>VZQC01007562.1:686651-767390 GCA_009823505.1 Rhizomys pruinosus | reverse complement strand
AGAGAGAGAGAGAGAGAGAGAGAGAGAGAGAGAGAGAGAGAGAGATCAGACACTGGACTCCTGCTTACGGGCTTCCTGCATGGAGCCAAACTAGCTGATAGGCTCATCTGTGACTGCCGGAGTCACTATTTCCAACCAAATAGCTCAAGCGTAAACCCTTCATAACCTGTTATCAGTGACATCAGAAGGGTTCAACACTGCTGCCGCCTCCCTCTAGTATGTTAGGTTGAGCATCATGAATTTACAGACTCAACTGGACATTCATGCAGCCTTATTAGAAGCGCATGATGGGCCTCTCAGTTCAGCAACCCCTTCACACTCTTGCTTTGGGTAATTGCGGTTCTTGTCTTGATCAGTTGCAGCGGGTTGCTTTTGTCTAGGGTAAGGGCACAAAGGCAAGAGCTAGCAATGTTGGCTTTTTGTTCACAAACATGTTCCCACTCAGGCCCATCTGGCTGACACAACTGGAGGGTTGAGACCCTAGCTTTGTTCAATCATGTAATGTGTTATGGATGGGTTTCCATGTCTCCCATCCTGGGGTGATTTATAAGTAAATAAAAAGGGGGATATAAAGTAAATAAAAAAGGGGGATATGTAGGCCACTCCCAGCCCAGTCGCTGAATTTCTTGTTATGCCAACAACTTGGTGCCTTTCTGGCAACAGCCGCATGCAACACCCTCACTGTGATTAGTTGCCCCTCCCCCTGTTGTGGGGCTTGTAAACAACATGTGATCATCTATAGAAGCATGTGTAGGCTGAGGACTATTTAACCGCATGATTAGGTTGACCTTTTCAATGATTGAATACACTCTGATGCTCTCTGTGCTGATTGGTAGAAGCCGCCTATATACCCTGTACTGGAAAATAGAGAATTGAGTTTCACCCTCTAACACACCCAGAGTGGGTTTGTGCTCTGTCACATTTACCATTGGTAGAGTGAGGACCGATGACCGGCAGGAGAAGGTCCACACATATGCACCACTCCAATCCGTGTGTGTGGAGGTCAAAACATAACTTTCTAGAGGATTAGCTCTCTCCTTCCACTGTGGGTTCTGGAGATCAAACTCAGATTGTCAGGCTGCAAGTGGTTTGGCTCCCTGAGCCATCTCACCAGCTCATCTTGGGTTTTAATTACAAATTCTTTTTGGAAGATTGTTCTGTAACTAGAAGAAATAATTTGAATACACTACTTTGGGTCTGTGAGAAGCCAGCCAAAAAGTTCATTTAGAACTCTTTCTGAATTCTATCTTCATTTAAACTGAGACCTCAAAAGCTGAGAATAACAATAATTAGAAAGTTATACTCATCGTCCAAAATAAGTTGAAAAATCATCATGCAAACAAGGTTGATCAGCTTTTTGGGTTGAGGTAAATTCCCACTTGAAGATCTAAAATATGTTCTAAATAGATCTAAAATAAGTTGAAGATACGAGGATGAGAGTGGTGTTTAGTAGAAAGTGACTAGGGTAGTGCAAATACCCACTCTAAATGGTGTTGGGCGACTAACTGTATTTGCCTCCAGCTTCAGGAAGAATAGCTTGAGGAAATGAGTTATAGAATTTGACTTATGTTTCTGCAGGATGGTGACTGGACAGGCATAAAGATGA
This sequence comes from Rhizomys pruinosus, assembly GCA_009823505.1. Taxonomy (NCBI): domain Eukaryota; kingdom Metazoa; phylum Chordata; class Mammalia; order Rodentia; family Spalacidae; genus Rhizomys; species Rhizomys pruinosus. The sequence goes on along the minus strand of VZQC01007562.1, from coordinate 765,784 downwards.
GAGACTGTGGTTGGCTTCCTCTTGCCGAACAATTGATCAGTCTCTAAGGAAAGTCATGGAGGGGAATGGAGTTACTAGGACCATGGTGGAAATCATTAGCTTGGTAGGCCATTCTTCTGGAAATACAGCTGGGAAGGGGACACTGATTAGCCTAGGGGTGTTTCAAATTGATTCTTATTATGCAAGCTCAAAATCACCATGGTGCCAGTTTCCCACCTCTCCAATCTCAGAAGGCTGGAGAGATATGGTGCCACTGAGTAAAAAGGATCATATGGAAGTGGTTATTCCACTGCTGAGGGCTGAGTTGCAAGTCAGAACTAAGCTGATCATACGTGTACATAGAAACCTGAAGCTTGGGGCTGGAGAGATGGCCTAGCGGTTAAGAGCGCCGACCGCTCTTGCAGAGGACCCGGGTTCGATCCCCAGCACCCACATGGCGGCTGAGAACCGTCTGAAACTCCAATTCCAGGAGAACTCCAGTTCCAGGGGAATCCGACGCCCTCTTCTGACCTCCGTGGCATTGCACGACTCGGGTGCACAGACTTGCATGCAGCCAGTACATTGATACACATACAGAAATAAATAAATGCCGGGCGTGGTGGAGCCCACCTTTAATCCTAGCACTTGGGAGGCAGAGGCACGCGGATCTCTGTGAATTCAAGGCCAGCCTGGTCTACAGAGTGAGTTCCAGGACAGCCAGAACTACAGGGAGACCCTGTCTCAAAAAGACCAAAAAAAAAAAAAAGAAACCTGAAGCTACATCCTAAGGAAGAAGGGAGTGGAGCACCATTCTCTTAGCTCTAACTAGGGAGATGTCAGAGGAATAAGTGAGAACCTTCCTTGTGACCACAGCTCACAAGGCTGCATGTCCCTCTGTTCCCCATTCTAAGAATGGTGGAATCAGAGACCTTCAGCTAGGTTCCGTCTAAGATCACCTCTTGGCTATGTGGTTTATATGGAGCCATTCAAGGTCTTCGGGGTGCCTTGGTGTGACAGAGGCTGCACTGGGAAATGATCATTTGGATTGTGCCTGAACGGACAGCTTGCAGGATTGATGGCATTCATAGCAATAGGAACACTATTTGTAAATGACTGGAGACAGGCAAGAATCAGGAGTGGTAAGTGGAAGGAAATATGTACAGAAATGACAGAGTATTTGGAACTGGTTCAGAAATCCCAGGCTAGTTCTACCTAATAAGAAACATTTCAGCTTGAATATACACTAGGCCATAGAGGGTCCATGCTTTCCCACAACAGAGCCACCCAAAGCAAATGGGCTGCTCCAGTTGACTACTTTCTGTCTAGCCACACTACCGCAAAAGTAGGCATATTCGTAAGGAGAATAGTGTGCTCTCAAAGAAGTTCACATCAGAGTAGTGAGGAGGCTAATCATAGACTCTTTCCCTCTTACTGGCTTTCAGTGGGAAAAACCAAATATGGAAAGATATGTATTTAAGTGGAATTTGCAGTTTTGACTATTACATTGCAAGGGACATTTTAAATGCTAATGTTGAAATTCAACTAGAAATTCATGGAGAACTTTAAAAACACCATCTACTGGTGAATACAAAAGTCAAAATTCCATCCCTTGACAGAGAAAGAGTTAGCTTATGCAAAAAATTTATGGAACACTAAGGAAAAGAATAGCATCATTTTCTCCTTGTATTCTACTGGGCCCCAGTTTTCAAACATCAGGACTATATCAAGAAGGATGCCTAAGTGAACAGGGAGATGCTGCCTCTATGGTGAAGTAAGTTTCCTTTGCTGAGCAGACTATGCAAGTTTGATGTGGAATAGAATTGCCCAGGGAAATAGAGGAAGGGCTGAGGATGCTCTCCTTATCTATAAACAAATACTGAAATAATATTCAACAAATAGAAGCTGGAGGGGTGTCAAATTATCAGCTATGTCCAGCAGCATAGAATTTGATCTAAGATTTGTGTTTCCTGGTTAGATTTAAAAAACAATTTAGGAATCTCTAAATTGAATAGATTTAGAATAAGAAAATGCTGAGCATTTCCTTCTCAAACCTGATTGTCCCCTAAACATGGACCTTTAAAAACTTGTCAGTCAATAAATAAAAATATACAAATATCATACGATAGTAATTATCAATAATTTGGTGCTGAGTATGCCATGGCTCCATTACGAGGATGGCTCCTGGTTTACAATTAGGATACATAGATTTTTGTAAGTTTCAATGTTTGGGGGCCAATGGAAAAAAAATATATATGCAGGTTTCATATGAAGGCACAGTCGGCATGCTTTCAAAAGATTTGTTTTTAAACAGAGGGAACAATTTGTTATAATCAGGCCTCATTCAATAGTTATTAGCTTTGGAAAACTTGTCCAAAGTAAACATCTTTGAGTGATTCATGGCTGGAAGAGAACTAGAGCATTAGGCTGCTAAAAATAGTATATAACAGTTTCAAAGATCATGTCATTATCCTGACAGCCAATAAGAATGTCTTTCTCTTCATCCCATATAACTAGCATAAATATTCAACCTTTTTTTCTTGGACACCAGGATTAATACAACTATTATCAACGTTCAGGCTTAAATTTCACACAATGGTTGAAATAAAATTAACTTTGAATCATTTATTTGGTCTGTCCATGTGAATGCCTCTAGACCAGAAATTTTCTTCTCTCTCTCTCTTTCTTTCTTTCTTTCTTTCTTTCTTTCTTTCTTTCTTTCTTTCTTTCTTTCATTGTTTTATTTATTTATTTATTTATTTATTTATTTATTTATTTAGTGATAGCACATATGTAGTTCAGAAAATCACAAGGAGACTTTTAAAGTTCTCAGAATTAAGTTTAAAGTCATATGTCTTATTTTAATATACTCTTAGCAAGATAGTCTAACAGCAATAAAATAGATCAAACAGTAAATATGTCTAGACCCCCAAAAGTTGGTGCTTAGCACATGGAGCCTTTCAAAGTACAAACTGTCTACTTCTAGTTTCCAGGCAGAGAACACTCAAACCTCAGTGACTTATCTTACCATTTCCTTTGAAAATTTGTAATCAGATAATTCCCAGAGTAGGTCACTTGCATAGTGTTCCAAGTCCTGCATGAGGGAAAATTAGAATATTCCATACACTCACATGGACTACTGTACAGACACTGTTTTCAGACTTGGCCTGGATCTTGAGCTGCGAGAGTGGCTTTGGATTTCCTCCAACCTGGGACCAATGGAGAGAAAAAAGTTACTGGAACCTTTCCCTACGTGTAAGATGGTCTTCTGGCCCCAGAAGGCATTTGTAGCTCGTGTTACACTAACTTGTAGTCTTGATATGGTCTCAACTCTATGTTTCTGGGGTTTCTCTTCTGAGTACTCATTGGACTTTGCTGTCAGCACCAAACCCTCCTAGAAGCATATTTTCCTGAATTCCAAAAGAAATCCAAGCCTATCAAGTATGTCATGATGTGGGTGTCTTCCTGAAGATCTTCAGCATCTGAGGGAAGAGGCACATTGTACAGCACACAGCATTTGGGAGTCGTCTTTCTGCGCTCTGTTTGCTGATGCTTTGTGGGGTCCCCCTCTATGTGTCACCGGTTTCTTTCCCAAAGCCCACACATCCTCCCCTAAAGTCCCTGGGTTACCTGTAGAACGTTCTGGCTTGTTTTGGTCTTTTGTCATCCATGCCACTTTATTTGTTAATTGTGCCTTATCTTTCTTCTCACATATATTGCATGCCATTCTGGGGAAACTGCCAATCTAAGGTGCCCTGCATTGCCTGGGCAGAAGGTTTCATGACTTAAACTGGGCCAACCAGCACTTCTCTTTTAGCCTTTGAGTCATTTGTTGCCAATTCATTGAGATACTTGCACCACCAAGGCACCACCTGTTAGATGCCTTTGCTCCCTCTGTCCTGCAGCTGTACCTTCCATTTGCTCAGCTGGTCTCGTTCGTTTTCTTTTTTCTTTTCTTTTTTTTTTTTGTAAGTGTATGAATGTACTGTCTGCATGTAGGTTTGTGCACCCGTGTCGTGCAATGCCGCGGAGGTCAGAAGAGGGTCTCGGATTCCCCTGGAACTGGAGTTCTCCTGGAACTGGAGATACAGACGGTTCTTAGCCGCCATGTGGGTGCTGGGGATCGAACCCGGGTCCTCTGCAAGAGCAGTCGGTGCTCTTAACCGCTAGGCCATCTCTCCAGCCCGGTCTCGTTCGTTTTCTACGGAAGTCAGAACTGAACTGCTGCTGAAGAACCCTGAGGGGCACCAAGATGCTTCCTTCTTTCTTGTTTTAACTGTCTTGGAAGAAAGCATCTTTTCTTTAAAATGGAAAAACATATTAAGGTTTTGTGCATTTCATACAGGATTTCTTAATCAAATCTAGACCCATTCTCCCTTCCCTGCTCCCCACCCACCAGAGCTCACGCATTCTTAACAGGTAAATACTTTATACTCCTGACATATAAGAGTGAAAGTACCCATAGATTTTTTTAATTAAAAGAAAAAAAAAGAGGAGAAAAAGCCTGTGAATTATCATTAATGGACTTTCTAGGGGGACAAGCAAAGAAACCTAAATTTAACACATCAGCCACAGGCAAATAGACTTGAAACTACTTTAAAAGCTTCTAATATTTGTCCATGGTGGGCTGTGATAGGAGGAATGCCACAATTCACCAAGTGATGGAGAGATCTTCTCAAGAGTTCAATCATGCTTTTAAGTTCCTTTTCATTTATAAGAGCCAGACAGTCAGCCCTTCTGCGCCTTGATGCTCTTTCTTCCTGTCATGTAATTAACCAGAACAACTTAATTGTACCTTATTTTCAGCTAGGAAAAATCCATTGTTAATATGTTAAATATTTTGTTGTCCTGGTTTGCTCTATGTACAAGTAGATCTCTAAATGGAAAACTATTAACCAGGTTAACTGAAAAGTGAGTTCTAAGGCATTTCCAAATTTACCAAATAATCGTGCAGAATTGCTGCAAAAGCTGTACTACTAAGCCAGATTCTTTTTTTTCATTTGGTTTCATATAATAACATACAACCCAGGAAATTTAACAGCATTCTAACTCTTTGTACGTCAGGTATCTTTAAGGAAATATATTAAGGACGAGAGACATTTAAGAGATAAATACTTATCTAGAAGATATGGTTAGATATACATGGTGGAATAGGAGTTGCAGTGGAGCAAGCTACTTGTGTTTTCACATACGATAAAAGGCGTTCTAGAAGGAAAAATTATTAAATAAAGGATGATGTACTCAATCAAATGGAAACTGATTTGAATTATACTTCAAGTTGCTCTAATATTGTGATTGATTATCTTGATTGTAAAAGAACTGAGTCTTTCAGGTTTAAGGCATTCGTGTTTTGTAGTTGCCATGGTAACTCCTCAAAATGTATTCCTATACTGTTTGGGGGCATTTCCGCTGTACCAATTGACAAGCAGCTGATGGAGAAGGCTGTTCAGTGAGTGACTTCTCAGAGTAGTTCTGGTTAGGCCTCCGAGGAAAAGATAATCATTCACTAGAATACTTTACATTTTTCAAATGACTGTGACATCTGAGTTTGACATTCTTCACAGAATTTGTGAAGTAGGTCAGGGTTTTGGTTGTCCTCTTTATTTAGCCAAGAAAACAAAGGATTCTGAGTCCAGAAAGCATTTTCAGGGCACAGATGATGATAATTAACCCATCGGAACAAAAATAAATAGTCCTTCATTTTATCCTGAAATATTCATTCATATCTCTAATAGAAAGGGACGATGTATTCTTTATTATTCAGTTTATATATCTCCAAATAAAATTTAGACACATTCACACTGGGCATGGTGATTTGTGCCTACAACCCCAGCTCTTGGGGTACAGATTGCCATTGGTTTGAGGCCAACCTAAACTACATAGTGAGTGTCAGGTTAGTCTGGGCTACATAGTGAGACCTTGTCTCAAATATTCTCCCCAATTATGCACATTCATTAACAACAATAACAATAAACAGTAAGACTTATCAGTATTGAAGACTGCACATATGCAAAGCACTATGCTAAACTTGTTTTTTATTTCATGACTTTTTCTCTCATAACAATCTTTTGAGGTAGATATTGTTATTGCCATTTACAGAAGAGGAATCTGAACAGAAAGATTCTTTAACTTCTCCAAGTTAATTCTTAAATAGCAGAAGCAAATTTTGAAACTAGGCTTATTGGATGCCTAAACCCAAATGCTTGATGGTTTTGACACACTTTCCATTGCTACGTTTGCATCTGACATGCATCTGTTCTGAAAAGTACTGTGATAAGTACCATACATGTGACATGCTTTAAAATAGTAGTGGATTTAAACAATGAAAATTCTGGTGTTAAGAAACCTGAGTTCGAACCTGGACAATATCAATCTGTAGCTATGACTCTTCCCAGTTAGTCAAAAGATTTCATGAGCTCAAATGAAAAGATTAGTCTAATGGCTTGGTACAGAGGTGTAGAACAGAGGGTCAGCCCATCTCCCTAAATCTCAAGTAGAAAAGTGGTTCTCACCCAGTTCATTCTCACTTTGAGGAATCAGCCTACCCCAGAGACAGACTTTCATTCAACAGGTACCTACCCACTCTTACTGTGAGATGCAATCTCAGGTATTGGTGACGTAAGTCAACAATACAGGCCAATCTCTCCTCAAGTGGTGTTTCCCAGCTATAACCCCCTAGGATTTCCCAATGCTTACAGGATAACATTCATACCTCTCAGCAAGGAACAAGTGGTTATTTTGAGTGAACATTAATCATGAAGGAAAGATTACCATATTGTTTGCAGGAGATCCTGGAAATAGGAGGTTGGGGTTGTAGAAGTAGGCAGGTAGGACATGTGATTGCATAAAGATGGAGAAGGCTGAAAAGCAACACAAATTCTGGCTTGGGTTATGAACTCCTGGTGTGTTCTCTGGCTCTCTACTGTATTGTAAGCTCAAGGAGGAAGGGACTGGGTCATCCCTATTGTAAAATTCTTATGATGTAACCCAGACTGTGTAGAAAGAATTCAATAAATGCTCCAATAAAATGTTCTTAACTATCCATAGAAACTTACATGTAGATCAAGACACCTGGGTCATGTTTTTCTTCTGAAACTACATGTGATCTGCAGACACATGGTAATAGCTCTTACTGAGGACTTTTCAAAATAGACAATCCTAGTCTTCACCCAAAATAATGTGCATCTGCTTTTTGTGACATGGTCAGGCAATTTTATGTGCATGATTCTTATAGTATGCTAGACTTAATCATTAGGTAGTTTTGAGACAAAATATGAGCTCTATAGTATCTCAGTACAAATCAGTCCCTCTTTTCATAAACACCCGGGAACAAAAGGCAAGGACAGAACCTCAGTAAGCTGGAATAGGACTGACTCTGAAATTCTGTAAACCTCCTTGGAAACATTGACACCTAAGAGAGAAGGACTTTATAGCTCCTGACAAAGTTAGGAAGCTATAGCCAGAACAGATTGCATTTGTCAACCTGGAAACATTAAAGAAAGTTTGTTCTTTTGTGCAATCATTTAGCAATAAGGTAAGGCTTGCCAGCTAGATTTATTGAGATATTGGATTTTATGTTTCTTGTATCGAATAATATTTTTTACATTGTTTATGTCTAAATAAATCTGTCTTCTATTTTACATCACCCTGTTGTATTGCTGCTTACAGATAAAGGTTCAGGTAGCATAATTTGCTCTGCCCTTGGGACATGCTGCTATATACACATTAAAAGCCAGCCACATGGAGACTGAAGCAGGGAATTTCAATGTGCTCCAAAAAGTTGCACAGAAATAGTGAAGGAATAAAGCCCAGCAACAAGATGGGGGTTTTGATCTTGCTTTATCTAGCTTCTGCCTGGCAGACACTGATATTCAAACCAGAAGATGATCATTTCAAAGCACAACCTGTGCCCTAAAACCCTGGCATAGGAGATAGTCCTTGCAACAGCTGTTTTGTAACAACCATAGCTTTATGCCTATTAGTGCCTATGTAATTTCGTCTCTTTTGTGACATATATACAGAAATGAATCAGTAAGTAATAGTGGAAGAAAAAAACTACCATCAGATTATAGTTTAAAAATAACAAACTTTTGCAAAAGAAATAATCACTATTTCAAGGCAAATTAATGTAGACCCTTCTTTGTGCTTATAAAATGAATAGAAATTGCTTTCAGTTTGAACAGGCAGGATAAAATATGTCCATTTGTATTACAGTCTTTATCCGTTAGTCTGCTTTATGATTTGATTTCAGGTTTTCATTGTTCCAGAGCAATTTTACAGATTGAATCTTAAAAGGATTATAAACCACAAAAGTCATTTTAAATTCTACATGGAGTTAATACACCTACTGTAATTCTATGCATTTGCCTTTTGAGTTTTATAAGGAAATTTGTTGACACTTTCCCCTTCATTTGTTTCCTGCAATATATTTTATATAAAAATTTGTCAAACATTGATGTCTGTCTTATTTGATGTGTTTTAAAATATGCCAATGAATCAGCATAATTTCAAATGTCAAACATGCTGTTTTCATTTGTTTTCTATATTAAAATACTACTCTGAATTGAAGTCATTTGGTGATGCATCAGACACAAATAGGCACTCTTTCTTCTGACAAAAGATGACTTTGTCTTCCAGTTTGAGTGTTTTGTCTGTGTGCTAGATAGCTTCAGTGTCAACTTGACACACCTGGGTTGAGGGAGCCTCAATTGAGGAATTGGCTCCATTGGACTGGCCTGTGGCCACATCTGTGGAGTATTGTCTTGATTGTTGAGCAATGTGGGAGGGCCCAGTCCACTATGGGTGGTGCCACCCTGGGCAGGTTGTTGTGTACTGTATAAGAGGTCAGGCTGGGCATGGGCCAGGGGAGCAAGCCAGTAAACAGCATTCCTCCATGGCCTGTGCTTCAGCTCCTGCCTCCAGGTTCCTGCCCTGAGTTCCTGCCTTTGGCTCCCTAAGTGATGAACTGTAACCCAGGAGATGTAAGCTGAATAAACCCTTTCCTCCCCAATTTGGTGTTGGTCAGAGTGTTTTGTCACAGCAATGGAAGACAAACTAGAACAGTCTGCATGTATGTAAGTGTACACCACATGTGTGCAATGCCCAAACAGGCCAGAAGGGGCACTGGATTCCTCAGAACTGGGGTTATGGATGGCTTTTGGCTCCCCTATGAGTACTGAGAACCAACCCTGAGTCCTCTGCAAGAGCAGCTGGTGCTCTTAACCCCTGAGCCATTTCTCCAGTCCCTAACCAGCTCTTCTTGACAGCATTGTAGAACTTAGCTGGTCTGTCCTCCTGGACTGGATGGGAAGATGAATGATGTTTGAATCAGACTGAGGAGTCAGAAGAAATGAATCCTTCTACCTAGAGAAGTAAGAGCAGGTGTAATAGGTTTTTCAGCAGCCCTGGAATATTAAGGCAAGTTAAATAATAGGACATTAATTTTTCAACCTTTTAAAAAATAAATGAGTAGCCATGTTAAATTATATGAAATTTGGTCTAAGGCACTCTCTGTAAATAGCAAGCCACAATCTAACTTAATAGTCTTGTAATAACTAACAGAGTTTTAGCCAATCATAACAGCCAAGCTTAATCCAATCATAGGCTAGTAACTAATCAGATCATGTCCATATAAGGCAAGTACCTACCTCTGGCCAATCAAGCTGCTTCTGGACCTCATGACTTTTTCCCAGGTTTGCTGGGTAGAGCTCTTTGAACCTCTCCTGGTTCTGAGTGCTGTCTGATCCATGATATTCTTTGCTCAAATTAAAGTCACTAAATGTAAAATTGCCTAAGATTTTCTTTTAACTCTATTATCTCCCTTCATTGTTCTCTGCATAATTCAAACCCAGAAGCTAGGACTCCATTGAAGTGTAAGAACCTACAACCATGTATACTTGGGTAATTCCATCAGGACCAAGTAGTGGGTAGAAATCTGCAAGATACAGAAATCTCAGGGGAAATGATTCTTTGGGACTAGACAAAGGAGGGAGAAACTACACAGGAAGCCATTCAGTCCTAGGAAGGCTGAATCGAGGTGCTTACGTCTATTCTAAAGATGAAGCTCGTGTACAATAAAACCTGAGTACCACTCAGCTTGTCCTCTAACCTTCCCCACCCCTGTCCCCACTCCACTCTATTCTTGACATTTGTTCCTGAGCTCAAGGAACTCAATCAAACTCCAGGGAGCACGAGGCAGTCCTGTGTCTGGCCCACATAACAGATGAGCACACAACATACTCTGAACCCTTCAGCAAAGTTAGCATTGAGAAATAGTGAAGTATAAGCCAGGGTTTAAAGTAGCAGCAAACTAGGTAGCCAGCATCCGACTTCAAGGAGGCCAATGGAACCTTGGTCCCATGGAAAGACCTCATGTTGTCATCTAACCTTGTTGTTAGCTCGTTGACAGCAAAGACACCAGTAAATTAGACAATGGTTTTGTTTGAATTTGTAATCTCAAAGCTAGTATCATTCATGAGGAATAGGTGGACTTTAGGCATGGCTAGTCTGTCACAGATTTCTGTTACATTCTATTTTATTTAAAAGGAAGCCTGTGGGCTGGAGAGATGGCCTAGCGGTTAAGAGCACCGACTGCTCTTGCAGAGGACCCGGGTTCGATCCCCAGCACCCACATGGCGGCTGAGAACCATCTGTAACTCCAATTTCAGAACTCCAGTTCCAGGGGAATCGGAGACCCTCTTCTAACCTCTGCGGCATTTCACAACACGGGTGCGCAGACCTCCATGCAGACAGTACATTCATACACATACAGAAAATAAAAAAAATATTAAAAAATAAAATATAAAAAAAGGAAGCCTGCAATGAATAGTATTAATCTATTTGTGATTTTATTGACTTTTATTCAATCTTTAGCTAAAGCTCAGCAATCAGGTACAACATGGGCAGTTGCTTATTGGCAATAGGCCCATAGCTGGATATTGATGTGATGAGCGTCTAAGCATCAGGGTTGGGAGAAGCAACCTTCCAACCTTTCCTTTTCCACTTTTATTTGACACGTTTCTTGGATGGGTCGATGGCAGCCATGGAGGTAGTCATGTGCTTTCCTGTGCTGGGGCTGGAAGGCAATGGTTAATTTCTGAATGGCCACTCAGGTTATTGGTCACAGGCTGTCCATGGGCTTTCTTTTCTTTGTCGGAGTACATGGCTTCAAATCTCCCAGGCTCTCACATTTTCAAACCAGCACTACTCATTACTAATCATACACAAACAAATCCCAGCTGATTCCACATCTTGGGAGACTGTACAGGCGGTGGTGTTTTTCTTTGAAAAATAACATTTATCAAACAGGCAATTATCAGAGAACACATTGTTCCACCAGATACTAACCCAGGGACAGAATACACTTTCATTGCTTGAAAAGGGAGGGTGTCAAAGTAAGGGCAGCTGTAAGAGGTCTCTTTGCTACATCTTCACACACTTCACATTTCTTCCTGAAATGTGAGAATGTAGTGAAAACCAATCCTGAGTTCATCAGTCACGTTCCTATCGTCCCACCAGACCCCACACATTCACAGCTCAAACACTCCTTTCCCATAGGACAGAACGGAAGCTACCCGACAGTCTGCATACTGCCTGGGCTTTGGGAGTGAGTGGGCCAGAAGTGAACAGCATCTAGGGACCGCAAGGCCTCATTTGGCGAAGCCTTGTTTCTCTCTCCACTGCCCATAGACTGGTGCGAAAGTGGACGTGGGCAGAGCACTTTCTCGGAATCCTAGGAGGTGAGCATCCATGCCAGTGGGTGACCAGGGAGAGAAGCAAGCGCTTCCGATGAACTCGCCCCTGGAGCACGTGGCTGGGATGTGCCCCACAGTTCACAGATCCAGGTCACTTCCAGAGGAGCCAGGTCGCCAGAATGTGAAAACATCTCTCTACCAATTAGCACTGGTCACATTTCACTTAACATTTGAGAAAATGTGTGTGAATATTTTCCAGGGGGCAGACTCACACACTACTAAGTTTCAGTACTAAAACCGGCATGAATAGGCATCAGTTTGGTTGTCCAACTCCCAGAAGCATCTTCAGCCTTTGCCAGGCTGGGAAGAGGGAGCCGCGTACAGTTAGGACAGTAAGGACCAGAGATGATATCTTGTTCCTATCTGTCTCCTAGTTAAGAAATGAAAACAAAGTCTGTAGAAGACTAAATAATATAATTTATGCAGATTGCCTACCACACTACTAATTCATAAGTGGTAAAAAAAATACTAGTTTTCCCTTGGAAGACTTGGAATGAACTTGCCACCCAACCCACCCATATTACTCCTCAGCATGTACCCTCAAGACTCACCCCACCACAGAGATACATGCGCAGCCATGTTTATTTCAGCTGTCTCACAATAGCAAGGAGCTGGAACCAACCCAAATGCCCCTCAACTGATGAGTGGATAGAGAAAATGTGGTACATCTACACAATGGAGCTCTATGCAGCAGTAAAGAAAGACGACATCATGATCTTTGCAGGAAAATGGCTGGAGCTAGAGGACATCATGCCGAGTGAAGTAACACAGTCCCAGAAAAACAAACGACGAATGGTATCCCTCATCTGTGGATGCTAGTGCCAATTACCCAGTTGTAAGTATTTCTTGTGCACGGCCCCTTGAGCTTTTGTCTAAAGCAGTTGGGAGTGATGTATATTGGAAACAACAGCAACAACAACAAAAATGACTGCATCAAAGAACTGACTGAAACAGTGACCTTCTGCTCAAAACAGTCAACTTCCACATGGAGAATATTGAGAAAGACTGAGAAAGAGATGAAAAGCATGTTTGGCAGAATGCATGAGCTCTGGTGGGGTGGGGGGATGGGGTGGACACGGGTCTAGATTTGATAAAAAATATATATATAAATAAATAAATTTAAAAAAATAAAAAATAAAATAAAATAAAGAAATACTAATTGCTATGTGTTCTGTAATTTACTCTCAAAACATATAGACATATAGGCATACACACAGATATACATGTATATATTCTCATAGGTCTTTAATTTTACCAGTCCTTTAATTCCATCAGTCTTTTTAAAGTATTATGATTAATGGACAATTAGGTTGTCTCCAGTGCTTTCCATAGAACAGTGTGCAAGGAAGATTGTTAAAGGTGTAGTTTTCCATACTGGATTGCTGGATATGTGAATTCAAAATTTTAAAACTAAGTATTTTTCTAGGATGATTCTACTAGTTTTTGCTCTGTTAATTATGTAGAAGACATCCTTACAACCTTGCCTGCTGTGATTAGTAATTTAGAAGTTTATTTTCAATTCAGAAGGTTGGAAGAAGGAAATTTGTACTTTTTTTTATGTGTATGAATGTACTGTCTGCATGTAGGTTTGTGCACCCATGTCGTGCAATGCTGTGGAGGTCAGAAGAGGGTGTCGGATTCCCCTGGAACTAGAGTTCTCCTGGAATTGGAATTACGAACGGTTCTCAGACACCATGTGGGTGCTGGGGCTCGGACCCTGTTCCTCTGCGAGAGCAATTGGCGCTCTTAACCACTAGGCCATGTCTCCAGCCCCAATTTGTACTGTTTTAATTAGCATTTCTGATACTACTGTCTATTATTGTTATAACTGAGCTTTTCCCCGTGTTTTATAAACATTTGTTTTTTCTGTAGGTATTACATTCATTTTTATTTTTTTGTATATTTTTGTTGAATTTTGTGCATTTAATATAATAAATTGTAATCATATGTAAGCCCTGTCTTCACCTTCCACAGTTCCCCCCACTGGCTATCAAACATTCTGTCATATATGTTAAGGCCTATTGAGTCAAGCTTTGTACCCAGATATCCCTCAGTGCAAGTTCATCCACTGGAGTCTAGTCAGCTTATCTCCCTAAAAGATCAACTCAGGCTGGAGAAATGAATGGCCCACCAATTAGAAGCAATATCTGCTCTTGCAGAAGACCTGGGTTCTGTTTCCAGCACCCACGTGACAGTTAACAACTGTCCATAATTCCAGGTCCAGGATAATCCAGCGCCCTCTCCTGCCATTCTTTCACAATGGTCCCTGAGCCATGGGTGGGTGAGGTTTAATATAGGAGTTCTATCCGGGGGCACACACTCTGCAGTCTCTTATTCTCACACTTTGGCCAGTTGTAGTCTTCTGTGTGCATGTACTCTGTTACATGAGGAATCTTCACTGGTGAGAGTTGAGAAATCCATTAGCATTCTCTCTATCCCATTCTACTATGTTCCATGATCCTTAGGTATAGAAGTTCCATTGTGGATGTGTCACTTAGGGATGGGCACCTCTCTGACACTTGCCTCTTTGTGTGACTAGTTGTGGAACTCTGTAATAGTCTCCATCTGTTGCAAAAAGAAGCTTCTTTGATGAGTGGTGAATGATACACTTGTCTGCAAATACAAGGATCCGTATTTGCCATACAGTGAGAAATTACATTTGTCTAGGGATGTGGCAGAGGTGGGAATTTCTCCAGCCATGTGTATTTAACTATGTTTACAGTGCCACACATGAGTTCCCTCCTACTGAGAGGGCTTTGAGTACCCCCAAGTTGACTACCCCCAAGGTTCAAGTGCCACTACGGCACCTCTATAGTTGATCGTTATTGTGGTTATTAGGATTTAAAGCTGGGGCTGGACCATTGGTTGATTTTCTCCCTTAGCAGTTTGCATCGTATCCTTCAGAGTGTGAGAGCTGGTCTTCAGGGAGGAGGTGTCCCAGTCAGTTTCTGTTCTGTTGCTCCAAGTCCTGTGTCTGAAGTGTGTCCTGTGTCTTGCCTTCAAGTTACTTACCCTTGGCAGGTATCCAAGGGCTGTGGCAATACCCTGTGTTATTTTGGGACTCTCTTGAACTACCCTGATCAACAACTGCAAGGGAGGTTTCTCCTGTCTTGTCACATCCTATGCTTATTGTTCTAAAGTTGCCTTATTCTTTTTTTATTGATGTTTAATGTATTTCATACATCATTTTTCATTTCTGTTCAGGCATATTCCCCTATCCCTTCCCCCCACCCCACCCCAAACCATCCCAGATCATGTATTCTGTCATAACTGTCCTGCATCTTTCTCTCAGTCTTTTTTATGCTTAGGAATTCACATTTTCCTCCGCTAATTTCATATTATTCTAAATTATGGATACATACTCTCCACCCATATACAGTAATTACAGGGTCTGAAAATAATTGGGGGGTGGATTCTAGAGCCCATTGAGGGATTCACATTATGACAACATAGTTGCTTTCAGATAAACCAAAAATATAACCATACTGTCGTTCAGCTTGCATTTCATCTGGGGGATTTGGTGTTAGCATCCGCAAATGAGCGAAACCATTCTCCGTTTGTCTTTCTGGGACTGTGTCACCTCACTCAGCATAATGGCTTCGAGTTATTCTTATTGACTTGTAGAAGATATTTATTTATTCAACAGACACTTATTACTGAATATCTGCATGGTAAAGTGCTAGTTGCTGTCATTGTACTGAAGATGTAGTATAGCCTGGTGGCCATCGTTTGTTGAGTATTAATAACAATGACAGACACTGCTAGGTGAATTTCGTCCATATTCACAGACAAATGCCATGAGCTGAGTACTGCTCTTACGCACCGAACAGACTCAGAGGCTAGCTCAGTATCATCCAACTTGTAAAAGGCAGTGCTGAAACATCAGCTGAGAGTTATTTAGTTCTCCTTATGATTCTAGGAACTCTGGGATGGGGACAGACTCAAGAACGTACCCAAGGAGACAATGGCCTTGGAGGTAAGTTCTCTGCAGCAAGTGCTTCAATTTGAAATTAATTATATTTTTCAGTATATTCGGAAGGATTTTTAGATATTAAGTTTGCCTAGCTGCTGGTTAATCTCACTGTTTTAGATAGAGAGATGATAGATAGATAGATAGATAGATAGATAGATAGATAGATAGATAGATGATAGATAGATGGATAGATAGATGGATAGATAGATAGATAGATAGATAGTAATTTTTCAGTTGATTATGGTTTGGCTTATGACTATAGTTGTGTTCTTTTCTTTCGATTTGATTCTCTTTATTCTTTGAGAATTTCATAAGTGTAATTCAATCATATTCACCATCACAGTACTCCAACTCCTTCCAAATCCACCCCTTTCCCAACTCACCGAGTTTTGTTCTGACGATTATCAAGAGCTAAACTTGAGGACAGTTAAATTAAAGAAACTAGCTCTTTAGTCTAAGTATTACAGATATTTTCTCCAGATCTATTGTTTGACATTCATGGTTGTTACTCTTTTTGTTTTGTTTTGGGCTTTGGGAATATGATTGATAGAAGTATGAATTTAAAAATTATTAAAATATTTGATATTTCCTTACGTGGTTCCCATATACTATTTCTCACTTATAAAGGTACTTCTGAAGTTCAAATTATGAAAATTTACCCCAATATTTCACTCTAATTCTTTATGATTTGGTTTTCAATACCTAGATATTTAGCTCACAGGGCATGTATTGTGGGGTTGATTCTAACTAGATCAGCCAGGTGAACTTTTTCTAAGCAGAAACCAGCTGTATCCACTTTATTTCCGTTATTACTGGTAGTCATTATTTTCTGTTAAAGAACTTTAGATTGAGAGAAGGATATAGGAAGCAAGGGACTGATGAAAAGTCATCTTAGAGGAGTTTATATTTTGGTTGCTCTTGAGAGTAATTTAATATCTTTCTGCATTTGGCCACACTGGTAAATACATGTAGAAAAACCAATTGTCAGCAACATGATGATTTCTTCTTGTGCCAATGTGTTGAAGAGAATTTAGACCAGAATCCAAATCCCAGCTTCAATACTCACCAGATGAGCAACTTCCACTAAATGTAGAACTACTGTGAAACTTAATTTACCTACCTGTGAAAGGAAGGAAATGTCTCCATTATAAAGTAAAACTGAATTAAGATAATGTTAGGTGTCCTCAATAAATATGGCTGTGCATGGATAACATAAAGTGCAGCTGAAAAATTCCTACATCTAGTGCCATCACAGCCTTTGGAATGTATTGGCATGTTGAAGTATGTATTTGTGATGATACTGGTGTAAAGAAACCCATTGTGCACAAGTTGTATAAAATAAGCACATAAAGGCCAGATGTGGTGGTGGTGCCACCCCAGCACTGGGGAGGCAGAGGGAGTGGATCTCTGTGACTTTGAAGCCATCCTGGTCTACATAATGAGCTCCAGGCCAGCCAAGGCTACATAATATGTCTCAGAAAACAAACAAAATTAATATTGAATAAATCAATAAAAATAAACCATATCGCATAAAATTATGCATAGAACATAATTGATGATGTTAGAGGCTGTTACTGGTTCATTTGCTTACTATATTATACTTTTGCATAATTTTAGAGTGTGCTCCTACTTATGTATAAAGCAGCTTACTGTAAATAAGTATCCTTGGTTGTACAGCAGCAGCTTCATGCGCATTTTGTTTACGATGTTTCTTGGATGAATCATTCCTTTGTGTCTGATTTATTCTTACAGCATGTTGGTCATCGCGTTCCTTGGAGCCACACGTTATATCATGTACACATGTATACACAACAGTTTTAGACTTTAATCCTCCGGTAGGCCATGCCTCCTAGACTTGTGTACATTCCATGATGTTTGCATCACAATGAAATTACCCAAGGACATCTCTTGGGAGGGATCCCCATTATTAAGTGACTTATGGCAGTATTGGTTTTGGTTACATTTGCCATGTTGACCATCATGCAACTTTTTCTCTCCTAATCCACTAGATAGCCATTGGCACATATTTCCCCCCACTTCTCCCAAAACAGAGACAGAGATAAGAGGAGAAACGGCCCCTATTCAATTCCTGGGCTTTGAAGAAGGTGGTAAAGTCTGTCCATCTCGAAGAGATTTAAAAAATAGTTGTGAGGGCTCTGCTTTTACTCAGCATGGAAAAAACAAGGACAAGATTTACTCTGCCTAACTGAAATAAGAAGAAAGGTTAGCTTGGTCTACATAGTGAGTTTTAGGTCAGTTGGTGCTATAGGGAGACCCTGTCTCAAAAAACAAAACCAAAAATCCCCAAAGGCTGGAAACAGTTTAGTGGCAGAGGACTTACCCCTTGAACAAGACTCTGGGAAACACACACACACACACACAGAGAGAGAGAGAGAGAGAGAGAGAGACAGAGAGAGAGAGAGACAGAGAGAGAGAGAGACAGAGAGAGAGACAGAGACAGAGAGAGACAGAGAGACAGAGAGACAGAGACAGAGAGACAGACAGAATATACTATTTTATTGTAGCAACTTAAACAGGCTACAGAAGGAAGTATGTGGTTGAACATTCCCAAACTTTGCAAAGTAAGCTCATGTGAATTGAATGTAAATGTTGCCGTGGCCTGAAGGTTTCTGAATGCCAAAGTTCATATGATGGTTCCTCATTGCTAAGTTAACAGTTTTATTGTTTATTTATTTAAAAATTTTTTTTTGGTCTTTTCAAGACAGAGTTTCCTTGTAGCCCTAGCTGACCTGGAACTCACTCTGTAAACCAGGCTGGCCTTGAACTCACAACGATCTGCCTGCCTCTGCCTCCCAAGTGCTAGGATTAAAGGCATGCACCACCACGCCCGGCTATTTAAAAATTTTTTTTAATTTATTTTTATGCGCATGAGTGCTTTGCCTGTCATGTATGTAAGGGCATCCATACATGCAGTGCACATGGAGACAAGAAGAGGGGTTGGATCCCCTGGAACTGGTATTAAGAATACTTGTTAGCTGCCATGCTGGGAACTGATTCTGGATCCACTGCAAGAGCAGTCAATGGTCTTAAAGGCTCAGCTGCTGAGCTGCCTCTCCAGCTCCGTAAGTTGATAATTTTAGAAAGTGGGGCAGATCATGAAGGCTTTGTCCCATGAATGGGATTCATGTTTTCATGGAGCCCTAGAGAAGTACCTCCCCCATTTCATCATGTGAAAAGTGTTAGAACAGTGGCCTGCAGAGCTAAGTTAGATCTCTCAGCCTGCAGAGACCAGGCCCTACCTCTCTGAAACTCTCTCTGGTACAGTTAAATCTGTGCTGTGACCTAATAGCAGCCCCTCATTTATGGTCCCTAACCAGTACCTGATCCTCCATGGTCCACATACACTATGCTGGACTAAATCACATGATGTGAGACTGCCCACCACCCCTAAAAGGTTATAAAAAAAAAAAGTTAGACCTTTCCTTTGTTCTGGGGATTAGTCTGAGACTCCTCAAGGGATTTGCTCAAGGAGGTGCTCTGAAGGGTACTGTGCAAAGAGGCTCCTCTGTCCACCTCCCCACATGACACCACTCCCCCCACGCCTCACCATCCCTCTCATAACAGCTGTCTTTCTTTCTTCTCTCTCTATCTCCCTCTCTCTTGTTCTCGCTCTTATAAAGCTCCTTTCCAGGCCTTAAAGGGAAGCTCTCCTCTTTTGAAGGCCCCATTATGTTCTGATCTCTGCATATTGTGTTCTGTCCGGTGCTCTCCCTTCCACTTCCATGCCCAGCTATAGTCTTGCAGCCCTCTCATTCTAATAAACCTCATTGAAGGGAATGGTGTCAGCTTCCTTTGCGGACTGACTGTTGCTGTTATCTGTTCATCTTTAATTACAAAGAGAGTGAAAGAAGGGGCTGTTACTAGACTTAGGGGTCACAGCCTATGCCTCAACAAGTCAGGTTCAGCCACCCATCCTCAAGAAGTCAATTGAGAGAGACAAATAAATAGTGAAAATCTGAAAATGGAGATCTATTCAATATGGACACATTAGAAAGAGGGACAAAGAGATCCAGTGGCCCCTCCCACATCCTGCATTAGGGTTCTGGCATAAGGGTCAGGTTTAAACAGAAAGCAAGAGTATGTATTTTGGTTTTTTTTTTTTTTTTGGTCTTTTTGGGACAGGGTCTCCCTGTAGCCTCAGCTGTCCCGGAACTTGCTCTGTAGACCAGGCTGGCCTTGAACTCACAAAGATCCGCCTGCCTCTGCCTCCCGAGTGCTAGGATTAAAGGCGTGCGCCCCCACGCCCGGCGTGAAAGCGAGAATATGTATAACTAAACGGCCCAGCCCTGGTGCTGTCCCCCGGCCACCTTTGTCTCGGACTCTCCTGTAAGGTCATCTGACAAATTGTAAATCTTTCTTTCAGAGAAATGTCATTTAGGATGGACACCTCTCTCATAATCATCTGGGTTGCAAAACCAGAAACTCAGATTTCAGGACTCTACTTGTTACTGAACCATGGAGGTACTATCTACTGCTGCTTCTTCCAAAACAGACATAGATAAGAAGATGAAATAGTTTTGTTAAATTCCTGGGCTTGGAAAAATGGGGTAAAGACTGTCCCTCTCAAAGAAGAGAAAAGGCTCAGTGGTTCTGTAGGTGACAGGTAGTTTTCACCTCTGCCAAGCTCCTTGTCCAAAGACCTGCTCATTGGCTCCTTTGATGCATAGATCCGTAGGGCAAGGTTTACTTTATCTTTTTCTTAAAAATCAGCCTTGGGGCCCCACTTTCTGTGTTCCTTATTAACACAGTTAAACTCCTTGGAGTTTGAAGTCAAAGCAAGTATCACAATCGCCCAGCTTTAAATTTTTAAATGTTGTATGAAAGGAAAGCCACAGGTTAGACCAAAAGGGGGAAGGAAGGTATAAGTAGCGGGGTTTATTGAGACTCAGCAAAGGAAGGCTGTTTCCTCCCAATAAACCATGGCTCTCCGTATTTATTTGTTTATTGTTATCAACAGTGTGTGCTTGTGTGACCAGGCAGGTGTGTATATGCCATGGTGTACATGCAAAGATCAGAGGGCCACTTGTGAAAGGTTGTTCTTTAATTATTTTGAATCCTCTCTGTTACACAGTTACTAGTCAAAAGAAACAGATGTGAGTCATAACTCTGACCAGCCCAGAAGGTCTTAAGATTCATGTTTAGCCTGAGGTGACATACACCTTTGCCCTCATCTGGACAGGAAAACATGGTAAGAAAGGTGTGTTGCAGAGACTTTAGAAATCTATAAAACCTGTCTAAAAATGCAGATCAGTGTAAGTTTCTCTGGCCATTTCTGTTCTCACACTCTGAGAGTGGTTTTCTCTTCAGTGGTGCCTTTGGCCATCATCCGTTCTCACCCTTGAGAGGTCCTTGTGTTGTTCTATAAAGAGCTTTCCTGTCTTTTACACTAAGCTGTGTGTCTCATATGAATTCTGTCAGTGGAGATCACAAAGACTAGGGTGCTGAGAAGTAGCTGTGGGGAGATCCTATTAACACTTTGTTATACTTCTCAGCCATCAGAGCTGTAAGAAATACATCTCTGCTGTTTGTAAGCTATGCTATAGCACCCAAATGGACTAAGACAATTGTGGTAAGTTAAAATTGTACACTGTATATTCTTTGATTTCTACATGGATTCATATGGAAAAACAAAAGACCCTGAATAGCTAAAGCAACCCTGAGTGAAAAATGCAATACAGGGGGAATCACCTTACTGGACTTCAAACTATACTACAGGGCTATAGTCATAAAGACAGCCTGGTACTGGCACAAAAACAGACCCGTTGACCAATGGAACAAAATTGAAGATCCAAACATGAGCCCATCCAATTTCAGCCACCTCGTATTCCATAAAGGGGCCAAAAAAGCTCATTGGAGGAAAGGTAGCATCTTCAGCAAATGGTGCTGGCAAAACTGGATCACCATATGTAGAAGAACAAAATTAAACCCCTACCTCTTACCCTGTACTCCAAATGGATCAAAGACCTCAACGTGAAACCTGAAACTCTGAAGGTGACAGAAGAAAAAGCTTGCAGCAACCTATAAGACATAGGTGTAGGAAGACTTTCCAAATCAGACAGCAGCTGCACAGGAAGTAAGGTCGACAATTGACAAGTGGGACCTCATTAAACTCAAAAGCTTCTGTACAGTGAAAGAAACAATCGGGGAAGTGAAGAGAAAACCCAGAGAGTGGGAGGAAACCTTCACCACTGATACATCTGACAGAGCATTAACTTTCAGAATATATAAACTCATCAAATAACAAAGAAGAAAACAAATGACTCACTCAAAAGATGGAGTAAAGAGCTAAAAAGAGACTTCACCAGTGAAGAAGTAAAGATGGCTGAAAAACATCTCAAAAAGTGCTCAACATCATTAACAATTAAGGAAATGCAAATTAAAACCATTCTAAGATATCATCTCATACCAATAAGACTAGCTAAAATCAAGAAAACCAAAGACACCAAATGCTGAAGAGGTTATGGGGAAAGGGGAACACTCATCCACTTCTGGTGGGAATGTAAATTTGTACAACCACTGTGGAAAGCAGTCTGTGAACCCTTAAAAAACTCAAAATGAGCTGGCCGTAGTGGTGCATGCCTTTAGTCCTAGCACTTGGGAGGGAGAGGGAGGCAGATCTCTGTGAATCCAAGGTCAGCCTGGTCTACAGAGTGAGTTTCAGGACAGCTGGGGCTTCAGGGAAACCCTGTCTCAAAAAGACCAAAAAACCCAAAACTCAAAATGAGCCCCACCTGACCCAGCCATACCACTCCTGGACACCCACATGACTCATCCTACTGCAAAGATACATGCAAATCTATGCTTATTGCAACCCTCTTCACAATAGCAAGAAGCTGGAAGCAACCCAAATGCCCCTCAACTGACTAGTGGATAACAAAAATGTGGTACATCTACACAATGGAGTTCTATGCAGCGGTAAAGAAAGATGTCATCATGAACTTTGCAGGTAAGTGGATGGAACTCGAAGCCATCATACTAAGTGAAGTAGTACAGTCCGCCCCCAAAACCAAATGGGGAATGGTTTCCCTCATTTGTGGATCCTAGTACCAAATCCCCCAATTGAAAGAGAAGCTGAGCAGCATTATTGTTATATTTCTTTCTATCTGAAAGCGAATGTGATGTTATAATGTGAATCTCTTAATGAGCCCTAGAATTAACTTACCACATACTTTCAGACTTGGTAATTAATGTATATGGGTGGAAGGTATATATTCATATTTTAGAGTAATTAATATAAAATTAAAGGGAAAATGTGAACTCTTAAACATATATCAGAGTTAACATACAGTTTATTCCTGGAGGATATAAATCTGGTACATATATGACATTTATATAGGCATATTTTGTAGCAATACAATTGGGAGGGAACCACAACAACATAAGGACTGGGTAAAGAATGGATTGATATGTGTTAAATTCTGCCCAAGATAATAAACCTTTACAGAGAAAAACTTTAAAAAGACTAAAAGATGCAAGACATGTATGGGAGAATGCATGATCTGGGATGGGGTGGGGGGAAGGGAAAGGGGAATATGTCTAAATTGAAATGAAAAATGATGTCCGAAATACACAAAGCACCAATAAAAGTATTATATTAAAACAACTGAACACTGTAAACCTCAATGCAAAAAAGTTAATGTATTGCTAACTAAATGCAAATAAGATGGTAAATTGAAATAAAAATTAAAAACTGGGGCTGGAAAGATGGCCTAGCGGTTAAGAGCACCGACCGCTCTTGCAGAGGACCCGGGTTCGATCCCCAGCACCCACATGGCGGCTGAGAACCATCCGTAACTCCAATTCCAGGAGAACTCCAGTTCCAGGGGAATCCGACACCCTCTTCTGACCTCCGCGGCATTGCACGACATGGATGCACAAACCTATGTGCAGACAGTGCATTTATACACATTAAAAAAAAATAAAAATGTTTAAAAAGACAAAAAACATTATAAAAAATAAAAAAATAAAAAGTTATAGTATTGGAAAAAATAACTAAGAAGGAAGGAAGAAAACAAAAATCATATGAGGAAAAATAGAACATAAACAGCAACAGGACAGGCGGTAATTTGATCATTCCACTAATCACATTAGCTGCAACTACCTGAAATATTACAGCTAAAAGGGAAAATTGTCTGTTAGCCATAAATCAATTTTCTGTATAAGAAATTGTACAGATAATCGGTTAAAAAATTTTACTGGAAAAATATACACCAAGATGAAACTAAAAGGAAGTTGTAGGGACAGGAATTTGAGGACTACTATTACCAGTAGATTTCAGAACAACCAAATACTCTCTGGGATTAGGAAGAACATTTCACAGTAGTGAAGGAGTTAGTTGGTCTACTGAGATGACATAATAATCCTAAACACTAATTCACCAAATTAAAAATAAAAAGGAACAAAAGACATGGAAAAAACTGGAAGAGCTTCAACGTGAGACAGAAAAGTCCGCAGTTATAGTTAAATTCAATTCCTTCCCGTAATCAATTTTAAAGAGAGATGAGAAAAAAATAAGTGACTATTCAGACTTGAAAAGCAGTATTAACCAACCTGACCTGATTGATGCTTGTAGAATAGAGAATATGCATCTTTCCCAATGCAGAGAGCACATGCAGACCATATCTGGAACCATAAAGTAAATATTGAAGAAGATAGAAAGGATTCAAATCTTTTTAAGTATATTCTTCAAATAACAATGCAATATAATTAGAAAGGGACAAAGGTATTCTGGAAAATTCCCAAACATTTTTAAACTATTCAAGTCATTTCTAAACCTATGGATCAAGAAAGACATCAAAAGGAAAACTAGGCAACATTTTGAACTGCAAGAAAAAGAAATGTTTTAATTTGTGCAATGCTACCAGAACAGTACTTCAGAGAAGATATACATCACTGAACATCTACTCTATGCAAGGAAAGACCTCACATTTTGTCTTTAAAAAAGAAAGAGAAGAGCAATCACAATTCTAAATAAGATGAAAGGAAAGCATAAAGATCACAGTAGAAATTGCTAAAGTACAACCCCCCAAAAAATTTAGTAGAAAAAATTACTAAAATCATAAAGTAATTCTTAGAAAGATCAATAAAACAGATAAGGCTCTAATCTGTCAGGATAAAAAGTACCCAGTAAGTGCCAATTACCAATATTAGAAGTGAGGGAGATGGCATCAATACAAATTCTAAAAAGCAGTAAATAATGATAAAGGAATATTAGAAATAACTTCATGATAATAAACTTAGTAACTTATATAAAGATAGGAAATTTTTAAATGATATACTCCTTCACATAAGGAGAAATATGTGTAGCCATGCAGTTATTGAAGAAAAGGATTTGGTAATTGAAACCTCCCCTCCCAGTCCCTATTCCCAAATCTTCATGTCCAGATGATTTCACTGGTAAGTTCTAACAAACATTTAGGAAGAAGTGATGTCTATTCTCTAAGTCTTTTTCCAGAAAGCTGAAAAGAAGGTAACCATTCTCAACTTATTCCATGGGGCTAGGATGCTATCTAATGATAAAACCAAAGAAGACGCAAGAAAACAAAAACACCAAACTCATGTCCCTGATGAGTAAATATTAAAACATTCTGAACATAGTCTTAGCAAATCAAACCCAACAATAGATAAAATGAATATTTCATGGTCATGTGAAGCTTATTCCTGGAATACAACCTTGCTTTAACATTCAAAAGCCAATGCAAGGTACCCTTTTAATGAAAATATTCTGTTACCTCAATAGATGCAGAAAAAAAGTTTGACATCAAGCATCTATTTCTGATTAAAATCTCCAACAAACAAGAAGGGGGAAAAACAATTTCCTTAAAAGGCATAATCAAAACTGTCCAGTCATGAGTGAAAGACTGAATGCTTTCTTCTCAAGATCAGAAATAAGGATTTGTGCTCTTCTCATTCCATCATGTGGGAGATCTTAAGACCAGTGTGGTAAGACAAAAGGAAATGGAAGGGAAGAAAGAGCGGGAGTATTATATGTTCTACAGTTCCATTTACATAAAGTTCTGAAACATGCACCGTAATCTATAGTGCCTGAAGACACATCAGCAATTGCCAGTGATTGCCCAGGATTCTTCCCAGGACAGTAGACACGGGAAGAAGGACTGCACAGAGGCATGTGGAAGTTATGGGGGTGGGGCGGGGTGATGTTCATGACAGGCTTCATTAATTTGATTGTAATAATGGCTCTACAGATGTTGATGGAAGTTAAATCCTGTCAGAGTGTATGCTTAAAACGTATGTAGTTCATTGCATATCAATTACATCTCAATCAAGCTACTTAAAAATGGAAGAGATGGACAAAGGGGAGAAGGGGAGAGTATGTTATAAATCCAAGGATCAGTGTATGGGGTAAACTACTTACACTCTGGAACAGGAAACAGAAATGATCTTATTTATTAATGAGCCTGATTTTCTCCAGTGTCTAAACAACTTTTTAAGAGGAAGTTGGGTGTATAGGGCTGAACATTATTCTCTAGTCATCAGGGTGCCATTTAGTGGCTTTTTAGAAAACCAGCTATAATTGGAGTAATGCACTAATTGCCCAGAGCAGAGCCAGTGAATCCCTGGATACTGAGCTCAGCTCTCAAAACTCAGAGCCTGTGGTGATTGATCAGAGGTCTCAGCAGAGGGAACGGGGTGGGAACCTCTACATCCTGCCCTGGAAAACCTGTCATTACTAAAAACACTAACAGCTTCCAGGGCTTTCCACTCTATATTCTGGACTAGGTACAAGCCTGTTTGTTTAGCACTGCCAGCTGTGGTTAGGGAACAGACAGCAGCGGTCCTCACTGCTCAGCCTTCCCCACTCCCATGCTATTCCAGCTGTGGTTAGGGAACAGACAGCAGCGGTCCTCACTACTCAGCCTTCCCCACTCCCATGCTATTCCAGCTGCTGTGGTTAGGGAACAGACAGCAGTGGTCCTCACTGCTCAGCCTTCCCCACTCCCATGCTATTCCAGCTGTGGTTAGGGAACAGACAGCAGCGGTCCTCACTACTCAGCCTTCCCCACTCCCATGCTATTCCAGCTGCTGTGGTTAGGGAACAGACAGCAGCGGTCCTCACTACTCAGCCTTCCCCCACTCCCATGCTATTCCAGCTGTGGTTAGGGAACAGACAGCAGTGGTCCTCACTACTCAACTTTCCTGCACTCCCATGCTATTCCAGCTGCTTTGCCTACAGCAGAGCACAGTCCCTTTCTATGTAGGTGCAGGGGGACAGATAGCCTCCGTTCTGGTTTCTGGGACAGTGTGTACTTATTATCACAGCTGGATCCAGTCACATTGGTAGCCTTCTCTTATCCAATTATTTCTCAAAATTAAAATACAGCAACAAGGACCAGGCTTATCTCTTTATCTCAAAGCTTAACCTTGTGGCTGTTTGTACACGTCTGTATTTTAAGTATCAGCAACTTAGGTCTTTATATGAGTAAGATACTGTTCTGAGAATTTTAAACAGAATAACAAATGTTATTGACATACTGATCCTGTGGTATAATTATTCTCATTTAAAGATGAGGCAGCATGGAATTCGAGTAACCCACCCATTCAGATCAGTAATAAATGAGTAACCCATCCATTCAGATCAGAAATAAATGACGGGACCAGAACTGAACTCAGGCATTTTACCCAAGACCCATGCTCACTTGGTCATGGCACTGATGGAAGTAAGGGAGGATGAGAATATGATTGGCTGTGAGCTAGTTACTTTGCTCAGTGAAAAACACTCTTTTGTCTAGTCACAGACTTCTTAAGTTTGCTTATTGGTGACAGGCAGTATCAAGGGAAAGCAGCAGAAAGGCTTATTGTTAACTAGCAAAGCAGCCCAGAGCTCTGTCTCAACCCCATCTTCCCACAGAGGGCCTAGGTTCTCCTCCACATCATCTGGGCTCAAACTTCAGCCCTGTGAGGAGTAGAGCCATAGGGGCAGGGCAGCACTGGCCAGTGGACAATCTCCACTATTGTCCTAACCTGTCAGACAGAAAAGGGCCGTGGCTGAGCCTTGCCTGTGGCACTTGGAGAGGAAAAGCCAAAGCCATCAGATTTCAGACCAAAACAAGAAAAGAACTAGAAGGAAATGGTCAAATATCACAGCATTGAGTTCTCTAGTTGATGGCTCTATGACATGTGATCCTTTAGAAATATAGGTACTGGCATCAGCTACCACATGTCTGAAACGCCCCCTTTTCTGCGTTCAATATTCAAGCCAAACCAAGGGAGCAATGGAAGCACGCCAGGTAGGTGAGGCTAGAACACCCACATGAGGCCGGCTTTGCACTTGTGCAGGTGGAACTGGACAAACTAGCCTTGTCTCTAGTTGGAATCTGCCTCCTGCTCAGATGCCAAATCAGCTGCTCCTTGGAATGTGGCCATGCAAGAACAAAGCAAGCTGAGCGAATGATGTCACTGTCCATGCCATGTAACCTGTAAAAGCCCACTCCCTGAAGTAAGTGCTGTAGTAAAGAGAGTTCCATAAAGACAAGTCCAGGCAGGGCCACTGGACCACAGGGGAGTTTCCTATCCACTCATCCCTTCGGACCGTAGCAGCTGTCCACCTGTCCCTATGAACTCTAGCAGTGTTGCAGACAGATTAAATACCAGTTAACGCTCCTTCTAATTTTCCATATTCCCTCATAAACATTCCAAACTGGCAGTGGGTTGGCCCAGTGATCTGCAGTTCTTATCCATCTGACTCCATGGACTGGAACATCTAGATGGAGATATGTTCATCTACCAAAATTCACAGCCTCCCAGAATTTCTCTCACTCTTCACTGTATTAGTATCTTAAAGCAGATAGGGATTTTGTCTGTCTTGCTTAGCTCTGTATCTATCGCCCCAAGTAACTCAAACGTGCGAGGTTCTCCATGAGTGTGCGAAGTCGACCCCTTCCTCTTGCTCTCACAAATAGTCAATAAAGCTACAGTTTTTTGGTGTAGTCTGTGTGATGGAGTTTCTTGTGAAAGTGGATGAGAAGTGGAACATTGAACCCAGGTTAGCTCTGGGATTTGGAACATAAATTGCATGAATGGATGTAGGAGTAGAGAGAGCAAACCATAGAAAACAAGTCTGCAAATGCCCACTGATTATGTGGGGCTTTTAATAGTCCCTCCTTGTCAGTTTAGGAATATGAGACAAGATTATATAACTCTCAGAGGTCAAGAAAGTCTCCAGGGGCTAGAGAGATGGGTGAGCAGTTAAAGCACTGGCTGCTCTTGCAGAGGACCTAGGTTTGAATCCCAGCACCCACAACCGTCCATAGCTCCAGTTCCAGGGGCTCTGACACTGTCTTCTGACCTCCTAAGGCATTGCAGGACATGGATGCACTTAAATAAATGCAGGCAATACACTCATACATATAAAATAAAAGTAATAAATAAAACGCTAAAAAATAAAAGCCTCTAAATGGCTGCTAAGAGATCTGAGCAGATGAATGCCCAGGGTGGGGTGGTGGAGGGGAACCTACCATCTTCCTGTATTTTATCTTTTTGTTTGTTTGTTTTGTTTGTCTGAGCTGGCCTGAAACTTGTTATGGATTCCAGGCTAGCTTTGATCTCACAGAGATCCACTTCCCTCTG
Source organism: Rhizomys pruinosus (assembly GCA_009823505.1). Lineage (NCBI taxonomy): Eukaryota > Metazoa > Chordata > Mammalia > Rodentia > Spalacidae > Rhizomys > Rhizomys pruinosus. The sequence goes on along the minus strand of VZQC01007562.1, from coordinate 736,474 downwards.
CTTCTGAGTGCTGGGACTAAAGGTGTGCACCACTGCGCCCAGGTATTTCTGTATTTTAACTTCTAAATAGCCCTGCATATTTACTGGACCAATATTAAGAGTTCTCCAAATGGGCATTGGAACTATAATCCAGGGAGTATTGAACCTAAATAACCCCAGACCATGACAAGGATCCTCAAGTGTCTGTGCATTTTGCTGGGGTCTACAAAGCCGGATGGGCCTACTCCATCTTCGCTGCCAGCAGAATGACATTAGAAGCATCCTAAGGACTCAGGTGCTACTTGCAAGTCTCTGCTCGCTCCCCTTTTATTTCAAGCCATAACCACTGCTGTACCAAGCAGGGCCTTCTCTGGGTGTAAGGATGGCCCAAGGCTGGCGCTTCCCTTTCCTGCTTTTTACACTTCCCAGGCTTGCACATAGTGCAGTGGTTTGAATGGGCAATGTGACATATAGGCTCAAGTTTTAAAATATTTGGTCCTCCATTGGTGGCCCTGTTTAAGAAGATTTATGGAACCTTCATAGCATGTAACCAGTTATCAGTTGCAGCTTAGGGATATTTTTGGGTTCATTTTATCTGCCAGGTAAAGAATTAAAGGGCAGGAACAGTCTCAAGACAGCTGTTCTAGTTTGTCTTCCATTGCTGTGACAAAACACTCTGACCGACACCAACTTGGGGAGGAAAGGGTTTATTCAGCTTACATCTCCTGGTTCACAGTTCATCACTCGGAGCACAAGGCAGGAACTCAGGGCAGGAACCTGGAGGCACGAGCTGAAGCACAGGCCATGGAGGAATGCTGTCCACTGGCTTGCTCCCTGGCTCATGCCCAGCCCACCTTCTTATACAGTACACAACAACCTGCCCAGGGTGGCACCAGTCTTGTGGGCTGGGCCCTCCCACACTGCTTGACCATCAAGAGAATACTCCACAGATGTGGCCACAGGCCAATCCAATGGAGCCAATTCCCCAACTGAGGCTCCCTCAACCCAGGTGTGTCAAGTTGACACTAAAGCTATCCAGCACAACAGCAAAGACCAACAAGCATACAAACTTTTTACTGAAAGATAAAGATCTGCATATATGCACACATTCACACAGAGAGAAGTTCTCCACAAGAGGAGAGGAAACAGAAATCCCAGGGAAGGCCTATGCGTTGAATGTTGTCATGGTATTCCCTCCCCTAATTTTGGATTTGACCTCTTAGACAGAGAACACTGATAGGCTTATGGCTAAATGATGTGGTGTCTACCTCTGGTCTTGGGCTTATCTGAACTGATTTGGAATAGTTGGCTGGAAAGAGAGCCCTTCTGGATAGAGGGGCGCTCACAGGCCTTTGTGTCAGGCCAACGATGAAATGGAAGTATGCCACTTTTATTATTCCTGTGACTCTGCTTATTTTGCCCCTTACATTTAGGAGGTAGACTCCCACTGGAGGGATATGGTCAAGGGGCAGCAGGATTTGAGGGTTTACAGCCTTTCTCCACTTTCTGTTCTTTTTCTCTGCTTCCTGTGTCTGGATGGAAATGTGATCAGCCAACTTCCTGCTCCAGCTGCATGATGCTCATGCCTGCAATTATGGTTCCTCTCTGGAGCCATTTAGCCAAAATGAACTCTTCTATAATTTGCTTTAGGTCATGGTATTTCAACGCAGCAACAAAAAAGTAACAAATACATGTTGCTCATACCCAATAAATGCATGGACAAAGAGTTTTATCAGTTTAATTCAAAAGTTCTGTGGGTCAGCAGTTTTCCTATAACTTCATGAAAGGGTTCTGAGGGAAATCACAAACTGGAACATTTCTTTGTTTTATACCAGCATATTTTTATGCTATAATGTTTAGTTATGAATAAAAGGTTACACTTTCATTTTAAAGAGAAAAAGAAATGATACAGACAGAGAATTTATCTAGAAAGATAATCCATGACTTAAATTCTTTTCATTTATTGATTTTATATCATATGTATGAGTGTTTTGCCCATATGTATTAAGTATATCACATGTGTGCAATGCTTGCAGATGTCAGAAGAGGGCATCAGACTCCCTAGAACTGGAGTTACTGATGGTTGTTAGCCATGTGGGTGCTGGAAATTGAATCCAGATCCTCTGCAAAAGCATCACTTGCTCTTAACTGCTGAGCCATCTCTCCAGCACCATTTATTTTTTCAATTTTAGATAAGAGGTCTACAAATGTTAATGTGGTTGGCATAAATGATAACTACTATGGATCATTATTATGGTTGTGATTTGCATGTCTCCATTCTTGATATATTAAGTAATGTCTAGTAATTAAGAGATTCAAACTTGGACTGAGAATATAGCTCAGCCATAAGGTATATCCCTAGCGAATGTAAGGCCCTAGATTCAATTCCTAAGACTCACAAACACAGAACAAAAATTAAATTAGATCTTAAACATAAGGTACCAAATATTAAGGGGAAAATATCACATACAAGAAAGCATGTAGGTTTTAAAACTGTCAGTAGCCTTTGAACAGCATGCTTGCTGCGAAGCTGTACAGAATTCAGATGGAAGTGGGTGCCGAGCCTGAAGAAGAGACCAATGGGGTGGAGTGTGCTGTGAGATCAGAAAGTGCCCTGGCTGCTATCTCACTGCAGCACAGAGGTGGGGAGTTCTTGTCTTTAAGCTACCACATCTTTCGTTCTCTTGACATCCTATGAGCACCTGGAGATGCTTCAGCTTCCCAGTTCATTTTTTTGTCTCTGAATGACACTCCTCCCACATCTCACATCCTTCTGGCTGCTTTCGTTGCTCTCATCCTGAAATACTGCGGCTCTCCAAGTTTCTATTTTCAACCTTCTGCTCTCTTCTCTCTGTAGAGATCTTATTCACTATCAAGGGGTCAGCTGTCACTCCTAAGCTGCTAACTCTCAAGTCTTTTCTTTCTCCCCAGCTTCTCTTTCTAGCCCAGGGTACACATTACACCCTTCCTCTTTGTACTTCATTTCTACATGTTGTAGCACTTAAAGGTCAAGATATTTCAAGTTGAACTTTACCTAAACTAGCACTGCTGTGGTTTGAGTATGAAATGCCCCCCACACACACACTCTCATGGGTTAAAGCTTAGGTCCCCAGCTGGTAGCACTCTTTGGAGGAAGGTCCTGGAAACTTCAGGAGGTAAGTCCTAGCAGAAAAAAACGTGTTTCATTGGGGTCTTTGAGTGCGTCTTGTCCCTTGGACCTCTCCCCTCCATCAACTGCCTGCAATGATATATCTGGTAGTGACTCTAGTGCACATTCCTGATACTATGATGTCATGGCCAATAGCATGATACCAAACAGCCAGGTGTTGAGCTCTCTGAAGCAATGAGCCAAAATAAATATTTCCTCCTGTAATTTGCTTATATCAGATATAGAAGACACTGTCTAATTAGTCCTTAAGTCATGTGCCTTTGATCTTTATCAGTCTCTCATTTATCCCATATTTCTGTACCCATCGCTGCTGCCCACTTTCAGGTTCTTATTCATCTGCCCTCTGAAATAGACTCCAAATTTACCTTCCTGCACTTAATCTCACACTGCTTCATTTCATCCTAAAATCTGTTGTCAAATTAAGCTTTCTTGGGTATTGTTGGGATTGTCTCATTCTCTAATTAAAAATTTCTTCTGACTCCTCATTATCCATTGACTCAAAACAACTCATTGAGCAAAGAGTTCATGAGCATCAAGTACATCCATACACTCACTTGCTGCTGAGAATTCAGCAGGGAGCCAGACAGAAGACTATTCCTGTGTGAAGATTTTCCCTGCTAGTGAGAAGATGGTCAGAAACAAGTAAACAAATGAACAAGACAGTGTAGTGTTGTAAAGGGAAAATGTACTCATGGGTTAGACTTAAAGGGCAACTTGCTGAGGAGAGGTGGAATTTCTTTAATAATTTGGCCAAGGCAGAAGTCTTGGAAGAGCTGAATAAAGAGAAGAAAATGGCCACACAGAGATACTGGAGATACTCCAAGTAGAGTGCACCAAGTGCAAATGGCCTAAGAAAAGAAGTCATTCATCATCCTTGGTCCTCTACTCTTGAGCCCAGATAGCTTTTAAGATTCATTTCGTGGAACTCCTTCACCTAGGGCTTGAAGTATTAAGGATCTAGCCAAGTCTTCCTGCTCTCCAAATGTAGTTCGGTATTCTGGCTTCCATGTTTTTCTTGGCCCTCCCCAATCTGGAAAGCTTTTTTCTTTAACTACTGAAGTCCAGTGAAACTCATCCTAGGCCACCCCTTCTGTAAAGCATCATAAGTCACTTCTAGCAAGGAAGTCTGCTCTTTCATCACTGATATCCATGCTATGTTGGACTCTTATATTGTCCTTGCTGCATCCAGACAGTTCTGTATAGAGCTGCATTCTTGGGAAAGGCATTATAATTTGATATGTGCATACCAAATCAGAGCTTCTCACAGACTGTGTCACAGAATGGCTATGCTCCCCACCAAGAACTTGATCACCAACATATTTAGAGAGAACTGTTCAGACACAATAAATTTGTATTCTACCATATAGCTATTTAAAAGTTATTTTTAAGTAGGAGAGCCTTGCCCACTGTATTAGTCACTTTTCTGTTGCTGTGATAAAACACTATGACCAAGGAACTTATAAAAGGAAGAGTTTATTTGAGCTTATGATTGACGGTTCCAGGGAATTAGAGTCCATTGTGGCGGGAGGCATGGCGGCTGGAGACTGGAGCAGCAAACCAAGGGTCACATCTCTCAATGAGCACAGGAAGCAGAGAGAGCGGCTGTAGACCACGAGGCTTGTTAAACTCACTAAGCCCTGCCGCCAGTGACACACTTCCTCCAGCACGGCCACACACCCCAAGACCTCTAAAAATAGCGCCACCAACTGGAGACAAACGTCTGAATACCTAGAGCCTATGGGGGACACTCATTCAAACCACCACACCCACCAATGATATATAACTTTGTTTTCCACAATGTAAGGTGTAAAGCAGGTCTGGTCTGGTTCAGTCAGGGAAAGGAGGCCCCAATTCTCCTTGCTCAGCTTCTTTGCCCTTCCCAAACAATAGGTTTCCATTCTCACGGTTCACTTCTCTCCCCTTGACCTTTCCAAAGCATGATCGAATAAAACACAATGCTACTAAACACAAAGGGTAGGGTAATCGATTTTTTTTCAAAATCACAAGGTTCTCATTTCTGTAGAAAAGCGCTTGCAGGGTTTTGAGCATGGGAGGGGGTAGAACATAGGAGGTTCATCCCAGGTCCTAGTTGGTTACAGTTTTGTAGAGCCAACTCATTCTTTTCCTTGGAGTATCAAATTAGATGTCATTTCTTCCCAGAAACCATCCCTGGCTCCTCACTTGGGTTAGATTTCTGTTACCAGTTATATGTACTCTGCACTTCCTCTCAACTACAGCTCCCCATGCAACTGCTTGTTACAATGTAATTCTAATACTATTACACTATAATTAAAACAATGGCTCTCCTATAGTAGGTTCCATGTGAGCATAGATTGACACAAATAGATGCTTTAGTATCTGTTGAATGAATGGATGGACCAATGAGTCGTTAAGTGAATAAATTAAAATATGTGAGGAGCCATTCAGAGCAAGAAGTGGTAAGGAATCAGGCCTTTCCAGCCACAGCTCCCGGACTGGCAACTTGAAGGTAGACAACTGGCAGCTTGCTAAAGTGCTCTGGTAATGCTGAACCCCTTGTCTTACTGCCTCTGTGTACCTATTTTGCTTTCCTTCTAAATGGTAAATCTACTCCTTAAGGAACATTCGTTGTTTGCTTGCTCAAATCCTTCCCTCCTTCCCCTTTTGGCAAGTGTTCTTCCTCCATTCTTAGCTATGTGCTGCTGATGGACTGACCACTTTCCCAGCTCCCTTGAGTTCTCATTGACTTAAGTCACTCAGCAAGTCCTATCATCAGTGGCTCATGTAGAATAGTTGGAGAAAGGCCAATTAACCCAATCAGATCTCTTAACAAGGACTTTTGGAAGAAGAACTCAGCCATGAAATTATAAGCACAAAATTTAGCTCCATTGAATTCCAAGCCATCTTGCTGTCTATCTAGCTGACAGCTTTTGGGGTGTTATTTAGTCTGTATTTCTGTTTCTTCATCTTAAAATGCACATAAGATTGTAGAAGAAAGCATACCTGTTCAAATGCACATATCTTAGATACTCTAAACAATGATCATTATATATTAATTGGTCTTGTCATTATTTTTGTTCCATAAGAAATATATATATATATACGGTGGCATACAGCACTGAAAGGACTGCTGCACTGTACTGTTGCCTTCAGTGAATCCATCATGATGTGATCGAGGTCAGTGCAGGGTACTATGGAGTCTGAAGATGCAGAGAGCTCAAAGCCCAAGGATAGGATTTAGCTCTGTGAACTAAGCAGCATCTGAAGTCAGTCTTATCCCTTGACTCCCAGGAATGTGAGATGATGAATTCGTTTCTCATATAAGATACTCTGAACTATTTGGAAACTTTAGGAGGTGAGTGATAGCAGAAAGAAGCATTTCACTGGGATCTTTGGGTAAATCCTGTCCCTAACATATCCTGGAGTGAAGAGATTCCTGTCTCCCTGTAGCTCTGTGGCAAGGGAACAAAGAACTTTTTGAGTACCGATCTCATGTCCCACAAATGTCAGGAAAAAAATAACTTGTGGCTTAAATGTGAAATACCCCTGGCCTCTGATAGGCTCATATGTTTGAACACTTGGTCCCCAGCTGGTGGCACTATTTTGGAAAGTTGTGGAACCTTCATCTAGTGGAGACTTGCTGGAGGAATTGGGACACTATGGGTGAGCCTTGAGATTTTATAGACTGGAGCCTCTTCCTATCTGCTCTCTGCTTTCCAACTGTAGAAGCAAGGTAGTTAGCTGCCTCCTGTTCCTGCTGCCATGCCCTTCCCATCATGGTGGACTGTATCCCCTTGAACTGTAAGCCAAAGACAAACCTCTCTTCCTTTAGGCTGCTTCTTGTCAAGTATTTGCTCATGGCAACAAGAAGAGTGACTAGCACACCTATGTCCATCACCTTACATGTATAATGCCACTGAATCCTTTCTATGACCTTTCAAGACAGACAAATGTGGCAGCAGTTACTAACATTTTGAATGAGTCTGGATACTGAGGTTTGAGGAGATTCAGCAACATTTTAGGGCTAGTCTGGGATGAAAATGAATACTGGGTCTTCTACACGAAGGCCTAGCTCATCTCAGTGGATGCTCTCCCTCTCCTGATAGAAGCAATGAGGGTAGCAAGTATGCAAAGGGTGAGCAGTCCCTATCTGGGCACTTGAAAACCCTGGAACAAAGTTTAATCTGCCTGATTTTGATATTTTCTCAATATCATGTAAGATTCAACTCCAGGGACAGGTGCTGATTAGCAACCAAATGATCATAAAATCAATAATACATTAAAAAATTAATGCCATACTTAAATCTTAAAGCTGCTGATCTCATTTTCTAAGAACAACTTAAAACCCACTGAACATTAAAAATGGAAAAGATCATGAAATTACTAGGTTTCTTCTTTTCTTTTTCTCTTTTCTACTTTTTAACCTCAGGCTCTAGATGGGTGGCAATCCTAATTAGGAAATAATTTCCTTTAAATTAATAGTAGATAGCCATAGTCACACTAAAGGCTATAATCCACAGCTCAATATTATTACCTTGGGCCAAAATGTTATGTTGGCAAATGTTCCTGTGGTGAATTGTGATTATCCTATTTTTAATAGTTATATCCCTCCTGCTCTCTGTAGAATTAACCTCTTATGAATCTACTTACAAACTGTTAGCTAAAAATATTAATTGTAAGGGAAATTATATGGATTCAGGGCTACTTCCTGACACTGACTCTCCAGACAAGGTTCTCTGCATGGTGATGAGGGGTCTAACTAGATTTCAAGGTTCTCGCCTACACACTGAAGGCTGTTAATGACAAGAATGGGAGTCTGTGGAAATTCCAATCTCTTTAAGAAAGGTTTTAGCCGGGCGTGGTGGTGCACGCCTTTAATCCTAGCACTTGGGAGGCAGAGGCAGGTGGATCTTTGTGAGTTCAAGGCCAGCCTGGTCTACAGAATAAGTTCCAGGACAGCTGGGGCTACAGAGAGACGCCTGTCTTCGAGGACAAAAAAAAAAAAAAAAAAGAAAAAGGGTCTCGCCGGGGGGGGGGGGTGTTGGCACATGCCTTTAATCCTAGCACTTGGAAGGCAAAGGCAGGAGGATCTCTGTGAGTTCAAGGCCAGCCTGGTCTACAGAGTGAGCTCCAGGCCAGCTGGGACTAAAAACGGGAGACCCTGTCTCAAAAATACCCCCCCCAAAAAAAGAAAGGTCTCCAGGATTTCCACCACTGTAGTTTTTCAATTCATTATTTCTAATGTCAATTGTAATGTTTCACTTTCACAGAAGTACAAGATGAAAAATATTCATTCATTGTTAGCGCAAGTTCTTAACCTCATGCTATCCCTAGGGAAGAAAGAAGATTACTAATTAAAAGTCACTTTCTCAAGTGCAAACATGAAAGAAAACAGAGAAATAATATTTAGAATAGCAGCTTTTAAAAAGGAGTATTGATAGGTGTCTCATTTCAAGAATGTACAAGTAATTGTTTTAGTACAACTCTTTCTAATTGTACTTAATATTAGTCTTGTCTACATTTGTAGTTTAAGATAACTGCTTTTGTGTAAAATGGCTATAGGAGAAGATGAACCATGTAGTCACTTAGGAACACTGATTTAGAGATAGACTGAATAATACTTTTAGCAACTAGTTAGTGGATACTTTTAAAATGACCACAATCTAAATTCTGGAAGCCTAGCAGATACCAGTGAATTTAGAAGAATTCATAGAGAAACTTTTAGAATGGATTCATGAAATGCTTTATGTCATTGTCTTATATTGAATTTAGAACAAAAGAATGACATTCACAATAAAGTCCAGGGAAGAAGCAGACCATAGTTTCAGGAGTCTTTATGCTTTCTTCCTCCTTTGCCATTTATTCCTGGGGGATATGCACTGGATAAAGAATCATGTTTAGGATCTAGTTCCAATGCCAATACAAAATGGTGCATTTTTATCATAAAATGGTATGCTTTTCAATGAGAGCCAATTTGTTTTGTAAACTGCTGAGATAAACCTTTGGGTGCTTCTGCAGGAAAGGTAACCAGTAGTGAACTTGCTGGGGCTGGTGGTTCTGCTTAGTGACAGACTATGAGCTTATCCTCAGCATCATTTTTAAGGTTTTATTTCATTTTTGTGAATTTTATACACCTTAATCTTATTTACACACATTTGGTGATTATTACATCAACATTATAATCACCTGAACAAATGGATTGAGATTGACTCTGAAATTATTTTTAAGAACCCCAACTTGGCAGACACCAGTTGCCCTAGCTGTCTTTAAGAACCATTTGTCTTCTAGGCTCTCTCTTGTCCTCTCAACCTGTGCAGATAGAAATTTCTGTGTCCTTACCCTGCGCCCATGGAACCATCTGTGGAACCGTTTCTCCTACTGTGTCCCTGTCAGGCTGCACCCATAATTTATTCAAAATGGTTTCTCCAGCTTCAGTCGGGGAAGTACAAGTTCAAATTTGGTTCCACCCTTAATCTTAACATCCTATCTGTGTTTTCATCATTAGTATTCCATTCATCCAAGCTCATGCATCCTTTCCCAAATCCCCGCTTCTGTCCAATCAGTGGGTGAGAGGCTTGTAGCCCTCTGACATGTTAATTCTCAAGCATACCCACATTCATTCATTATCTTTTTGGGTAAAGTTCCAAACTCAAGTTGCTAAGGAAATGCTGAGTAATCAGACTCAAGAGCCCATGGTTTTGCTGGGGTTAGTTAAAAGTCATTAGTTGAAGTTATGTCAATTTTGAAAGTGATTCCTATGAACCCCCTTTCCTATCTGTACCTTTCTATGGCCCCACACACCAATTTCATGTATCCTGCCATATATGTTAAAGCCTATGGAGCCAAGTTTGTGTCCCCGAGTATCCCTCAGTATGAATCCATCCACTATAGCTTGATCAACCTGGAGTCAATCCCTTAAAGATCAATTCTCTCTCTCTGAATACTCATCAGAGATTACCCATTTCCCCACTTCTGTACTGGGTTTTTGTCTGGTTTGAGCTTGTTTAGGTCTTACATCATTAAAAAAAAAAAAAAAAACTAAACTCATGGAGTGAAGCTTTCTGGGCTCTGTAGGCCTTTGTTCACAGCAACCCCTTTCTGTCACATACCTCACACATGCATACATCCGCAGCTCTTCTATTTGGGTCCTACCCACATACCAAGACAGAAAGCAGGTGGAATAGTCAGTGCTCTTCTTTGCTGGACGGTGAGCTAGCTGATCCTCCGTGGTTGATTCTTAGGTCTCTACCTCACATTCTAGTCGAAATGACCATATCTGTAGTTTAGGGATGGAGGATGAAAAGACAGAGCACAGAGCAGAATGGCTTATTCCTTCCCAGGCTGCTGTTAGGAAGCTTCTCTAAGACTATCCACCTGTTCTGTTCTTTACTTGATGCTCAAACAAGACCCTACTAGACAGAGTCCAAAGTGTGATGGGTGCATCTAACCTAGCTGTCTCGCCTCCCTGCCTTATCGCATGTCTATCCTGCTAGTTGTTGGAAGGTTGACTGCTCATGGACCTTCTTCCTTTTTGTGGGTTTGTTTGTTTGTTTACTTGTTTTATGAGACAAATTCTTATGTCACCCTGGCTGGCCCAGAACTCCCTATGAAGACCTGGCTAACATTCAGGGGTATTCCTATGTCTATATTCCTAAATTCTGGGATTATAGTCATGTGGGACAATTCCATCTCATCTCTCCTGTGCTCTCTGGCATCGATAGGTGTTCTCTATGCTAGACTGAGGGGTAGAGGACGGTTCATATAATATAAAGTCTGCAGGAGTAAACAGTGGTCTGCCCAAAGGTTGGAGTACAATTCTAAATTTCTTTTCCCTGCCACACTGAGGTGAAACCTTCACAGACTTTTCTTCAAACACTGTGCTGCTTTAGCACAAAGGCATATATCTTTGTACGTGTCCAATTAGCAGTGAATGTCTTTGCATGTTTCTGTGGCTATCCTGTAAATGTTCCTATCTATTTTCATTTGTAACTGTCCCATTTTCTTGCCTGTGTATTTTCTTCCCTCCATTAGATTTCACACTCCTAAAAGGAAGGGACTATATCTTCTATTTCATTTTAATTCCCTAAATTCTGTACAAACAGAGCTTAATGGGTGCTCTTGGCTGCCTGCTGTGCCTTAACAAATAGCTGTGGCTCTGCTGGTGCCCTGGGCTTTTCAAAGGAAGCTTGTTGCAAGGCAGTGCCCTCTTTGACCTTGAACAAAGCTTTAAATCCTGATCAGCTGTGTGCTTTCCTTTCATCATGGAAACATTGTTGCCAAGGGGCTGGGGCCCAACACAAACCACAGAGATGTGACAGCTCTGTGGACACGGGACCAGGGGCTGCAAGTCCCACTCTAGACCACAGCTCTCCAGCTCTAGGGAAATAGTGTGTAATGAATAGCTCTGCTGAACATAGATTCAGTCACTCTCCTCAGAGAAAAGAACAATTTGACTGACAGGCTTATGATGACATTTTTTTCATGGTTGGGGGGGAGGCATTCTTTTCTTGTGTTTTAAAAAATAAAAACAAGGCCATCTACTGAATGACATCAAAATAATACTAGGCTTATGAATGAGTGTAATGAATGCAGAGAAAATTGTGGGCAATTAAGGCTGAAGCGTCCTTCTAGGCAGAGCCTTGCCTTTTGCAAGCTGCTTTCTTCCTCCATCCTGTCCAGGTTTTTTGAGGACATTTAGACATTTGGTCATTTTTGCTCTGTTGTGTTTCTCTTATTTGTTGAAGAGTATGCTGTTTGTTTTTTGTTTTTTGCTTTTTGTTTTTTGGGGGTACTAAAATCTTTTTGTACAGTGACAGTTTCAATGAGGATGTCACTTGTTTCCACAGAGGATAATAGTTCAGAAACTCCTAAATTGCCACATAGTAATGACTAGGTAAACCAGCAAATAAAGAGAGTGAAAATTAAACCTAAGGTCTGGGAGAAATTGACATTCAAAGGCTGGCACAGAAAACTAAGGTCATTGATTCAGGTACTCAGAAACCTACATGGTTATTGGCAAGGCAAGATGATGGGGAGGCTGCTCAACACCCGGAGGACGCCGTGTTCTAATAGGGTTGGTGGGGCTCATGCTTCCATGTTGGCTGTACTTGGTACGTGTCACAATCAGTGATGGGCTGGTTCTGTGTTTATCACACAAGCACTGGCTAGGAAAGATGCAGATCCTGTTTCCTCAGCTCCGAGCTTCATGTTTTATGAGACTCTTGATCCTTATTGGCTATTAATTCAGTGAAAGGTGAGGACTACCCAAAGTTTTAAATTTATCATTTCTTTAGCACACTATTCCTTGTTTTCTAAAGCTTACTTGCAAATTCAGCTTTTTCTTTCTGTGGAATAGTTCTCCTCTAAGTATAATCTTAAACAAAAAACTCGGCATGTATTTGTAAAAATCTTTTCCTTCAATAAGGGGAAGTTCAGAGTTGGCTCTGTTAATGTAAGCCAGAGGGGAGTCCTTTCACATACTAATCTTGAATCTACTTTAAACTTATTGCTTTACTCCTCAATGTGGGCTGAGACTCCTTGACCTGACTGAAATTATTCCTTTTTGTCTCCATGCCCCGTCTGCTTTGACATAGACGCTTAGGCGTTTGGTTTCTTTTTGATATCCCAGATGTTTGAACTCAAGCTGAAGATCTTCACAATCTAATAAACAGAGAAGGATGATGTATTTACCTTGTACCTATAGATACTCAGACCTGTCTCACAAAGAAAATTAATTCATCTCTAAGGCTCAGGGCTTCCCAACTGCTTCAAAGTTATGTACTCATATGTACTGATGTGAATATGTACATACACATATAGGGCTTAAGAACTAGAGTTCTCTGTGCCTTACTGCAGCTGGGGTCAGGAACTAGTGAAATGCAGCTGGGAATTCTTTTCAACTCATAATGGGCTCTCCTCCAAGCTTCAACCATCACACTGCCTGTTTAAAGTCCCTTATTTAACTCCCAGGGAGCATACAAATTCCTACAGGGAGTTGTGGAGAAAGGGCACACTCTTGCTTGCTTGTGGTCTAGAGGGCATGAGCCACCCCCCTGAGGTACCAGTGAGGCCAGGCAGGAAAGAGTTGGGCTTTTCCCTCTTGTCACTGGGGACCTTCTGGCAGTGGCTAAAGTCAACAGTGAAAGTTGGTTGAAAGTAAAGGAGGTAGTTTTTTAATTTATTATTAATAATAAGGCCTTACCCATCTTATTATATACTGAGTTTTTGTGGTAAAGAAAAAGGATGCAGCTATGGAAAAATAATGTGGAAAGTTGTCTTGGGAAGCAGGGTGTTCTCTGTACAGCAGAGGATCAAGCCACAGAGTGACCTTTCCTTCCCTAATATATATCAACTTAATTGTAAAAGAGTATGACAGAGTCTCTGAGTATTAGTTTTTGCTCTGAGTACCATAGCTTCTCAGTGCCCAGCTCTCCTTCTAGTACTGCCTGCAAAGACCAGTCAAGTATACATTCAATAAATTCTTAGGGAAAGGAAGCCAAATTGGGCAATTGTGTGTGTATATAAACATAGACGCAGGTATTACTATCAGTACTGAAGTTTGAAGAAGGAGAAACTGGCTCCAAGCCCCTTCATAATCTGCAATTGGTCTATTGATGCATAAATTTTTGTTGGAGGAAAATAGATCCTCTGACAATAATTCTGAACGTTAATTTTAAATGCTCTCCCATAGATCTATTTAGCTCCTGAAAATACTATGCTTCAAATTAACGACCCATTTTTTTTAACAGAAGGGTAGCAGAATTGAGCGGCAGTACTCTCACGTTCAGTTCAGAGGCTCCAGCCACAGGTCTATGCTGTCCTAGGAAGGGATCAGGATGTGGGCGGGAGTCACTGTCAGCGCCCCACCCCCACCCCCAAACAGAGCCACTGCCTGAGCAAGACAAGTGATAATACTTTTTCCAACACAAAAGTCAGTAGTTGAGTGGGTGCCAAGGATTGGGGGCAGCGAGGGGCAAACAGGTGGAGGAGAGAGAAACTGTAGGCAATGAAACGGCTTTGTATGACGCTACAGTGGTGGATGCTTGTCATCCATTTGTCTAAACCCACAGAGTGTTTAACACCAAGCATGAACCCTGATGTAAACTAAGGGCTTTGAATGCTGCTGATTCATTGCTTCAACTACACAAATAGATAAATGGCCCATTGTGTTGGGATGCTGATAATTGGGAAGGCTGTGCCTGTGTAGGGAGGGGACCTATGGGAAATCTCTATGTTGTCTGCTCAAATTTTCTGTGAACCCGAGGCTGATCTTTAACAGTATCAATATTTTAAAAAATAAAGAGACATTTAATCTTTTGATAAGGTTACATTACAGAGACTTTGGAAATGTTTTGTTTTGTTGAAAAATACTCAATGTTTCCCCACATAGACTCCTACCTAACCAAAAATAAATAAGAGATTATGCCATAAGCATAGTTTTCTTATCCCAGTTCAGGAGTAATCCTTGACAGTCAATATTTAGTGAGTGCAAATTACTGGTCAGGCTCAGTGACAGATGCTAAAGATCCAGAAGTAAGATCCTGCCTTGTCCGTTACAGAGCCTAGAATCTTGAGATGGAGAAGTTAACATATGAGTGTACCACAGAAGGCCAAGAGCTACCCTGACAAGGGAAGGATCAAAGCAGCACAGGGACAGCACCCACATCTTTCTTGGGGAAGGGGTCAGAGAATACTATCTAGAAAAATACATATTCAGGCCAAGAGCAGAAAGATGAGGAGTTTGGGGAAGGAATGGTAGTCAGGATGTGTAGCAGTGACTTACAGGAAGGGAGTGTGTCTGGTCTTTCTGTTGTTAAAGAAGGGTTGAGCTTTCCATTGACTGGAGAAGCCAAGCTCCAGTCTTGTTTGCATACATTCTCCATGTAGTGATAGAAGAACTCATAGGTGCGTATGTTATATGGCTTGCTGCATTTGCATTCATGAAGGTGGGCATACCAGGACTCATTCTGGCTTAAGATACAATTATCTTTTTTTTTGCGGTTCTTAGCCTCAGCCTTTAACGACTGCTCTATCCCCACAGCCGTGGTGGCTCACGCCTTTAATCCTAGCACTTGAGAGGCAGAGGCAGGCGGATCTTTGTGAGTTCAAGGCCAGCCTGGTCTACAGAGTGAGTTCCAGGACAGCTGGGGCTACAGGGAGACCCTGTCTCAAAAAGACCAAAAAAAAAAAAAAAAAAAAAAAAAGATACAGTTATCACACAAGGACCACATTACCAATTGTTTCCTTACCATATCTAAAGACTAACAGCAGTGGTCTAGAACATTATTTGTAAATTTATTTTTGTCGGGTGTAGTAGCACACACCTGTGATCCCAGCACTTGGGAGGCAGAGGCAGGAGAATCTCTGAGTTCAAGGCCAGCCTGGTCTACACAGTGAGTTCCAGGACAATTGGGGCTATAGGGAGACCCTGTCTCAAAAAGACCAAAACAAATTTTTAATAAATTATATGCATTCATGTGGTTGAAAAAAGTAAAATATGCTAAGAAAAACAAATTGAAGATTCTTTTTTTTTTAATTCTTTTTATTATTATTTATTTCTCTGTAATGTGTATGAATGTACTGGTCTGCATGCAAGTGTGTGCACCCATGTCGTGCAGTGCCGCGGAGGTCAGAGGAGAGGTGCAGATTCCCCTGGAACTGGAAGTCTCACCTGGAATTGGAGTTTCAGACGGTTCTCACCGCCACGTGGGTGCCTGGGGATGCGAACCTGGGTCCTCTGCAAGAGCGTCTGTGCTCTTAACCGCTAGGCCATCTCTCCAGCCCCTGAAGATTCTTTTTTACTCCCTTAGGAACATGTCTTGAAATTTATCCCAAATCAGTATGTAAAACAGTCCCCCATGCTTTGAATGTTAAGCTACCTTGTATTTGGATATGTAGTATGTAACCATACTGTGAAAAATAGCCACTTTTAAAAAAATTTATGTATATATATATGTATATATATATATATAATTATCAAATCTAGACCTGTGTCCCCCCCATCCCCCCACCCCACCAGAGCTCATGCATACTGCCAAACATGCTTTTCATCTCTTTCTCAGTCTTTCTCAATATTCTCCATGTGGAAGTTGACTGTTTTGAGCAGAAGGTCACTGTTTCAGTCAGTTCTTTGATGCAGTCCTTTCTGTTGTTATTGTTGTTGTTGTTGTTTCCAATATGCATCATTCCCAACTGCTTTGGACAAAAGCTCAAGGGGCCATGCACAAGAAATACTTACAACTAGGTAATTGGCACTAGCATCCAGAGATGAGGGATACCATTCCTCGTTTGTTTTTCTGGGACTGTGTTACTTCACTCAGCATGATGTCCTCTAGCTCTAGCCATTTTCCTGCAAAGCTCATGATGTCATCTTTCTTTACAGCTGCATAGAACTCCATTGTGTAGATGTGCCACATTTTCTCTTTCCACTCATCAGTTGAGGGGCATTTGGGTTGCTTCCGGCTCCTTGCTATTGTGAAGAGAGCTGAAATAAACACGGCCATGCATGTATTTCTGCTGTGGGGTGAGTCTTGAGGGTACATGCTTAGGAGTGGTATGGCTGGGTCGGGTGGCAAGTTCATTCCAAGTCTTTCAAGGGTTCTCCACACTGCTTTCCATAGTGGCTGCATGAGTTTAAGTTCCCACCAGCAGTGGGTGAGTGTTCCCCTTTCCCCACAACCTCTCCAGCACTTGGTATTATTTGTTTTCTTGATCCTAGCCAGTCTTATTGGAGTAAGATGATATCTTAAAGTGGTTTTGAATGTTTTTTAATCTTAAAAATAATCCTGTAGCAGAAGACTGTAAATTCTGGTAGGTTACATCTCTAGAAAGTGAAATACTAAATCAAAAGTCATATACACATGTATATGTTAGATAATGTTGATAAATTTTCTTCCATTGAGGTTATATCAATTAACAATTCAATCATTAATATTTTAAGGGTACATTCTCCCAGTGTTGATACATTATTTGGATCCTTACCTACCTAATGAATGAAAAACGATAAAACAGATTAATTTTAATTTGCATTTCTCTTATCAATGAAAGTATTTTTTCATCCTTTTTGAAGGAATTTTTAAAAATAAAGACAAATAGCTATTCGTATGGCCTTTTCATGAACAGGGCCTAAAGAAAGGCTGCAATGTCTATCATGTTTTCACTCATTTTCACTGGTGTGAAGAAGCTCTGTTTGAAGAGGAATATGATGTATATGGCAGACAGTTTTCTTTACACTTTGCTAATGTGGGCCTAAATACTTTTGAGGACTGCACTTGTTTAAGCTTATTCCCTAATGGGAAATGAGGTCTTAAACACTGGATCAAGAGGTATAGAGGATTCAAAACTGCTTTCTAGGAAGTCTCTTGCTTGTATTAAAAAAAAAAAAAAATCCATGCCCATCAACAGAGAGGAGAAAGTCTTTCCATCATGAAGGGTCCTCTCTCCTTACTCACCTACATTGTCAACAAAGCCAAACATGTGCAGCAACAAGTCATTTCACCCCACACCCTCGGAGGCAGAGCCGTTTCCATGTACCTATAACCAGCAGTTAAGAGCTGTTGGAAGGTGGGGACTCTGGTTGGATGAGGAATAGCCCAATGCCACCTGTTTATTCTTTCTGTTCATTATCATACCCCAAGTTCTGTCCAGGTGACATTTGTCAACTCAGAGCCATGCATTATAACTATAGGCCTGAAACACCTTAAATAACTGCCTTTTATTATCAACTACTTCCTAACGTGCTTGTTGATTTTGACCACTCGACTCCCTTCTGTTTCAATTCCTCTTATTGTTACTGATATTTTTGATGAATTTATTTTTGGTGAGGGTGATCTAGCTAACTAATTATCAACGAATTCAATCAGAATTTCTCATTAAATAGAAGATTTGCTAGCTGCCTATGTGCTGTGAAGATTGAGGATCAATGAGCAAAGAGTAGCACTGAAACTGATGAAATCATTATTTCCATTATTTGTATGGCTGACAGCATGCTATATTAACAGTTTTAACTTGAAATGGCAGTAAGGGCAGGGAGTCTCTCTCTCTCTCCTTCCTCTCTTGTTCTCCCTCTTGTCCTTTTCTTCTTCCTATTCTTCTTCACTCTGAAATATTAGGCGTAAAGATTCATGAATGGATTTCCTACAAGGCCTTGTCCTTGTCCTTTGTTTTGTTTTGTTTATTTGGAGGGATTTTGTTTTGTCTTTACTCTTTCTCCTGGCAGGCCTTCCTGAGGATAAAGACTTATCTTCATAGCTCTGTGTGCTCACTGTACTCCTGTTTGTCCCTTTTGGAATGGGAATGTGTATTCGGTTCCACTGTATGTTGGGAGTATGTAATTTGTCTTTTAATTTTACAGGAGTTTACAGTTAAGAGATTGGCCTGGGTCTCAGAAGAGACTTTGGACTATAGACTTTTGAATAGAATTGAGACTGGTAAAAACTATGAGGACTTTTAAGGTTGGACTAAATGCATTTTTTATTTTATATGTTCATGAGCTTATGGGGGCCAGGAAGTGGAATGTGGTGGTTTGAATGAGAATGTCCCTCATAAGCTTCAACTATTCAAACATTTTGTCCCCAGTTGGTGGTGCTATTTTAGGAGGTCTTAGAAGGTGTGGCCATGCTGGAGGAAGTACTTCACTGGAGGTGGGCTTAATGAGTTCATCAAGCCTTGCCAGTCTCCAGTTGCTCTCTGTCTCTGCTTCCTGTGCTCATTGGAAGATGTGAACCTCAGCTTTCTGCTCCAGCCCCTGCCACCACACCTCCTCACCACAATGGGACTCTAATTCCCTGGAACTGTCAATCATAAGCTCAAATAAACTCTTCCTTTTATAAGTTCCCTTGGTCATGGTGGTTTTATTACAGCAACAGAAAAGTGACTAATACATTTGCCAAAATGAATTTTTCTCTTAGAAAAACAACCCACTAACTATTCCGTGAAATGGACATTAAAGAGCATGGAAAGTAAAGGCAGGACCAGTAACTGTGATATAAAGTTCAGCCCACCCCACATATTATCCACCTATTTTTCTTTCTCTTCTCTAATGTTCTGTAGAAAGGAATCAAATCAATGTGGGAGAAGTTTAGCAGAAGCTGGGAGTGGAAAAAATAGAGAGGAGAAAAGAGTAAAAGGAGAAAGAGAAAGGAACAAAAATATCAAATAGAATTTAGTTCTACACTATATGCCATTATTAGGTGAAATGATAGATATAATAATGTTCATGAATTTTTTATAAGAATCAATCCTTCAGACAGGGATGAAGGAGGAGATGAAGAAAACAGGACACTATAGCAAAAGAAACCTGTCCTCCAGAAAGGCTGCTCAGCTCACTGCATGGACGGCATATCTTTAAAGCCATTGCCACCAACACCCTTTCCATTGTGGCTCCACAGAGCACACATACCCTCATTTCCATTAAATTAGTGAAAGGTCACTGAGTACTGATGTGTAAGGCATGGTACATATGTGAACATGAGACATATATCAAGATGCTCACGGTAGGTGTCCATCAGAATCCTTATATCTACACCTTCAACTATAACCAAAATAGCATTTATATTTGCATTGAAAGAGAGTATGAGACCTAAGAGGTATAGATCCTTCTCTCATTACTTGTGAAGTAGTCCTTTTGATGTTTCCTTTTCAAAATGATATTTTTTCTGAGTGTCTTAACTTCCCAGAGTCAATCTATTGTGTGTAAAATGAAATAACTGCTTATTTTGAAGTATTTACTCCAAGTTTTGACCAAGGTAACAGCCAATTCTTGAATTCCATGTCATTGTTATTAGTGCTGCTTACGTGGCTTTAACAGTTCATTATACAAGAAAGCTTTGCCTTCAAGGAGTAGGAAATCTTATAGGACACCAAATAATATATTAATTACATGAATGGATCCAGATAATTATTTATAGAAAAATGACTTTAGAAGCTCTTCCATTATTTGGATAAATTTACTGGAGACTACTTCCTATATATAGGAGAAGTAGAGTCAAACTTGAGACCAAGGAAAATCTTATGAAAGAGTTGGTTTCAGTTGATGCAATGATGTAATAGATTTAGAAGGAGCTATGTAGCTGGAGTTCGCTTACATCTTAAAGTTAGTTCTTATGAAATATGATGATTAGGTACATCTCGGGAGAGTTGGAGAACATCCACTTTTACATTTTACTGGGTTTTTGTTTCGTTTTGTTTTAAGGAAGAAAGGGTTTATTTTGGCTGACAGATCCAGGGTGCAGTCCATTACAGCAAGGAAGACAGGGCATCAGGAGCTTGAAGGAACTGGTCACGTGTCCAGAGTCAGGAAACAGATAATGAGGAAGGCTGGGGCTCAGCTCCCTTCCTCCTTGTTTTCTTTCCTTTTGTCTTTTTGAGACAAAAAGTGTTTCCCTTTAGTCCCAGCTGGCCTGGAGCACGTTATGTAGATCAGCCTGGCCTTGAACTCAGAGACCTGCTTGCCTCTGCCTCCTGAGTGTTGGGTTTATTAAAGGTATGTGACACCACACTCGGCCCCTTCCTCCTTTTTACAGTCCAGTCCGCAGCCCACATTCCTACCACTATCAATGTAGTCTAGATAATCTCTCACCAGCCTTCTGAGAGGGCAACTTAATCTAGAAAATTCCTCATGGGAATGCCAAGAGCTTACTTATTTCTGAGTACATTTGTAAAATGCATAATTTTACCATTTCAATATTAATGATGGATTTGGGAGCGGGCTTCTTTGTATACATACTCAAGAGTCCACTAAGATAAACTTAAGAAATGAGTAGAACCAATTACCCTGGGTTTGTCAATCATCTCTTCTTTTAATCCAAAGAAATAGAACTCTGAGTTTAGTCCAACAGCAAACATTTATTCGGATAGAGAAAGGGCCAGGACTTCCCCTTGTCAGACCCTATGCTTTGGTACTAGTGTGAAAAAATTCTTTTTAGGAAAAGAAAAATGGTCATTGTGCTTCAGTGAGCCAATGAGGGCCTGTTCCTGCCCACCCCTACTCCATCAAGCTTTCAGTCAGTTTGGTCAAGTAAAATGTGGCTATGGCAGTGGGAGCTTCAGCTGCCTTGGCTCAGAATATCCCTAGGAGCCTGTGTGACCTGGGGAGAAGGAGAGGCCAAAAATGTCAGGTGGATAGGTTTATCTTTTGTCCAGTGGCCAGCACAAACTGACCTGAGCTTAGTAAGGGAACTTGAAAGAAGGAATTAATTAGCTTGGCCTAGGGATTAACATTTCTAAGCAAGAGAAGGAGAGTGGGTGCTTGGGAACTGTCCAGGAGGAAGGCCCAGGGACACAGAGCCACGTCACCTTGCCCCCATTCTCCTGTGGCAGAATGTGCAAATGCCCTGTCAGTTGTGAGACTCTGGCTGAGCTGGCTCCCAGCACTTCACAGGGTACATGTCATTGTCAATTTGGTCAACCAGAAAGTGACTGTAGCCACCATTTCAGGAGCCTCATAAAGTGAAACTGCCTTATAATTTCAGCTGTGTTGCAAGAAACCCAAGGTTTCAACAAAATGAAACCCTGTAACTAGAGATAGAGAGCTCTGTCTTCCCTGAAAGCAGCTTTATAGCATATAAAAACAACCTTCCTTTCTGCAATTAAACCAGAACAAGATAGATGTGTCTCATTCCTTGACGTAATGGCCTTGAGGCATCTTAATGGAAACACTCTAATAAAAGTTTATCTCAACCACTGACCAATACTTTAGCCCTGGCTGCAGCAAGAAGGGTGAGCAGCAGCCCCAAGCAGTCAAGCTTATCACAGGGAAAAAGAAGCTCAAGTGTCAAAAGCTGGTGATGAAGAAATCAGGATGAGTTGTGAGAACGGGGAGGATGAAAAAAGCACAGTTACCTCTGGACTGAGTCCCTCACCTCACAATTCCAGAGAAGCAATGTCTGAGCTCTCAGTCAGAGGTCTTCTAAAGGCCTTCTGGATACCTTGGCCAAGCCATCGAAAGTGGCTGGAAGACAAACAGAAAGACAAGCATGCAAAAGAGAATGGGCCACCACTGTAGTTCTCTTTAAAAATAAAATCCCTCACTAGTCTCTTAAAAGAATAAAAGGAAACAGAAAAGATCTTGGAGCTGCCATCAAAAACAAATCCTAAGAAGTATTCAGAGAGCAAAGCGAAGATGCGCTGTACTTGCCGTTGACATGATGCCTCAGCTTGGATGGAAGCCTGAGTTACCTCTCCCTCACTGTGCTTCCCATTTCCACAGGAATCACATGACCATATTCTGCAACTTTGGGCCCGCTCACACATATATATTCCGTTCTCCATCCAGTCATCTCAGCAGGGCGCTAAGTGCTGAGTGGTCCTCATTTCAGTCAGTACTGTCAGGGGGCGAACTGGTGCTTAAAGTAGAAAAACAAACAATAATCAAGTCACCTTAATCTCAACAGAAACGTGGGAGCTTGGGATCTCGAGGTAGTCATGTTCATGTCCAAAACAGGTGCTTAATATCTTAGCTGTATTTACTGAAGAGAAAAGCAAGTATGTCTGACACTGAAATATAGTAACCGAAAATGGAATTCAGTCACTGAACTTCTTTCCTATCAATCACTGCTCTTGGATAAACCATCTTGCTTTGCTGCTGTGATCAGCTACAGCCTTGGGAAAAGTATCTCTGAATGACAGTCAGCATCAATGGACTTCAGGAACTTGTCCAGTCTTGAATTGAGGGCATGGGCTTCTAAGTGGTTCCTACTTGAGTTCTCTAGCTCACAAGCTGCTCTCTAAGAGAACATGGGCGAATCATATTTGTCTCTAACCTCAACTTGTACATCTGTAATGACAATTACTTCCCAGCGGTGTTGAGAGGAGAAATTTTGATAATGGTTATGAACACTAGTGTCTCGTAGGGACTTATGAGAAGGGAGATGTTATTAAAAGGCAATCCTATTTAGTTGTATCTTCAGTTTCATTTTGTTTCTTCTACTTTCTGGCAATGAACAGGCTTTCAAGAAGCTTTTGAGAAACAGACCCAGTACATTTCTGCTCTGTATTCAACTGGTGCCTTCTTTGTTTGGCCATGTGCATGCTGCCACAGTGAATAATAATGAAAATTCTAGAATGTTTTCACTCAACTTCTGCCTCTTGGCAGCCAGGGCCAAAATCACCCTGCAGCTGTCACTTACAGCAGGGAATCCTAGCCAGTCACTCGCAGGCGCCCTGCTGTGAGGGGCAGCTGCTCCAGAGTATTTCAAGCAGGAAAGTGACAAAGCCATATGCTACCAGGAATCCCCCAACGAGGTCAGGGCTCCCCAAAGGATCAGAACTCCTGTTTCCAGCTTCTGCCAGGCAGCTAGCTAAGCATATGATCTTTCTGAGCTCTTGCTAATTACAGCAGTGAACATGAAGACAAAGGCTCAGATATTTCATAGTGTGGAAATGCACAAAAAATAGGCAGAAGTGGATCACAGTTATAATGTTTCAGTGAAATGTGGGCTTGTGAATTCCTTTAGTTTCTCATATAAGTTTAGGAATTTTAAATGCCATCACATAAGAAGTAATGATAATGTACTTGATCTTGCACACAACCTTATAGCACACACTCTTTGCAAAATGTTCCGAATTCAATAACCTGAAAGGGAATCTAGGATCCAGGGGGTTTTCTTAAATTCTTTCTTCAAGCCGCACACCTTTAATCCTAGCACTCAGGAGGCAGAGGCAGGTGGATCTCTGTGAGTTCAAGGCCAGCCTGGTCTACAGAGTGAGCTCCAGGCTAGCTGGGACTAAAGGGAGACCCTGCCTCAAAAATACCAAAAATAAATAAATAAATAAATAAATTCTTTCTTCAACTGAATGACAAAAATTCCACTGCTTGCTTGAAAAATACTAATTTTCAACAAAAGGTTATGCCTAAACTTATGTGTATAAAATAAATGATTGCTTATCTCCAGGTACCAGAGCTTCTAATATGTTTACATACAATGCCTAGAGCATGATCTAAATACAGTGATCATGGAGCATATGTGCGTGTGTGTGCGCGCGCGCGCGCGTGTGTGTGTGTGTGTGTGTGTGTGTGTGTGTGTGTGTGTATGTATGGAGAGGGAGAGAGATTGAAGAAGAGAGAGAAAGAGAGAGAGAGAGATTATGTGTACATCAATTGTAAGACATACTTTGTAATATGCTTTGGGAAAAAGCAGCCCAGACTATAAGCAACTTGAGGACAGAGATGACAGTTTTCTTTATTATTCTCAGACCCCAGCACAAGCTATTCAATAATGTTTGTTGAAGAAATGAATGATGATAGAGTGATGCTTTTGATTTTCTTATACTTATGAATCACCGGAGAGCAAAGAGCTTTTGGTCAGGCTAAGGAGGCAGAGACTAAGATGTGTCAATTAAATCTCATAGTAACATTTAGGATAAGTCAAAAATAGCTTGAATTAGTGTCAGGAAACAAGAATATAGTGAGCCACATATACAGAAAAGAAAAAAATGCATAAAACTCAATAACTAAGGCTTTGCAAATGAGTTTTATCTTCCCCAGGCCTGGGAACTGGTGGGGAGGGTGACCCAAGGCTGCGTGCCTCAAGGCAGGGGATTTTGTTTGTCGTTTCTTATTTTGTCAGGAGCATATAAGCAATGTGAATAAGTTCTGCAGGCTTGATCACCCCATAGGTTAGAGGAAGTGTCTTTCCTCATCTGAGCCTCCTTTTCACGGCCCAGATACCACACAGCAGCCTCTGCTGCCCCTTCTGCAGCCCTTCCCTAACCCACCAGCAGTGTGGAAACCATCTGGACAACTGCTTGCTGACAATATGGTTAATGAGTGTCCCATGGAGTAATGTAGACATGATAAGGAATCCCATATCAGCTGCCCGGATGCCAGTTGCCAGACCTAGTGTCCGACTCCCAAGGAGATTTTCAGGAATGCTAGAGAGGAGGGCTGAGTAGCTGTTCTCTGCTCACATCTGGCAGGTGTTGATGTGAGGAGATAGAATTTTCATCTTTATGTTGACTGAATAATCAGCTGTGCTGGGGAATGTAGGGCTGGGGCCACTCTTATGTTATTGCTAATAACAGCATGGCTTGCGTAAGAGATAATGCACTGATGTATGTTGCACTGGGCACTATTTTAAGCATTTTACATATATTTATGCTCCTAATCTTCTGAAAAAATCTAGTGAAGTGTGATTGCAATGTCCAGTTTAGCTTTGCAGAAACGGAGGCACAGAAAAGGGTGTCAACCGTCTCGGGTCACGGAGTCAGCTGCAACAAGCTCTGTGGATGGCATTTGTGCTGGATAGCTTTAGTGTCAACTTGACACACCTGGGTTGAGGGAGCCTCAATTGGGAAATTGGCTCCATTGGATTGGCCTGTGGCCATGTCTGTGGAGTACTGTCTTGATTATCAGGCAATGTGGGAGGGCCCAGCCCACTATGGGTTGTGCCACCCTGGGCAGGTTGTTGCGTACTGTATAAGAGGGCAGGCTGGGCATGGGCCAGGGGAGCAAGCCAGTGAACAGTACTCCTCCATGGCCTGTGCTTCAGTTCCTGCCTCCAGGTTCCTGCCCTGAGTTCCTGCCTTGGGCTCCCTAAGTGATGAACTGTGACCCAGGAGATGTGAGCTGAATAAACCCTTTCCTCCCCAAGTTGGTGTTGGTCAGAGTGTTTT
Organism: Rhizomys pruinosus; assembly: GCA_009823505.1. Lineage (NCBI taxonomy): Eukaryota > Metazoa > Chordata > Mammalia > Rodentia > Spalacidae > Rhizomys > Rhizomys pruinosus. Next base: position 710,736 of record VZQC01007562.1, on the reverse strand, counting down.
ATCACAGCAATGGAAGACAAACTAGAACAGCTTTCTACAGATTTTAAATTTTCAAATGCTTAATCATTACTTCTAGACATCTGGTTTGGGGAAAGACTCAAAAATGTATATAAGGAAGAATATAAATTTGTTAACTGTAGCATCATTTATTAAAAACAAATTGAAAGCAACATAGATACTAACATATAATGGAATGGTTATTTAAATTATCATATTCATATAAAAGAGTAACATGCAGAGGCAGGTGGATCTCTGTGAGTTCAAGGCCAGCCTGATCTACATAGCCAGTTCCAGGATAGCTGGGGCTATGGGGAGACCCTGTCTCAAAAAGACCCCCCCTCAATGAAAGAATGACATATAAGTTTGATGGATAAAATATATATGAAGTACATGAAATATTATTGGGCAAATGAAACATGATAAAGAATGATATATATTATGTAGTTCTGACTATATAAAACCTCACTCCAAAAAAAGTAATATTATCTCTGTGTAGAAGGAGATACACTAGTCTTATCAGTGAGTGCAGTGCTTACTATGCGACGCCACATTATATTGATAATTGAATAAAGTGTGTTTCAGTCAAGAGGGACCCGAACTGTTTTGAGAACTGGTTCCTTTAGAATTCTCTCTGAATTGTGCTCTAGAACAAGGCTTGCTCTTTCTTTTATTGAAACACTATATCCAGCATGAAATGGGGAAGGAAAAATGGACACTTACAAAGGATTGTGTTTCTTCTACTGAGAATAGCACAAACAGCCATAAATAGATATCAATTTCAATGAGGCAAGTGCTGCTTGCAGCACTTTAATATACAAAGCATGCATACACACATTTATGCATTATTCTGTGTCAAGACAAGGAGGGGCCATGAAGGATAAGGCTATCTACCCAGGACAGAAGAGGAACACACAGCTCAGTGAGCTTGTCTACATTATTAACAAGCTGAGATAAAGTTAATTTTTCTGTTGCAAGTTTCAGTAAAAGTCATGTGTCCAGAACCTGTCCGTATTGTAAAAGTCATCACCACAAGTGAGCTGGGGGGAGGCACCAAATTTGAGAGGGCGATCCTGGAGACAGTTTAAAAAATGGTTAAAAGATTCATCAGAAAAATTAATACAAACAAAACCAAAATACCCAAACCCAGGCTGTGTATGGGAAATAGAGCGACTCAGCTCAGCGTTCCATCACCATGATGTTCAGACTGGCTTGATAAACACGTAAGGGTTTTATTCAAATTTTATCCTTCCACTTATTTTCTTAAAATCTCCATTTTATTATTCCTTGCTTATTTCTTAAAGCTTCACATTATTTATTGCGAGAAGAGTTTACTGGCAAAGAACTTGTGGTAGGCTGGCAAATTATCTGCATCCTGTGTTGAAAAGCAAAAAAGGAGTGTTATTTGTGTAGAGTAAGATAAGTCAGTTGCATTTTTTCAGTGTACAAAAATACTTTTAAATCTCTGGCAGAATATCTATAATCAAGCAAAGTCTACTCTTCCTATGCCATCAGCTGCTGCATTTTAAGTACGTTCCTAGGGATTCTATGTTGCCAAAAAATACAATTACTTTTCAGTCACTTCAGGGAACTTTTAAACAAACTGTAGGAAAATATCAAACTCTGAAATAAGAATCTACAAACTTGTTTCAATCATGTCCATTTTGGCTATGAGGTGCAAGGTTGGTGATTCTATCTTGATGGATCGGTTTCATTTGCCTCGTAAGCACTAAGTCGCTTATGTTTAGTGTTGAACTCTATCAGTAGAAATGTGAGCTTGCAGGGCTGGCTGTTGGGCAGTTCCCTGTGAGTTCCTGCAGAAGGTCCATGTCAGTCTTCTGGAGGATCTCCATGTGCCTCAGATCTGCTGCACACACAATGACAAGGATAACCATCTTCAAATTGATCCCATGTAATTACAGAGTGACAGGGGCAGCAGGGACTTGCAGAAAATCTTTAAATCTTCTGAAATAGACCTAGACTACTGTTTTCTGTCACTATTTTAAAACAAGAAGGCCACCGTGTCTCTTGAACAAAGACTGTACAGAAGGATCCAAATTTTATTATTCTGAGGCCTTAGCTGGTCTCTGGAAGCGGGGGACACTTGGACTGAGGGTTACTTGTGCTATTAATGCTACTTAAAATACTCCTTCTCGTGCCTTATTCAGTACTCAGAAACCTCTGAAATTCTTAGGTCACTTGATATAAATCATATAACCAATGTATTATGTATCAGAGCCAGAATTTGAACCAAGAGCTGTCTGAATCTAAAGTCCAGATTCTTTCCAATAGGTATGTAAGAAAGATCACTTTGATTTGGTCAGACCAATAAGATGGTTTTTGACATGCCATTACGTTCTCTGTTGATACAAAGCAATCAGAATACCTTTCTTATTATACATAACTTTAATTGAGGACCAGGCAAGGGAGAAAGTACCAATATGGGGTTTCCCTCTCTAATTTTAACTTGGAACTTAAGTTACCTGAATATTGAAACGATGTCATTTGGAATAAGACCTGGCGAAAGTGTGTTAAGTCTCTAAAGAGAACATTTTAGCTTCTTTTAAAGTAATACCTGCTGAATCTGTTTGTTTTCTCCTTTTCAGATTGTGATTCTGATGACAGGAGGAAAGAAAAAGAGTGAACTGGGCCCTTACAGGCAAGAACTGCAAAATAGAGTTTTGTGTTGAGGTATGTTTAGGTACACAGGTACAGATGAATTTATTGATCAAAACTTTGTTTCAGAAACCATTATGGGTTGCTGGAAATTTCCTAAAATACAGTTTCATTGTGTAAATAGGTTGTGATATTTAACTAATCAAACATAAAACAGAAGATGATAAACTGTTATTGATGTTGGGTTCGCTTAGACCTAAGCAAAGCAGGATGCAAAAGCCTCAAGTCGGACAGCCTCAGGTTGTAACATAGCTGCCTTTGCCTGGCATCCATTGTCCTGGCTCCAAGAGGACAAAGATGACAAATTTTTTTCCTTTGTATGTAGTATTTGCTTCTAGACTTTTTGTTTTTGCACACCTGGTTAGAGGGAACCCCAATTAAAGAACTGTCTCGGCTGTGGCCATGTCTGTGGGGCATGGTGCTTGATTGTTAAGAGATATGGGAGGGCCCAGCCCGCTGTGTATGGTGCCTCCCATGGGCAAGTGGTCCTGTATAATAAAAGAAAGCAGGTTAGCTGGGTGTGGTGGCACATACCTTTAATTCCAGTGCTCAGGAGGCAGAGGCAGGTGGATCTTTGTGAGTTCAAGGCCAGCCTGGTCTCCATAGTGAGTTCCAGGATAGCTGGGGCTACAGGGAGACCCTGTCTCAAAAAGGCCAAAAACAAAACAAAAAAAAAGAAAGCAGGTTGAACCCACCCAAGGGAGCCAGCCAGTAGGCAACATACCACCGTGGTCTGTGCTCCAGGTTCCTACCCTGAGTTTCTGCCTTGGCTTCCCTTGATGATGGCCTGTTCTTGTAAGCCAAATAAAGCCTTTCTTCCACAAGATGGTTTTGGTCAGTTTTTATCATGGGACTTGAAAACAGACTAGAGCCTTGTATAGAGTCTTGCCTACATACCCTGTACTGAAGGGCTGGAGAGGTGGCTCAGCAGGTACCAGCACTGGTTGCTCTTGCAGAGGACCTGTGCTCAATTCCAGCACCCACATGGCAGCTACCAACTATCTGTAACTACAGTTCCAAGGGATCCAATACTGTCTTCTGGCCTCATGGCCACTGCAAACACATGGTACACTTACATACCCTTAGGCAAAACACTCATACACATAAAATAATTAAAGAAATCATTAAAATATTGTTGGGCTGGAGAGATGGTCTAACAGTTAAGAGCACCGACTGCTCTTGCAGAGGACCCGGGTTCGATCCCCAGCACCCACATGGAGGCTTAGAACTGTCTGAAACTCCAATTCCAGGAGAACTCCCAGTTCCAGGGGAATCCAACACCCTCTTCTGACCTCCGCGGCATTGCACAACACGTGTGCACAAACCTACATGCAGACAGTACACTCATACACATAACTAACTAACTAAATAAATAATTAAATATATATATTTTGGGGCTGCAGAGATGGCCTAACGGTTGAGTGCCGACCGCTCTTACAGAGGACCCAGGTTCGATCTCCAGCACCAGCATGGTAGCTGAGAACTGTCTTTAACTCCAGTTCTAGGGGAATCCGACACCCTCTTTTGACCTCCTCAGCATTGCATGACACGGGTGCACAAACCTACATGCAGACAGTACATTCATACACATACAAAAAGAAATAAAATTATAAAAAAAGAAAGTCTAAAAAAATAAAATATTGTCACTGCCAACTCACTTGGAGAAGTTCTCATTATGAATTTGGAGCATTTTCTGATTACCAAATGCCTTTGAGCATATTACACAGGTAATCTCTGAGGGTAGCAGGCCTTCAGAAACTTTTCTGTAGGACCAAACATGCCTTACAATGTTTATTTTTTCTTCCTTAGGCGGGCAGAAACTTCTGTACTATCGCTGAAAAGCAATCTGGTGTCTCACTTTGCTGCAGCTACAAAGAATTCAGTCTCATACTGTGGTTTAAAAAAATAAAAATGAATAAAATGCACAAAATGAGGAGCATTTCCATGAGTAATTTCACACATGCTGCTAAGTGCTGCGGAGGATTGCCAAGACTAGCCTTTAATCTCTATGGGAAGCCATAACAGCTGTAAACTCTTATTTGCTGTTAAATGCCTTTTGCACAGCTATTAGAAAAGATAGGAGGCAAGAAATCCTTCCAAGTTATCTTCCCTTACTTTTCTGACCTGCTTCTATTATCATTTAGCACTTTATATTTGTTGATAGCTCAGAATGTGCAGATTTCACCAGCCCCAGGTAGAATGATAAAAGTCCACAGGTGAGGCTTAGTGTCTTCCCTCTCTGCCTTCAGGGTTCATGTCTTTCCTTCTCTCCCAGCAGGCTTCTCACCTCCTGAACTCAGGTCCTGCTGTCTGTCCAATCTACTTATTAACCACTTGAAGGCTATATCCTCAGTGAAATTCAGACCGAGTGGTCCAGTGATCTATGATCATGCTTCACTGAATTTCGCCTTACACAATCAAATGAACTTGAAAGGATGTTGCCAAGCTGGTAAGGGACTCAGACTTACTCAAGTTGCCTATCTCCCATGTCAGGAAGCAGGTATCTAGCTAGATATTTAGTAGGCTCTGAATCATGCTCTAGTCTTTCTCCTACTAAATAAGAGCCATGGAAGGCCCTGCTCCATAATACAGAACAATCACAGTAACTGAGCCTTGGTTGGTTGTAGGAAGCCTGTGGTCAATTATCTCAATATTATCAATTAGCTAGTTAAGCTATAACCAACTGGTTGATTGGCAAAGCCATAGCCAGTTGAGAGCCTCTCTGGCTTGCCTCCATTTTTCTACCAAGGCTGTCTAATCTTGATACAGATGGGAGATCTCAGATGAGCTCTGGTCCTGGGAAGAGCCTGATTCTAATCATTTTTGTTTTTTCTTTGCTCAAATGCACTAAATTTAATTGGTCTGAGGGGTTTTCTCTCAGCACTTCCTTTAAGACTCTGTAGATACTCTTCGGATTCTCCTGTTGACCCCAGCTCCCTCTGTCACTCTGGACTGAAACTCAGATCACTACAGTTGCCCACTTTGATGCTAGTTTGGAAACAGTCCCCAAGTCCCTTAAGAATATTTAAAGGACATTTCCTACCATGAACTATGCAGGATCTGGGTAGGTAAGTGATGGATAGTTTGATGATATTCTCATATAGAGAGTAAATTATAAACTTTTCAGGAATTTTATGAGACAGTTGATGTGACCTAGGTAGCTTGCAATTAGAGTATATCGAAACCAGAAAATGCTACATGAACTAGCTGTCCCCCACCCCGAGGTAGTGTCCCTCAACCCCAGGATTGCCAGGAATGATCACAGTGGTGATCAGTGGATGCAGTGTCCCTCAACCCCAGGATTGCCAGGAATGATCACAGTGGTGATGGTTCCCCACCACACTGGAGCTCAGTGGATGTAGCTGCCCTGCGTCTGTATTGCTCACTCTTGAATCTGCCCTTGCTTGGTGCTTGTTTGGTGTTCATTGATATTTTCTGAATGAACGAATGAATGCATTTGAGATAGGAGATCCTCTACGGAGAATGCACCATTCATTCTGGTCTTTGCTGAAATGTCAGAGTCTAGGTGTCACCTCTCATGGCTCCAATTTGCCTGCTCAGAAGTTACTGTGCAGGACTGTCTCCTTGCCTGCTCATCTGCCTTCTGCCTCACTTACTGCCCTCTCCTATGTAGGTTCCTGCATATCCTACAGAACACATTCTCAGAGTTGGGAAGAAAATCATGTAAACTTTTCAGAAAACCTGGCTCCTCCACATGATTTCTGTATGATCTCAGAGAACACACAATCTCCCCAGTGTCTTGGTGTATGAGAATGCCACCATTGCTGTGTCCACCCTGATGGGCTCATGTGGATCAAGGAGGGGACCTATGTGCCAGGGCTTTGTGATCTGTAAAGTACCAAAGTGACTTTCGAGGCAACAGGAGCCAGAACTGCAACCCAGCCCTGTGGCCTGAGCAGGACTTTTGCCTTTATCCAGCTTCTGTTTCTTCATTCACAGAATGATTAGAATAATACCCACCTCTCAGGGTTGTTAGGCATTCCATGAAATGATGTAAATGAAGATCTGATAGCCATTATTCCAGTAACCTCTTCTCTTTAGCTAGTTTCCCAGCTCGGATCCCCAAGATGGTATTATTACTCTTAGTCCATCCTTAAAGCTTCTGTATTCTTGGGAAAGAACCATTCTGATCTTACTGGTTCAAAGCAGAGGCTCTGGGGTCATATCAACTGGCCTCATGTTCCAGCTGTGAACTTGCTAACTCTGATCTTGGGACAGTCACATCCCTTCTCTTGCCTCCATTAGCTCTTATCTGTAACTTTACCCACCTGAAGTAGGCTAGGAATGAGGATGAAAGGAGTTGTGTGTGGAGTACTCAGCACAGCACCTGCACTTGGCTAGATTCTGTGTGGGCCCTAATTAGCACTACTGTTTGTCCAGAAATATTCCTTTAGTTCAAAGACTGGAGAGTGAGATTTAAGAGCACCGATGAAAACATTATCAGATGCATGGATGCAAAGGCCTCCTTTCCACACACCCCAGACTGGGGCCCAAAAGCCTACTCAGCACTGCTGCTGACAAAATTCTACACAACTTCCTGGGCTTCGTGGGGTCATCAGCGGGGGGGGGGGCCTCAGTGGATAGCCCTACAATTATGACTGCCTTTCTCATCACTTTGATACTGCTGGCTGAAGGCAAGAGAGGTTGAAGAAGTAAGAAAAGCACTACTTGGGGCTGGAGAGATGGCCTAGTGGTTAAGAGCGCCGACCGCTCTTACAGAGGACCCGGGTTCGATCCCCAGCACCCACATGGCGGCCGAGAACCGTCTGAAACTCCAATTCCAGGAGAACTCCAGTTCCAGGGGAATCCGACACCCTCTTCTGACCTCCGCAGCATTGCACGACACGGGTGCACAAACTTGCATGCAGACAGTACATTCATACACATACGTAAATAAATAAAATTAATTGAAAAAAAAAAAAGAAAGAAAAGCACTACTTGACACTTGTGAGGACTGACTGTGCCCCCACCGAGAGCCAGCCCCTCGCCTTCCCTGTGCCACATCTGTCAGCTCCAGGAGGGCTACAGAACATGTTTCAGAGGTGCTGACATGTCAACTCTGCTTCTTCCTGGCTCTACTGTCACAATGCCTTGTGTCCAATCTTCTATCTGCCCCTACTAGGTGATGACCTGCATAAATGAACTTATTAGATCCTTGTCCAGGGAGCTAGGGAAGATACTGACAGAGCCATTCAACCCTCCCCTTGGGGGTGTCATATTGAGATAATCTGATCACTAAACTTTTTGTAGACCTTGGCATGGTGTGTGATAAACTTTCAGTAGTCATTCCCTGACTGTCTTATACATAAATGTGCCAAGAGAAAAATAGTGGGTCTATGATGTTTCAGTGGTATGTCTACATTTCCGAACACTAAAATCTTCGCTTCAGCCAACTAAATTTACATATAGAATTTATTCGTTCATTTTTAACATTCCTCTGAAATTAGAATCTTAAAATTATGCCAGTGTTTTTCTCGGCCTAATGTTAGTTGAAATGGAGATCATGTGTGGCTTCAGTGCATTGCTGGGTTTGTTTGCTAATTGTCACTAACCAATAAGAATTTAATTTCTGAGCTTCCAAAAACTGGTTCCAGAAATTAAGTTTTAGTGTGTCATTGGTTCTCCCAGAAAGAATACCAGAAATGAACACCAACAATAAAGTTATATCTTGCATGTTTAATTGCTTACATGTTTACCAAAATCACTTTTCACATCAATAAAAACCTGGGATCTTCTCTCTTATGGATGTGTCTGAAGCAGTTTGCAGTGGGACAAGGGCTAGCAAGCAGTATCTGAAGTTCCGGGGTCTACTTTCCCTGCACCAATGCCCTTCCGGGTTTGAACTCCTCGGGATTTTCTGGTATTTTCTGGTATTCTTTCCCACAAAGGGGCTCCTTTGTTTGGAAGCACAGCTCAAGGACAGGCTTTTGCTTAGAAACCTACTGGTCCTGGTAGAATAATCTGTGAGCTCCATCTCCCTCCTCTTCCACATGTCATCCCTCAGAGCTCAATCCTCCCACCATCCTTGCCAGGGATGCAGAGCTGCGGGTCATGTAACGTCAGCAAGGTGATTCTGAGTTAGAGACTCCTGAGGCCTGGTGTCTCCAGAGTTCATGGATGTGTATTGTGAATTCAATACTTCAACATATACAGCCTTAAAAAGGGAAACAAAACACACACAGGGCTATAGAAATGGCTTGGTTGTTAAGAGCATTGGCTGCTCTTGCAGAGAGACCTCAGTTTGATTACCAGCACTCGCATGGCAGCTAACAACTATCCAAAACTCCAGTTCCAAGGGATAGGACACCCTCGCCTGGCCTCCTTGCACATTGCACACATAGGTACACTCACATACAAGCAGGCAAAACAATGATACACATAAAAATAAAAAAATGCCCTAGCTAAACTCTTTGAGTAAATATAGTTCAAAATATATTTTTAAAATATTTTATCTATTATTTTTATTATGTGTATGAGTGCATTGCCTAGATGTATATGTGTACCTTGTCCTGCAATGCCTACATAGGTCAGAAGAGGGTACCAGATCCCCTGGAATTGGAGTTACAGATGGTTGTTAGCTGTCATGTGGGTGCTGGGAACCAAATCTGGGTCCTCTCCAAGAGCAGCCAGTGTCCTTAACTGGTGAGCCATCTCTCTATCCCCACAAAATATATATTTAAGGCAACTTTGGTAATCATTTCTAATTCTGTTAGGTCTCTGACTTTCTATAGATGCTCAACTTACTGCTTGAATATCAAGGGATATGTATCTCTGAATTTTACAGCATTTTAATTTTAAAGAATCAAGTTATCAAATTGTGGGTCAAAACCCTACATTATATTAGCCCCTATAAATAAGACTTCATTTTTAAAGAAGGACAGCTTGTCCCCCAATCAATTCAGGCTTTCTCGTGTTTGGAGGGGCATTAGAACTAAATACGGATTTTTCTTCCCCTTGCTCTTTCAAAATTCTCAAGGTGAGTCTAACAGACAGACAGTAGAGACAACCAGGAAAAATGGAAGGCATTGGACACAGGGTTTGGATACTTCTGCAGCATCTGAGTTTATGTGGGGCTCCCAGCACCGGGCCCACCCCAGCCCCTCCCAGCACCGGGCCCACCCCAACCCCTCCCAGCACTGGGCAGAACAGTTTCACCACCACCAGCCTCTTGTATACTAGTTGCAAAGCCTCCATTCTTTTCTACGCAGACCTTCTAGTACTTAAAAAACATGACTTTAAAGTACAGAGTCGTAGAGGGGTCTTTGTGAAATACCAATGACTCCAGACCCTCTTCCCCTCTCCCACCTCCAGACTGTACATTATTGCTGTCATGATAGTATGGTGAGCTTGAATCTACCCCACTGTTTGCTTTTGTGTTTTTGTTTTGTTTTGGTCTGGTTTTTGTTTGTGTGTTTTTTTGACCTGCTCTCTTTATCTACAGGGCACGCTTACAGTTAAGAAGAAGCTTTGAGTCTCACATGGGAAGAAATGAACATGTCCACCACAAACTCCAAGAAGGATTGGCGGCTTTCTAAGCCAAGGCAGAAACCAGAGGTGTGGCTGCTGGGGGGCAGCAGAGAGCCCTGTGTTCGCCCCTCTGCTATGCATTTTGTGCTCTACTGACAGAGTATGTTTTTGAAAAATCGACATTGATTGTCGGATGTCCTCCATCAGAAGTCCCAGTGGTTGCGGTGGTTGCAGACAAATGCAGCCGCCCCAACCCACCAGTGTTCCTGCTCTAGGGGCCACAGAGGCCAGTTCCAGCTTGATTTTTCCATTCTTTCCTACACTGCTCCTTGCTGTTCACCAAGTGAGTTCTGCCCTTTCTCACCCCTGTTCTTTCCCTAGAACACTCTTCAAACTCACTTCTCTTTGCAGTCTTGCTGCCCTTCACCATTTCAGTGTAAGATGGCCTTTCTTTTTCTCAGAGTTCAATGCTATGCTCCTAGCAGACTGAGCACAAGCTTCAGACGCAGACAGATCCACTTTAAAATCCTGTGACCTTCAGCATGTGCCTTCATTTTTTATCTAAGAAAGAAAATGAGATGAGAATAATACTCCTGGGGAAGGCTTGCTGTAAGAATTGTATGAGATCACATGTGAATGCACTTAGATGATCAATACGTATTTCCCTTCCCTTTACCACTCAAATAGCACTGCCTTCTATTGTGGGTTTTTAGACTACATCTTACCGACTCTATAAAAGCCCAGGGTCCTTGAAAGCAAGGGGCTTTTCTTAAACTTATTTGAATATTCTCTAACACTAAGAGGAGCGATTTGCTAGAATAGTCCTCCATAAATATTTCTGATGGTCAAACAAATAAAGACTCGTCTGATCTGCTGGATAGAAGATAATGGCCTGGAGGGAAAAGGGAGGAGAGAGGCAGCCATTTATAATAGAATACCTTAGCAAGATGCTATCACGATTAGCATTATTGATAATTATGGAAAAACACATTAAACAACTTATCCAGCCATGTCCTAGCCCATTTATGCTTTCTGAGTATAGACATGAGGATTTTAACTTTACGAAGGCTTACATTCCTTATAACAGCAAAGAGGTGCTTAGGATCACATGAAAATTAATTCACTGACATTTGATGTCCTTATACTTGCAATGTAGAACACACAATGGTCTCTTGTAGTTCCCTTTTGTAAAACTTCCTTTTAATAAACTGCCCACTACTGTGGAGTCCAGATGGCTGTTGGTTACATCAATGTAAAAGGATGCTTTAAATTCCGTGAAAATGGGGGGAAGCATACAAAAGCCAGAGATAGTGCCTCTCTCACAAAAGGAACAAAAAAAAAATTCTTTTAAGACTCTGTATATAGAAAGGTTATTGCTTCATTATGAGGAGGGCTTTTTGACAAGGAGATAAAGCCAGAGAAGATCTATTCCTTAGGAGGAGATACCCACGGCTTCTCTCCGGATAGCAGAAGAAAGAAGTGGATGTCATGCTTCTGAATGTTTACTGCCAGAGCTGTTTTTAAGAATGCACTTATTATTACAAGATGACACAAAACAGCAGCCTCAGTCTCATATCACAAGGTAGGAACGAGCCACAGTGATGTATATGATCTATCAATTCAAGCAGGTAAATTGAGACTGTCGACAGATGACCTTGAAACAAAACAGTGAAATATATTTCTCTACCTCTTGAAAGAACATTTTTGACTGTTCAGAAATAGTGACCATATCTTGAAGTCATGCCTCCCCAACCCTGTAGAGGAATTTGGATAATAAGATTTAGGACAGAGGTCTTATCTTTGCTGGTTCTTCAAGAGATTAATGTAATACTAAGATTTCATAGATACACAATGATTTCTTATCATTACAAAGGAAGAAGCCAGTGACATGGCCCAGTACATAAAACTGCTTGTCTTTAAGCCTAGTGGCCTGAGTATGATCCCTGAACCACCTGTACAGGTGAAAAGAAAGAGCAACTGCATAATGTTGTCTGACTGCCACATGCACTGTGACACACGTGGCCCATAAACGTCATGTACATGCAATACTAAACAATAATAAATTTTAAAATTTTAAAGAAAAATAAGTGATATGGCCTATAATTAAATTTCATAGAAAGATGGATTTCTTAAGCTGGATCTTTATTACTGTATATAATATTAATGGAAAAATATAAGTTAACATAAAAACAGCTGATATGAATGCATAATATAATTATTTCTCCAGCTAATACTTGGCTGAGAAATAAGTGTCATATAAATTATACAATACTGCATTTTATCAGCACCTTTAGAAGTTTTTATCTATATTATTTTTTCAGGATTCATGAAGTAATTTCCAAAGAGAAATAATTTTTGTATTAATATCATGATATTATAAGCAGGAGGTAATCAATGCCACATGATTTCTTTCTAATGGGTTAGATTCACACCAAGAAGGAGGAGATTTGAAGGCAAAAAAGTTAGCTCATTAATTACAGCCCTTATCCTTCTCACCAAAATACAAACCATTTAACAAGAACCAAGTGATAAACTGCAATGTTCTTGTAATCCCTGTCATCAAGTATGAATATTAATGCTAGACATATTTCCCAGTTTCCTTCTTACCTAAGTCTGACTATGAAACATAAATGAAGACAAGTATTTTGTAATTATTTTCTATCTTACTGGAAAAAAGCTTTTGCTGACACTTTCTGAAATAGATAAGTTTTGTAGCATGAGCTATGTTTCTGAACTTTCCCCTCTTAATATGCAAGTATAACAGATCTAGTGTAAAGGCAGACTATACAAAGTAAGAGTTCATATTTTAATCTGTGCACTTTTTCATATTTTCTTCAGTCATATAACTGTCACTTTGAAATCATATTCTTTTCACAATCACCAGAAGTATAGGAGAAAGAATTTTCAAAAAATATTGCACCCAGACTGATAAAAATTTATCAGTCTTTGTTTTACCCTAATCATCCTAAATCAACACCTTTGTCTAGAAATTTTCATTTTTCTTCCTTTTAATTCTCCAAGTACTCTCTAATTGCTACACACTGTAAAAGAATGTGAACACTGTCATAGCTCATAGGAAACTTTGCCACCAGAAGTTATTCAAAACACAATGCAATAATTTCTGTTGGGTTTTCTGGTGTTGGTTGATATATGAAAATGTACTTTGTGCCTCCCACTGGAATCCAGATCAAAGTATTCTAGACTAATTCATCTTCTTACATCAGGAAAATAAAAGCATTTGCTTTTAATTTTTATGTGGGTTTAGTTGCATACAGTTTAGCTATAGTAAAGAGGGAAAGGAAGTTTAAGGCCACAAGCCTAGTTGCTTTTCATGGATGAGGATGGAGGTGAACATTCAATGAAATGAACAAAGACTCTGTGTTATAGGATATGCAAAATGAGAGGATCCAGGTTTGCAAAAAATTAATAAAATATTTTATGCAAAAAAGAACATAAATAGAAGAAAAATCATAATTCTTTGAAGGTCAAATGTTAATTGCTTTTCATTCAAATCTCCATTAAATTACATGGCATAACAATATGGTATTTTTTCATAAAAAGATAACCACTGAGGTATTTATAAATTAAGGTATGGGCTGGAGAGATGGCCTAGCAGTTAAGAGCGCCGACTGCTCTTGCAGAGGACCTGGGTTCGATTCCCAGCACCCACATGGCAGCTGAGAATCGTCCGTAACTCCGATTCCAGGAGAACTCCAGTTCTAGGGGAATCCGACGCCCTCTTCTGACCTCTGCGGCATTGCACAACACAGGTGCACAACCCTACATGCAGACAGTACATTCATACACATAAAATAAATAAATAAAATTAAAAAAATAAATAAAAATAAATTAAGTTATATAACATCTGACATTTTCTTCAAAAATAATCCATTCAGGATAAGATAGGAAAATTGAAGGTTATAGGTGAAACCATACTGTGCCTATGCTGTTGAAGCTGGATGGTCAGTATATGGAATTCATTACATGATACTCTGTTCTTTCATAAACATTTGAACATTTCCATAATAAAAAGTTTTAAGAGTAAGATAATTCTACAGTGTACAGTGATAGCATATCTAGAATTGTCTGAGTATACTGTAATCTATATTAGGTGTGTGGCATTTCAATTAGTTTTTTATTCCTGACTATGACTATTAGTTTAAAAATTCTAAGAGAATTTTCTTAGAAATCTGCCTTTCATTTGGAACTAGTTCAATCCAAATAATTGCAACCAAGTAATTCTACAACTAAAGACAATTCTAGCCAGTATGGTAGCAGCACACACCTGCAATCCTGGCACTCAGGAAGCAAAAGCAGAGCCAGAAAGAGGTCCATGAGTTCAAGGACAGTTGAGCCACATAGTGAGTTCCAGGCCAGCCAGGACTACATAGGAAAATCCAAAACCAGGGGCCTGGGAGCATGGCTCTGTCAGCAAAGTGCTGCTGCACATGAAGGCCTGAGTTCAGATCTCCGGCACATGTGTAGAATGCCATGCACAGCAGAGTTGGTCTGTAGCTTCTATGCTGGGGTGAAGACAGGTAGATCCCAGGAGTCCACTGGCCAGCCAACCTAGCCCATTTGAAAACAAACAAACAAACAAACAAACAAACAAGCAGTAGAGTAATTTAGTAAGTCTCCTCACATGGTCCTCTGGTCTCTATGCACGCAGGCACATATACCTATATGTACACCTGCATATTCCCATACACAACCCTCAAAAATTATGTACATATTACACACAAACGCAACACAAAATGAAACAGAAAACTGCTTTAAACAATCTAGCTGCTCAGCAGGTTGGGATGTTTGTGCTCTGGTATTCAGAGAATCTGCATTGTGAACTCACACTGAGAGAAGAGGGGAGGTGAGCAAGCAGGATGTCTATACAGTGGAGAAGGGAAGACAGTCTTTAAATAGCATAGGGCGAAAACAAAGCATGCAGAGACAATGAGTGCTTCTAAAGAGTCTTTTATTTTTGTTGTTTATCTTCTCATGATGCTACACCTACCACAGGAAATAAAGACTGAAGTCCTTTGTCGACTCACAGATAGTCATTTGTTTAATGTTAAAGTTACATATAAATGTGCTGTAACTCATAATCCTATTTTCTTATTTTAATTTTGCTCATTTTGAGCTAACATCTCATTAATATAAGAAAAAAAAAACCCTTCTTCTTGATCAACTGCTTCTCTAATCTATAGTAGTTGCCACTTTCCACTGAATAATGTTCCCTAAACAAAAGGACCTCACTCAGAGAGGACTGATGCCCAACCAGTAATCTGTTCAGAAGAGAGCCCTTTCCTTACTGAGTCTTTGTATTTAGGATACATATAGAAGTTCTAGAAAAGCCCTTAAGAAGTTATTTATTTGCAAAAATCTTCAAACGAATGTAAAGATACAAGAATATGACTGTGACAAAATACAAACATTTCATTTTAACTAGATTTACCTATTCTTTACTCCAACTGTTCTATTATTTGTGCATGTGATTCCATTATGTGTGTGCATTTTTCCATCTGATCACATTGAGAGTAAGGTGTACATGTGTGTGTACCTTGTGTGTGTACTGTGTGTATACTGTGCTCTACCACTTTGATGCATATTTCAAACTAGAGATATTTTTCCATAAAAACTACACTGTTTACCTAGCCTACCATCCTTATTACAACACTATTATCTATTAACATAATGATTTCTTTTGGGGTAACATTATGAAATGTATTCCTATTTTACCTTTTAAACACCAGATCTTAGCAAACTCCATGTCCTGGAAAGTCAACTTATTCAACAACAAGAAACATATTTAACAAGGAAATTAGTTTCTTGGCTTTGCCAATGAGACAGACATGCCCTTTGCAGATTCATTGAATTCTTTCCCAGCTTCTACTAAGCTGACCTCAGTTCAGAGAGATCTGGGTCAACTTTTTTCATAAACTACAGTGAAGAAGAGGACCCTAATACCTGAGTCCTTCCAAGGAATAACACATTAGAAGAAGCTATTTTGCATCCACTGCGGCCTGTCTTCACTGGTCCTCGGCATCTGAGTTAGCTCTTAGCTGACAGTGACAAAGAGGCACAGCAGCAGTGCACAGGCCAAAAGCCCACTCCCAAGTCAACTGCAGTCGTGGACCAGAAAAAATCTTCTATATGCAGACTACACATGTGTGGCATAACACAGCAAACCTCAGTCCGTATCCTTGTGGCCAGAGGACCGTTTCTTCAGGTTACACTGACAGTTACCAGCCTGTGTTTTTTAGTGTCAGTGAAGTGTGTTGAACTTCAGCTTCTTAAGCCATTACTAGGGAGAGTTTCCAATAGACAGCTTTTTAGAACTGCTCATAGATGTGTTGTGCCTTCTTGACAGTGTGTCTTGTCAGAAAAGACAGCAGTGTATGCAATACTAGGTTTCCTACAGTCTCTCTGCTTTGAAAGGTAGGAATTTAAAACACAAATTGAAACACTGGAACTAGTATCATAAGGAAACCATGTGATAGGAAAACAATTCTCACTTTAATCTCAGTTACAAAGTGGTGGAAGATAAAGGAACTAGC
Organism: Rhizomys pruinosus; assembly: GCA_009823505.1. NCBI lineage: Eukaryota > Metazoa > Chordata > Mammalia > Rodentia > Spalacidae > Rhizomys > Rhizomys pruinosus. Next base: position 694,024 of record VZQC01007562.1, on the reverse strand, counting down.
AGTCACGGGAGCCTCGGCACCTTCTCATTAATCATTTCTGAAGGCCCCTGTTCATGCTTGAGGACAAGAATGTGCGCAGCTCCTAAGTCCATGACAGTGCATGACCCAGTCATCTGAAAACACTTTATCCATTTGAAAATGAGAATCAAAGAGCTAAGAGGCCTCCCATCTCTCTCAGCTTGTCCTCCTCCTCGCTTACAAATACATGCACTTTCAAGTGTAACCTAGAAATACTTCACCAAAAATGGAGGTTTGGGGTCTGGGGATGGATGGCTCAGTGGGTCAAGAGCTTGGCACACAAGCCTGACTATCAGAGTTCAGATCCGCAGAAGCCATACAAAAGCCGGATGCAGCAGCCTGTGTGCTCCAGTGATGGGAGGCAGAGACAGGAGGACGTCTGGACGGGAGGACATCCAGACAGGAGGACGTCCAGATAGGAGGACGTCCAGACAGGAGGACGTTCAGACAGAAGGACACCTTGGGGGCGAGGCAAGGTGAGGCTCTTTCACTGTGCTATTTTTCACCAGCAAAGGTCCTGGCTGATTAGGAGTGTTAGGAAGAATAACACTGGGCAGGAGGAGCCAACCTGAAACAGAACACAAGGGTGTGGGGGCTGGATTGAGGAAGTAGCTGAGGACCAAAAGTCTAGAGCACATGACAGACAAGGTTCACAGTGGAAAAGACAGCTCTGGCAAGAGCCCATCAGAAAACGGGACTTGTGCCTGAAGAGCCGTGTCCTGTCTGAGAAGTGACCCTGCTCCATGCCAGGGTTTACTGTAAGGAGTTAAAAGATTTCACAGTACCACTGAAAGGAAGTTCTAGAGCCTAAGATAGACAGGAAGGACTGTGCTCACTGATGAGTGATGGGGTGTGGCAACATCCAGATTATCACGTGCCCTTTCTCAAAATCCTAATCCACAAAGTGTCCTAAGAAATTTGATTCCAACACAGGATGTGCACTTTCATTTGCACTGAGGTAGCTAGGGTTTCCCCAGCAGCTAGGCATAAAGCAGACAGACCATAGACTTGGTGTCTATGCTGTGGGATGATGGGAAATGTTCCAGGAGGCCTTCCTGATAACCGTTCTTCTCCAGACAGCAAGCACACGGAAAGGTGTAATGATCTGGGACATTCTTTGGCTGAAGGTTTGCATTCTTAGTTGTGCTGTTCACATATTCCATGATGCAATTCTGTAGGGCTCAGGCCTTAGATAGGAAGCAGATAGCAAAGAGTGTTCACGCTTTTCATCTGCCAGGTGAGCTCAACAGTATGGATGCCGGGTGTCCCAGCTATGGCATACACCTCAGAGACATTTGTTTAGTTTGACAGTCCTACTTGCACACAGACCAGGGCACCTTCTCAGAGGCTGCTAGGAACACAGGGAACATGGATTGGTCTAGAAGGCCCACCTCTGGAGTGGGTGGCCAATTTCTTAATGCCCCGTAGAGTTGCTATTGTTCAGTCAGTGGGGAGGAGTGGAGGGACGAGGGCTTAGTTGGAGTCTGTACAAGTGTAGGGGCAGGGCTCGAGACTTGAGTGGGGCATGGGGAAATGAGACCTGGACAAGTAGGGCAAAGCAAGTCCAGGGCAGGCTGTGTAACCTTTATAGCATTTTCTAGAATCAACTACTGCATTTAGTTATCAACCTTTCATTCATACTGACTTCTTCCTCTCCTCCTCCTCCTCCTCCTCCTCCTCCTCCTCCTCCTCCTCCTCCTCTTCTTCTTCTTCTTCTTCTTCTTTTCTTCTTCCATGTGTGCACACGCGCTAGCACACGTGTGTGTGTGTGTGTGTGTGTGTGTGTGTATGTGTGGTATGTGGAAGCTATTATTTTCTTCAATTGCTGCCCACCCTAATTTTTGAGACAGGTCCCATCACTGAACCTGAAGCTCACTATTTGGGTAAACTTGCTGACCAATGAACTTCAGGGATCCATCTATTTCCATTCCACCAGAGCTGGGCTTATAGGAGCAGGCTACCAATGACTTTCTATGTGGGTTATTATGATCCCAACTAGGTCCTCTTACAGCAGACACTTTATTGACTGAGCCATCTCCCTAGTCCCCTTTCCTCCTGATTTAATTCCACTTTATACATTACTGGCCAGACAGTATGAAAGCAGTGTATCCTTTCAATATATACATCTGTAAGCAAATGATACTTATTTGCCCTTCACAGGCAATATTAATTTAGCTGATAGGGTGAAAGTACACTATTCTTTCACTCTACAGTTACTAATTTTGTTTCCTTTTGATTAATAAGCAAGATTGCTTTTATAATATAATATCCTGCTTCTCAACAAAATTTCACGTATACTAACATCCCTTAGTGATTCTTGCCTGAACTGATCTTCAAAAATGGGTAATTTTCTAACTCCAGCCCTCCCTGTCCACTTTCCCTTGACACAGCATTCTGTTGTGGCCAAGGATCCACCTTTCTCCCTATGGATTTAGCAAGAACACATGGATACCTCTTTTATAATTTGCTCCATCATTCATTGCTATGTTCAGCTATTTTGGCATTAAAATTGTTCTAGATTTGGTCAATGTCAGCTCTTCCAAGTTGGTCTATATTTTCTTTAGCATTTTATTTCTGGCACATTAAAACATTGCTCATTAAAATTGCACATTAAAATATGCACATCTTGTATTTATTCTGTTCCAATCTTGTGATCATTCATATCCCTGGGAGGATTTTGTCCACTTTAGTGAGAAATATTAGACACCAAAATATGCATGTTAAGTGTGCTCATTGCTACTGTGGTATCTTTAGGTATTTTCAATGGGTAAGACTAAATAATATATGTACTCCTGAACACATAAGCATACATGCCTACATGTATATACATATAGACCTATAATGTTTACTTACACATACCTTATTAGCCACACACATTTTAGAAATCATGAATTGACCTGGTGCTCACCATTCTAATCCATCTCCATGAGCTCTTCTTCATCTTTCTTGAGTCCATGTTTATAGGTCCCTTCTCCTGTAGCAAGACTCTACTCTCAGCAACATCACACATATATTCATTTGCTTAATTCTATAATGTAACTAAAATAGCTCCCAAATTGCTTTGTCCATGTAATAGCATAAATAAATAAATGTAATAAAATTTAGGATTTGTACCCTGCAACCAAGACTAAGGGCATATAGGTAAATGAATACTGTTCATAAATTACTTAGGTTAGTTCTCCCTCACTGTAGCTATGAAATATATATGTAATGCAGTAGTGTTTGTTGCATATTTATGTTTTATTTTTTTCTCCTACATCTCACCCATGTTGATTTAGCTCTTATTAATTTTTTGAGCATTAACAGGCTTCTGAAACTCAGAACTATGCAAAGTCTTATCAAAAAGAAATTAAACTCCTTATATCCCTCTATCTTATTCTCTAAGCTCATTTGAAGTAACCAAGTCCATTGTTTTCTATTTTATCCTTTAATTTTAGTTTGTCAGAGTGGCCACAGTAGAACACCAGATTGTGTGGATGAAATGACAGATATTTATTTTCTCACAGTTCTGCAGCCTGGAAGTTCAGATCTAGGCATGAGAGCCTGTTTTCCTTGGAAGTGTCATGGTTTGCAGGTGCTCAGCCTGTTGCTGCCTCTTCACACAGCTCTCTGTGTGCACACACATTGTCCTGCTGTCTCTCCCATGAGCTAATCTCTTTGTTTTAATTTTTTTAATTTTATTTATTTTTGTATGTGTATGAATGTACTGTCTGCATGCAGGTTTGTGCACCCGTGTCGTGCAATGCCGCAGAGGTCAGAGGGCGTCGGATTCCCCTGGAACTGGAGTTCTGGAATTGGAGTTACAGATGGTTCTTAGCCGCCCATGTGGGTGCTGGGGATCGAACCTGGGTCCTCTGCAAGAGCAGTCAGTGCTCTTAACCGCTAGGCTATCTCTCCAGCCCCGAGCTAATCTCTTACAGGGACTTAAGTTTAGTTACATTGGATGAGGACCTACACAAGCAATCTCATTTTAATTTAATTCTGTTAAAATCCCATTGTAAAATATGCTCACAGTCTGGGGTACTAGAGGTCAGGGCTTTAATATAGGGATTTTGTGAAGAATATAACACCCCCCAACCTCTGTGTGTGTGTGTGTGTGTGTGTGTGTGTTTGTGTGTGTGTATAGTGCATATCTATGTGTTTTTACTTCTTTTGTTTCTTTCACAAATGAGACCATAACATTTCCACTCTTCTTTGGCACTTTTCTGCCTCATTTCTTTAGAGGTATTTTGGTTGGCATGGTTTCGAAGTTTCACATCTATTATATACCATTTGTTGCTTCTGTTCAATACATTTGTAGGATTTGAAAATTGTTATGCATGCGCAATGATCACATTAGTTCTTATCTCATAGAAAGTACATTTGGACTAAACAGTGAGATGCCATCTTAGAGTTCTAGCGCAGAAAAATGATAATTTCTCAACAATGTAGCATAAGCCTTTGAGCCTATGGACATGAAGTAATTAAACAGCAATGCTACAGGTCACTAGCACAACTATGACTTCAACAGAGACTTTAAGGAAGAGCTTCATGGCCAATTTTTCTCAGAAAAAAATCCTTTTCAAGTGTGAATTAATATTTTCTCTCCAAAATTCTATATAATCTTTCTCAACAAGAACAGCAAAAAGAGAAAGTAAAGAAATGTGGAAGTTGTTCTTTAGTATACTCCCTAAACCCACCTAATGGCAGTTATCCTACAGATGAAGTTTGGATCTCCCCAGTCACAAATTAGTGAAAGTGGTAGCTAAGACAATAGAAATATATGTGCCAAAGACCTTGTATTTAAGTTCTGAGCATGTATTATTGAAACAGAAGCTGTTTTGTCTTCCCAGGAAGACGAATGGAAGTGGAGAAAAGTGAGCAGTGTGACATTTAGAGTTGAGCACGGCATGTTTGTTATTAGCCTCTACAACCAAGCTGCAGTCCCAGTCCACTGTGGGTTCTTGTCTGCTCAGCTATCTGTTAATATTTTGTATACTCATTCTGCACTGTGGACTCAGGAGTTCTCAATTTGCCTTTTCCATGGTCACTATAAAGAGTGGTATAACAAGAATCTCTGTTACCAAGGTGAATATTAATTTAGGAGGAGACAGTGGGCATACTCGATGAATCATTTTTGCCCCACAGCAAAGCAGTGGAACAGTGCCTCTCACTCAGCATGTCCTTTGCATGCGTGCCACACACGAACTCACCATTTGACGTACAACAGAACTTGTTTTGAATTTCTCTTTACCTTGGAAGGCTACGGCTGCAGCAACTATTCCAAAGAAAAGAGTCTACATTTAGAGCTGATATTTTAGGTGGGTCATGAAATAAAATTCTCTTCAGGAGTGAGCATATGTTGAAAGTGCATGGCAGAGCCGTGTGTATGTGTTGTGTGTGTGTGCGTGTGTGTGTCGAGGAAGCAGGGAAAGAGGCCTTCTGTCTTTTCGATGCATATTCATGGGAAACTCCAAAAGTTCTTTGAGAAAAGTTTCATTTATATTTGATTCTTGATGATTAAAGCTGATCGAGTGAAAAGGAGCCTCTGGCTTCACAGTTTTGTTTGCAGCTTAATGCCGTTAGCGTGCGGCAGCCAGTCTACCTAACGCCGTTAGCGTGCGGCAGCCAGTCTACCTAACGCCGTTAGCGTGCGGCAGCCAGTCTACCTAACGCCGTTAGCGTGCGGCAGCCAGTCTACCTAACGCCGTTAGCGTGCGGCAGCCAGTCTACCTAACGCCGTTAGCGTGCGGCAGCCAGTCTACCTAATGTGTTGTGTGGCATTTTATTTTCAGGTTGTTTTATCTTAGAGTTGTGAGATACAATTTATTTTAATTGAAAACTGTTTATCTCACTCTTTTGGACTAAGCAATGACTTCTCATTACTAAGCTTTGATTTTTTTTTCCCCTTTGGTATGTTTGACTTTCGCAAATATCAACTGAATTTACAACTATTTTATTAAATATTTTCAGTTTTAAATTAGTTTAGATTATGATAATGGATGCTTATGCCTAAAAACTTCAAAGATATTAAAGTGTGTAAACTGGAAAGGACAAACATATCCCAAACCATGGTCGCATTTCTACAGTCAGCACTGCTCAGAGTCTCTTCGAGAAATGATTACATATGTATTTTCTGTTTAAGAAGGGCATCAATGATGCATATGGTGATATTATGTAACTATGTTTCTTCATCTAGTACTTATATGGAATATCTTCCCATGTCTATGGTTTTATATACACATGCATATGTACAAGTATATAAATATATATTATCCATGTCTTAATTGTTTACATAATTTGCATAAAACATTTAAGAATGTTTGTGTGTTATTCTAACAGTTAATTTTTATTTTATTGCATTGCAATTATAATTTTTCATGTTCAATTTATGTATATTTAAGATATTTTGAAGATTACCTTTTTAAATATTTTTATTGAAGTTTGTGCATTTCGTACCTCATTTCTCAGTCCAATTTAGACTTATTTCTCTTTTCATGCCCCCCATTCCACCCAAGTTCATGCATTCTGCCGAACATGTAACTTTTTCTGAGTCTTTTTAAAGTTTTTCTATGCAGAGGATTATTGTTTTGGGAGAACTTTACTGTTTCAGTCAGTTCTTTGTCCCATTCCTTTTGTTGTTCTTGTTCCCTCCAATTTGTATTGCTTCAAAATATGCATATATATATGCCACACATATACTTAAATTATGTTGTCTGAAAATAGACTGTATGTTAATTCCAAATCATATTTTGGAATTCACATCTTTCCCTTTTAATTTTATATTACTTTGAAATATGCATATATACCCTCCACCCATATACCAAAATTACAAAGTCTGAAAATGAGAGGTAGGTTAATTCTAGAGCTTGTTAAGGGAGTCACATTATAAGAGCACAGTTTCTTTCAGATAAAAAGAAATATAACATTAACATTGCCCAGTTTGCCTTAAAACTAGGTATTTGGTGCTAGCATCCACAAATGAGGGATACCATTCCTCGTTTGTTTTTCTGGAACTGTGTTACTTCACTTAGCATAATATCTTCTAGCTCCATTCATTTACCTGCAAAGTTCATGATGTCATCTTTCTCTTTTTTTAATTTTTTAAAAAAATTTTATTTATTTCTGTATGTGTATGAATGTACTGTCTGTATGCAGGTTTGTGCACCCGTGTTGTGCAATGCCGCGGAGGTCAGAAGAGGGTGTCGGATTCCCCTGGAACTGGAGTTCTCCTGGAATTGGAGTTTCAGATGGTTCTCGGCCGCCATGTGGGTGCTGGGGATCGAACCTGGGTCCTCTGTAAGAGCGGTCGACGCTCTTAACTGCTAGGCCATCTCTCCAGACCGATGTCATCTTTTTTTTTTTTTTTTTTTTTT
>VZQC01007562.1:468674-686638 GCA_009823505.1 Rhizomys pruinosus | reverse complement strand
GCCACCACGCCCGGCTCCCGATGTCATCTTTCTTTACCACTGCATAGAACTCCATCGTGTAGATGTACCACATTTTCTTTATTCACTCATAGGTTGAGGGGCACTTGGGTTGGTTCCAGTTCTTTGCTATTATGAAGAGAGCTGCAATAAACACGGATGTGCATGTATCACTGTGGTAGGAGGAGCCTTGTGGGTATATATCCAGGAGTGGTATGACTGGGTGAAGATTACTTTTAATAAAAGTGATTGATATAACTAAAATGTCCATACTATTGTTGAATAGTATATAAACCTGACTACAGCGAAGGCATGAGATTCACCCCGTCTCAGAAAGATTTATAACCTGTTGGGAACCACATGTTGGGAACTTGTTGAAAAGAAAGAAATACACACATACTCTTGTTTCTCTGTGAGAGTTTGCTAAAATTTAGGAAAGTTGATTTTTAACATTTTTTTCAATTAATTTTTATTGGGAGAGGAGTTCTAAACTTGATTAAGAACTGTTCTATGAAACTATGAAGCCTCAATAAAAAATTTTAATTTATTTATATTTTATGTGAATGAGCTGTCTGCTTGCATGTAGGTACACCATGTGCTCACATTGCCTGGAAGGCCAGAAGAGGGCATTGGATCCCCGGGAACTGAAAATACGGAGAGTTGTTAGCCTCTATGTGGGTACTGGGAACCAAACCCTGGTCCTCTGCAAGAGCAGTCAGTGCCCTTAACTGTTGAGTCATCTCTGCAGACCCATGGCTGATGAATTATTTTGATGATCTAGTATACAATTTCTTTTTAATGACAATGAAAGCTTAACAGGATGATCACAGATCAATAAGATTTTAACTTGGCCTGTGGGTGTCCCCTGAGTGTATGATTCCCTAAGAAACATGATAGAATCCCCAATGCAACATCCCAAACAGGACTCAAAAATGCTCCTATAGGCTGGGTACAGTGGCACAGATCTATAATCCCAGGACTTGAAGGTAGAGGCAGGAGAATTAGAGTGCAAGATGCAAGATCATCTCAGCTACAAAGAGAGTTTGAAGCCTGCCTATGCCTTAGGAAAACAAAAGAAACAAAAAATTCTCCCTCAACATGTGCAAAGTGCTTCCCGCCTGTCTCACACCTGTACCATTCATTTAAAAATACTTCTTAATGTATTATTATTGTATGCGTTTGTGAGTGCATGCAGTGTTTATATGTGTGTGTGTGTGCATGATGGAAATCAGAGAACAGCTTTGTGAAGATGGTTCTCTCCTTCCACATTTACATGGGTTCCAACTCAGAGTGCCAGAATTGTACAGCAACTGCCTTTACCCACTGAGCCCTAGTTCTTTATTTATTTTTACAGAATTTGTTGTTGTTAGTTGTTGTTTGGGTGTTCAATTAATGTTTTTGTTGTATTTTTAACCTTTCTGTCAAAGAATAGGTTTTTGTTTTGTTTTGTTTTGTTTTGTTTGTTTTGGTCTTTTGGAGACAGGGTCTCCCTATAGCCCCAGCTGGCCTGGAACTTGCTATGTAGACCAGGCTGGCCTTGAACTCACAAAGATCCACCTGCCTCTGCCTCTGGAGTGCTGGAATTAAAGGTGTGTGCCACCATGCCCAGCTAAGAATAAGTTTTCTTTCTTTTTTTTTTCTTTCTTTCTTGACTGAGACTTCTGTTTCATGGTCCTTATCAACACTGAAGCTAATAGTGAGCATAAATGTTTTCATAAATAATAACTTTTTCAAACTTTCAAACTGCCTCTTTATTTCTATTTCTTTGATAATATTATTACAGATCCATATTGAATGGATCTCAAAATAAGCTATACAAAATACCTTCATTCTGTTTAAAAGTTCTTACTCTTGTTTTTCAACATTTCTGCCTCTGAGGAAGGCTCCACTTAGAGTATCTGGATTGGCCAGCCAGTCTTCAATTTCTTCTCTATTTCACTAGCAGTGATGGAGCTGTATTACTTGTGTTTCTTAACTATTCCTCAAATTATATATGTATAGATAGATGATAGATTAGATAGATAAATAGATAGATGATAGATAGATGATAGATTAAAAAAAAAAAACCTAAGGAACTGCTCATCAGGAAACTTTGCTTTTTTAAATTGATCTAAACCACCATAGATACAACTGCAAAATTAGAGTTGAATATGGACAATATAAAAAAAGGAAAAATAATTGTTGATTTCTTAGGTGAGCCAGTAGCAGCAGGTGGCTTGCTTTGATATTGTTAGCTGCTGATTGAACAGTCAGAAGGTTAGTAGAGCTCATCTGTCATACATCTATGCCTACTACTGGGTGAATCCAGTGTTGTCTGCTTTTATTACTGGCAGAACATACTGCACTTCCTTTGAGCTACAGCATTATTTTCCTGTAGAACTGAACTAGATCAATGATAAGGACAATGATAAAAATTAAATCCATCATTGCATGTCTGCTCATGGACAAAATACACTTTTTTTTCTCCAAATGCAATGTTTTGCACCTTGCCTATATGGCTCCATTTAATCCTCCTGACACCCTTGGGAGGTAAGATTTCTATTGTTTCTGTTTTAGAAATGAGGCAAGACAGACCTTAAAAGGTTAAATACCTTATTTGGGAACACACAGGATCTTGGGTCTGTCTGAAAACTCCTTGCCAGTATCTGTAACAAGGCCTGCACAAGCTGTCCAGAACAGAGCTGGCAGTCACATCTACTGCCCCAGCAGGGATTAATGGGCTGATTGACTATTATTCTTTGGTTAAGGTTGGTGGTTGCAGTCTGCTTTGTTTACCCAAGACTCAGGCAAATAAGCACATAACTGAAGGACAAATAGGGTGAGCCCGTGGGGGAATTATTTGCATAAAAGACCAAGGTACAGACTGTGGAAATAAAAAATAAAGAAACAGCAACAAAACCAAATCTCATTCTTGGGAATGACAGAGCGAAGACTTCAGGTTTGATCTAGACCTAATCATTCAGAATCAGAGGAAAGTCTGCTCAGATTCCCTTTGGGTCCTGAGTCCAAGTCTGATGGCCCTGTCTGTAATCAAGAAATGAAGGGGCTCCATCACACTACCTATGTGAGACTTTGGGAATCTTGCTTTCTAAGACATGTAGAAGACCACATGTGAAGGAAGGGATAGAGTGTGAGAAGAAGAATCCTTCACCCTGTAGCCTCAGGAGGAAGAGGCTTAGTCATAGGAAATGAAAGCAAGCAAGCAAGGAAAACAAAAGCTGATTGAAGTCACAGTGAATAAATAGGTAGCTCTTCTGAGTTCACATGAGACCATCGTAGTTTCACTCTTGCTACTCGGAGCTGCCTTTTATTCTAGCCTTCTGGTTGCCCCCTAAGTCAGGCCTATAGGACAAGGGTCAAGCAGTGCTAATTCCTCTTTAACTTGATTTGGCATTTGTTGCCTATTAGTAATACAGAACCTCATTTGGAAGAAGGTACAGATGGAAACAAGCTAAAGCAAAACAGTACTAGTACACTCCTCTCCCTGCCTAGAAAAGCACTGAAACATTTTCTCTCTCTACTAACCATTTCCCTGAGAAGCCAAGCCAAGCCTGTACTACTGATTAACAATGTTAATGTGCTCCTGTAGGCGGACAGGCAGCTCAAGGCTTGCTTCTCACCTTCCCCCTCTTCCTTAGATAGAATGACTTAACTCCTCTGATTTTCAGAGAGACAGAGACAAACAGGGAGGGGCTGAGATTGTCCTCCATATTCTACCTGGTGTCATGCACATTCTCCAGGATTATAGAAAGCAGGAAACTTTAAACTATGACAGCAACACAGATTCTCTCTGCTTAACCACACATACCATATCAGAGACTAAATTAAGAGCCAAGGTTAGAAAAGGAACTTGAAGATGCTTTGGGCTATTTAAGAGCCTTCTTGCTGAAGCCAGTCAAGTTTCAGTTTCAGAAATAGCTGTAGCCTCTAGATCTAGTAACTGGGAAAAACATACATGAAAGATTATAGCTTTCAATTTAGATGTTTATGTTTGACCATGCTCTTGACTTGACAAGGAGACCCCAGGACTCTCACAAATAGCATTTGCAGACCTTGCACATCACTAGGATTTTCCTGCTAATGATGGGTCTTTGTAAGTTTGCTTGCACTTTGACAGAAATTCAATGGTGGGATATCTTGTGGCTACAGTATCTTGATGAACATGTTTGTCTGTTGCACTAAGGGAGTGAACACAGTTCTAGGGATCAGTATAATTTAGCTTGGCTCCTTCCTGCCCTTTGGCAAGAACCTCATTTTCTGAGCTCCGTTTCCTTACCTGTAAATGATCAGGTTAGACTAGCTGATTTAAAGAGTCTGTTCCTGTAGACCACTAACATTCTCTGTTACTGTTTGTGAGATGGGGTATGGGAGAGATGTTGAGCTGAAATCAAGAACACATGACGTGAGGTCTCAGCCTTACCATTTACCAGCTCATTAATCCTCCCCGAGCCTTGGTTTCTTTTGTAAGATCCATTTCAGTTCTAAATTGTACAGTTTTATGACATTGCTTATTGAGTCTGAAAATATCACAAACATAAGGTCTTGGAAATTACCTTCAAGATTTTTGTACCGCACAGATTGTATCACAAAACAGTCCAATTTGATCATCAACCTGTAGCATTTATGGTGAAAGTAAATGGTTTATCTGCACAAGTATGTAGAAGTGACAAGATGTGTATTTTGCAGACACCATTCATTAATGATGGTTTTTCTTGCCCTATAGTAATTGAATTTAAAATCACAATTAATATTGAGCACTAATTACCAGCACACTTTCTTGTTTTCTTGAGGTTAAACTCTGTCAAGTTGACAAATTTTGTATTTTTAACACTCTAGATTGCCTGCTTTCTAGGACGGCGCTGTTGGCAAATAGCCAAATAAGCACAGACTGGCGCTTCATTCCTGTAGAAAATTACATGCCTTTTCAGTAATTATGTAACCTGCTTCCTGCAGTGGGTTCCACTTTAGGGTTTAACTAATTCTTTTCCTTCCTCTTCCAGGAAATGAAGTGTCACTTAAACACACACTACCTTGATTATGGCAGGACGGCTGTCTGAGACAGCTGGTGGTTTTCTCTACAGTGGTGCTGGTGAGACTCAGGGGAGCTCTCGCTGCTCTGAGGTAAGACTGTGGGTTCACTGCTCTCTCTCTTCTATCTTCCTGGCTTTCCTAAGAAAGCCAGAAGCAGAAGTGTTACCAAAGATGGTTTTAATCCTTTTCTGGAGGCTGCTAGCATCAAACAAGGAAGAAAAGCAATGGACAATAATGTTTATTGAGCCCATTCTGTGTTGCCAGATGTTGTTTAACTCATTAGAGGCTCATGAGGTGGCATCATATGCGAACAGAACTGAGGCTCCAAAAGTGCATTTGGGGCACTGTTTCCCCCAACCCCCCCCACCCCCCACCCCCGTTTCCTTTTCCTTATGTGACTTTCTTTCCTGCTGATTCTGTCTGGTGGCAAGGTGATCATGAGCACACTCCCCAGCCCCTGTTCTAGTGATGTCTGTGTAGCAATACCAAGGAAGGTTCAGACTGACTTTGCTGTGCCACACGTTCCTAAATGGCATGTGCCCTCTGGGTAGGGGTCAGGGTATAAGGCACAGGTGGGGGGCAGTCCTGGAGGGACGGGAAGGGGGAGATTTTTTTGTGTTTTGGGGCTTTTTTTGAGACAGGATCTTACTAAATAGTTCTGCTGGAATGGAACTCACTTTGTAGACTGGGCTGGCCTCAGACTCACAGAGGACCACCTGCATCTCGAATGCTGGGCCACTGTGCCTGACCCAGGGAGGAATTTTTTTGAATAAGAGAAAAGAAGATGACAACACTTTTTTTTTTTCTTTTGGTCTTTTCGAGACAGGGTCTCACTGTAGCCCCAGCTGTCCTGGAACTCACTCTGTAGAACAGGCTGGCCTTGAACTCACAAAGATCCGCCTGCCTCTGCTTCCCAAGTGCTAGGATTAAAGACATGCACCACCATGCCCGGCATGACAACATTTTCTAAACAAGAGTACCATAGTCTATGGTACAATGAGCTATTCAGGAATAACATGGATTTCAACTATCAGTTTAAATGTTCTTTTTTTTTTTTCTGGTAGAACTGAATAGAAACCCCAAAAGTGCGAGTTAAGGGTATTTAGCCAAGTCTCAGTGAATACACCTACTAACAGACTTTTATCCGACAAGCTACATGGATCTGCCTTTTTCCCTCATTTGAAGGCTCTTGCTGTGCAGAAGTGGCAGTTGGGTTTCTCTTGGATACGTGTGCAGCCATCTAGATTCAAAGGCGTATGGTCTGGCTTGGATGGCACACAGTTTGCAAGATGGCTTTGAAGCCAGACTTGTTGCTTATTTCATGCCCTGCATATTTAATTACTGCTTGATGTGAATGAAGCATTCTGCCCAAAGACGCAAGCCACTGAAATGTCACCTGGGTTCAGTCATGAAACAATTTTCAACAGATTGAGGCAATCTCCAAGGGAAGTCTAAAGAAAGCTGGCTTGAAGTATCTTTCTGTAGGTCATAAATGTTTTGAGTCAGCTTGATCACTACTGGGTAAGATAACAACCACTATTTTCTAAGATAACAACAACTATTTTCATGATTTTCTGGAAAAGTCTATGGTTAAAAAGATTATGCTCTTGTGGTTGATCAATATTGGCAAATCTTTGGCTATTAGTTCAGATTTGAAATCCAGTCTCTTGTTCTGTTGTGGTGATACTTAACTGTTGCAACTCACTTCTCTGAAGCACAAGTTTCCATAGTTTCTCTCTGACTTTCCCCCAGTGACTTCATTCAGATAAGTCATCCTTCTGACTGACCACATTAGGTAATCCAACCAGGGGCAGTTCCCGGAGAGTGAGTTTCTTTCTTTCTTTCTTTCTTTCTTTCTTTCTTTCTTTCTTTCTTTCTTTCTTTCTTTTCTTTCTTTCCTTCTTTCTTTCTCTCTTTCTTAAAAAAGTAATTTATTGTATGAAAGTGACAATACTGAGGAGCTTTAAAGTTTGGCATTCAAGTAGATAGACATTCTCATAACTTTAGGTTAATCTAGCAATTTCTAGTTGTGGAAATATGAATGGAATGAAGAGCCAGTCTTCTGGCAGGGGGGTTGGGTAAAGTAATTTGGGTACACCACTCTGCCTGGTGTCTGGCACCCACCTTTCACACAAAGCAGCTTCTCTGTTGCTATGAGTCCCAGGACATGACATGTAGAGAACATATACATGGGCAGTGTATGCTCTACACTAGAGGGAGTAGAATATGAGGAACGAGAAGATGTAGCTACACCTGCTTCTGGGTACCTTCTCCAAATGACTTTTTGCCTTTTCTTGTTTGCTGCCTTCCTTTCTGTACCCAGTATTTTCATGCAATGCAAAGAGGAAGGAGGAGGAAGAGAAGCAGGAGGAAGAGGAGGAAGAAGAGGAGTAGGAAGAGGAAGAAGGCAGGGAGAGAGGAGACAGAGGTAGAGGAGGAAAGAAAGAAAGAAAGAAAGAAAGAAAGAAAGAAAGAAAGAAAGAAAGAAAGAAAGAAAGAAAGAAAGAAGAAAAGAAATTTTTACTTGATATCCTAAGAGACAGACTGGGTAGAGAGAGCAATTTTCCTGCCCTTTAAATTCTTCCTCTAGCTTGGCATACTTGCTTCTCCTGAGTCTTCACACAGGCTGCTCCTTTTGTCAAGAATGCTTTTCTTCCTACGCCTGTTTATGGGTTTTCAAAAATAAGGCCTTAGTTTAGTTTTCTTCCTCTCCAGTCAAGCTTTGCCTGACTCTGGCCCCAAAGTGCAGATAAGATGCCCATCTTCTAGGTCTTCAGTGCCCTTGTTTGCCGAATCTGACTCTGGTGCTTGTCTGGCTCTGGCAGAGCCTGTGAGCTTCGGGAGGGGTGGAAATCCTGTCTGCCTCATTGCTTCTTATTGATGACTGTTGATCATGCCTAGCTCAGTGCAGACACTCGACAAATGTCCTTCCTTGGAAGTATATGTCGCTTCTGATTCTGAAGAGGCTTGTCGGTCATTTGTTCTGTCATGTCTACTCAGTTACCTGTCTCCTAAAGAAGCAAAGCTGTGGTGGCAAAATGTCCCACAGGCAAGTTGGCCAGTGTTGTGTTCACTTACCACATGCAAATAATGAGAAACAGGAATAGGTCTAGCAGCAGGAGGGGTTTTGTTGTTGATAGAAAAAGCATAGCTCTCAACCCCAAAAGAATAAGACTATTTATTCTGGGGTCAAATATGAGTGACCATGACTCAGGAATACACATTCAGGTTAACCCAATTATCATGTTCCAAAGTGCTAATAGTTTCATGAAGTTTTGTTTTGTTTTTAACTTTTCAAGACAGGGTCTCTCTATAGCCCCAGCTGGCCCAGAACTCACTATGGAGACCAGGCTGGCCTCAATTTCACAGAGATCCACCTACATCTGCCTCCTGAGTGCTGGAACTAAAGGCCTACACCTGTATTAAGTGAGGTTTTTAAAGTAACAAAACAAAGAAAGTTACAAATCAAGGCATTTAAAAATCACATAGATGAAATATGAAGTAATCAGGGTGCAGGAAAATGGGAAACCCTCTGCTATAGGCCTCAGATGCCATCTGATGAAACTCTTAACTCTTGGGTTGGTAGAAGTTATGGGTTTAAACATTCCAAAAGGATTTAGCTAATAGAAAGATGTTAGGTCAAACACAGAGGTGGGCAATAAACGACCACTTGACTAAGGCCCAGGATAATTGGCTCTGTGCTTTCCCAGTTTAACTCTCCACAATCACTGAAGTTCTAATCAGTTAATCAACTTTGCAGAATGTCTGCCCCCCCACCAAACTTCAGTTAGCAATATTAACTTCATTTAAATATTGATATGTGTCTACTAGCTATCATACTGGCCAGCATAGTCTAAGACCCAGGAACATTAACCTTTTCAGGAGGATGGAAATACCATGGAATCTAGAAGTTTGAAAATACACAGGTACAGTTGATGTTTGAACGGAGTTCCCAAATGATGTAAACAAGTTGGATGATTTTGAGCAGTACAGAGGTTAACATGTCCTCTCTGACACCTTCTGGCCTATGTCCTCCACAAGTCACTTAGTATCTCTGTGTTTCAGTTTTCTCACCTATAAAATTGAGCTTGTGTTTGTTAGCATTTCAAGAATTCTTTTGAATGAAAGAGGGCATCTGTGTAATAGAATACTTAGCACTATGCTCCCAACAATGCTATTCACAATGATTAATTATTCCATTGTCCATCTCCATCAGCATGATATCTTATGGAGATACACACACACACACACACACACACACACACACACACACACACACATGCACGCATGTGAATATACCTAAACAAAGACGTCTTCACTAAGCTTGCTTGGTAAGATTTAGTAGATGATTGTGAATGTGAAGTGCTCTAAGGAGGCTGGAAGACAGGGATACAACTAAACCATTGCTAGGGAATGGCAACTCTCTTAAAAAAAGTGAATTTTCTTCATTGGTTTAGTGGCCTTTGGCAACACTCTCTGGCATTCCAGAGGCCATCTGTACACTTGCATGTGCGATCTCAATACATCCCTCCCATGTTAACGTCAGGTCTTCGGCAGCAGGGTCTTATCGCCTCTCCTCCTGCAGGTATCCCAACTTAGAGGCAAGGAGCCCTTACCTTTTGTGGGGCCTTGGATCCCCTGGCCAACATCCCCCTGGTAGAACAATCCATTGCTGATGTCAGAGCTCCTGCATTAATATACTTTGCCTAAGTGCATAGCCCAAGGACTTTAGTATTATATTTGGTTCTGAACAGAGTATAATCCTTTTCACAGTTCTTATGTCTATTAGTCAATTAAAGAAGGCATTTTTACCGGTTTTATAAGAGATTACCTCTATAATAGTTGTCTCCAATTTACAGTTGGGGAGCGACCTCATGCATCGTCATATTTTCTCCTTGTTCTATGGGGGGGGTAGGCGAAGAAAGTTCTCTCATATTCAAAAACCTTGTGGCACCTAGAAGGTAATAGTTTTCATTAGGACTCATATAAATAGTTTGTTACATGTAGGATCCACAGAAGGGTCGCTTTGTTTATGGCAATCTGAGGCTTTTTCTTCCTTTCAATTGTTCAGACTGGGTCAACCTTCAGTTGCCACTTTTTGGTACATCCTACTCAATGCAAAGCTGTATCTTTTCTTTCTCAGCTGTAAGTTGGTGACATTTTGTCCTGTTGAACAACAAATCTTTTCCCGTGGTTATTTTTAAGATTTGAATTGTAAGGTTTTTGACGAAAAGGTTTCATGTCTGTCTGTATCCCCCCCCCCCTTTTTTTTTTAACCCATGAGTCTCCCGAAGACAGTTGTATTATACATAAACATAGGGTGGAATCAAGGCATCAGATTTCATCAAATTCACCCATGTTGTTTGGGTGACTATATATGATTAACTTGGAAACAAACTTAATTTTTACATTAAATCATCTTGAAGAGAATGCTACAAGGTGATACTGTACAACGAGAAATTATAGAGAACATTTGTATGTGCCCAATCCCAAAGTTAATGCTCTACAGATTTTGTGTAAAACAAATGTGGACAACAGCGGAATTATATCTACATTTAACTCAGATGTCATTACCGTTTTTTCAGAGTCTGTAACCAATGTTGTTTTTATGAGTCCTAAAACAACCATGTATCCTTTAGACCAGTGTCTAGGGAAAACTGGGTACTTGCCTGAGCTCACGTCAATTAAATATGCCTTAATCGAATATGACACCCGTTCCCTCATCCACCTCCCCCCTTTCCAATTTCCCATATTTCAGATCCATTTTCTGATGCAGTCCTTTCGATGTTGTTCTTTTATATATGCATCCTTCTCCCATGAAGAATATTTATCTCTGGGTTGTGGGTAACTAGCATCCACATATGAGGGCAACATTGTCGTTTTGTTTTTTCTGGGACTGTGTTACTTCACTTAACATATGTCTTCAGCTCCATCTCATTTACCTGCAAAGTTCATGATGTTGTCCCTCTTATGCTGCATAGAACTCCATTGTATTAATGTTACCACATTTTTTATCCACGATTCGTCAGTTGAGGGGCAACTGGGCTGAGTTCCAGCAGCTTTTTGCTATTGTGAAGACTTAGCTGCAATGAGTACTTGGATAGCTTCAGGATTGTTATCCTGTCGGTGCAGGTTAATTTGAGTCTTGTGGGTATATATTCAGGAGTTGTATGACTGGGTCAAATGGAAGGATCATTTTTGAGTCTTCTAAGGGTTCTCACACTGCTTAAACCAGAAGCAAATACAGGGTCTCCCTGAGTCAAGACAAGACTCCATCGTCAGCACCAGCTACACCTCACCGCCTGGAAATACTGTGCCACAGAGAGGCAGCCATTGTGCCTGTATATCCCAAATCTAATTGGATATTGCTCTCTCCTTGGAGGAATATAACCATGGCTGATGCCACAAGCTTACATCCTCTACAGGTTAGGAGATGTTATAAGCCACAGTAAGACCCTGTCCTATTTAACAGGGGGAAAAATGTAACATAAAAAAAAAAAAAACAAACATATGTGTCTATGCCAAAGTAACCTACCATAAACTATTGTGCTGGCTTAAAACCTATATATCTAATCTGTTGTGCTTCATCAGTAGGGTCGAAAGGTTACTCCTGGACAACTGTCAGCCCCTGAAAGGAACAGACCAGAATTGCCAGAGTCCAAGTCAACAGCTCCAGAGGAGTGTGGACTGTTTTCCTTCTCATCCACCTGTGCCCCTTTTCTAAGCCTAGGGAACAATCTGAGGAAGAGAGGGGCATGTGTAGAATGTAAGGCTGCGGATGGGGTGAATGGTGAAACTACAGCGATGTAGTCTGGACACTCATTTGATCAACTTGATTGAACAAACAACCTGTCACCCCCCACTGGATGGTGGGGCTGTGGGGGTTTGGGCACAACAGCCTGCAGATTGGTTTTGCACGAAGGATGCCTGTACTCATGGATTATCACTTATAGCTAAAAATGAAAAAAAAAAGAAACAGAGAAAGATGCAAGACAGTTACGGCAGAATACATGATCTGGGATGGGGTGGGGATGGGGGGGAAGGGAAAGGGAAATATGCCTGATCTGAATTGGAAAATGATGTACGAAATGCACAAAGCATCAATAAAAATTAAATTAAAAAAAAAGTGAATTTTCTTGAAATGTTATATCTAAAGAGCAACAGAAGTCAGAGTAGGAAGTAGAATTCCTACTTGCAGGAAGGTTTTGCTATTATATTTATATTTATTTCTCCTTCTGCTTTGTTATATTTCCTTTCTCTCTAGTATGTTACCTGTCTAGACTGTATTTTTGCCATCCTCAATAGGGAAACTATCTGAGGGGTGGGGAAGGAGTGAGCTTCCCTGTTCCAAGCACTAAGGAGGCTGAAATGGCTGAGACAAGGAGACTGAAATTCAACTCTGAGTTTTCTCTTCAAATCGGTGTGCTATGCAATGGCTTGCTTTTTTTTTTTTTTTTTTCCTTGCCCTAAGCTCCGCCAGGAAACCAGGCAAGTGAGGCAGGATGCTGGGAGATGGTTCCCAGAATCCGTAGCTGATTTGCAAGCCTGAGGAGCTTGCATGAAAAGCAGCAGTAAAAGTCAGTCATCAGCTCTGATATTTATAGTGAGACGAGGAAAGAAAGAAGAGAAAGCCATGAAATGTTATTAGGAAGTCAGGAAACTAGCCTCTTAACTGTAACTCATACCACATAGTGCTGGACTTTTTTCTTTTTTAATGTATGATATACAGGTGGGGTCTGCTTTCAGAAAAAGAAACTAGAAACTGTCTTCTCTCTGACCAATGGTATATAGCAAGTTGCTATATCCTTTTGATATAACAAATTGAAATGAACTAAATAGAAATGTATACAGATGAGATCTAAAAAGCAATATGAAGTTTTCTTTTTCTGCTTCATTTTTCCCCTTTTTAATGTCAGAAGGTGGAGAATTATACTGAATTTCAAACAATCTGCCTGGTCTCAATACCAAACTGTTGCATATTTTCCAAGACTAGATCAATTTTTAAAAAGCATTTTTATAAAATACATTTTGTATAGTGAGAAGACAGAAGAAGAAAAGACAATTCTCTCATGGTATTAAAAGAATATCTAGTGGCTTGCAATAAGGAAAAAAGTATTGTGAAAACATAAAACATTCATTTTTTAATACTCATAAACAAACAGTGAGTTGCAGATGATTGAAAAACCATTAGAATTACAGAACCACCATAGAATGAAGGAGTTGCTCTGATTAACTGTCAGGATAGGTCCAGTGTTAGCTGGCCTTATTGTTTCTGTAATTCTGGTGCATTACTGTCCTATTGAGATTAGATCATGGTGCTTAGAATTCCAATTGGCCCACTAAGATTACTCCCTATGCTACTTAGCATCTGGGAAGTGGGACAAGCATTTGGAGGAGAATATGCTTTAATATATTAATATAAAATAGACCGAACACTGTATGTATGTATGTATGTATGCCTTTCAAATGTCCTTTTGGTCTTTCAAAGGCATAAGTCCTAGCATCAGAATTATCCCTTCGATTAGAGTTAGGAATCCTTAAGAGTCTTCTGAGACCTTTCACCTTTGTGGGGTTGCTGAGTTTCCACTGCAATGTGTTCATCAAACTAGCAGCCAGAGAAAATTAGAGGCTGAAGGAAGGGCAGGTCTCCTCACAGCGAGAAAACCAGAGTCCCAGAGGCTGATGGCCTTGCTTTGGCCATACATTGCTCAGAGACAAGACAGACTGCTCCAGGAAAGGCCTTCCTGACCTTTACCCAGCACTTCTCACAGCAAGCCTCCTACAGTTCTGTGGTGTTCAGCACTTACCCAGTGCCTACTACGTAGTGCTGGATGGCTAAATAAACCAAAAGCTGTAAGGTTTTAAAGATGATTTCAAATGAGCTAAAAAGTAAACAAATCAATTTTTAATTTTTATTTATTTGTTATTTTATTTTATGTATATGACTGTATATTGCCTGCATGTGTGTAAATGCACCCATATTGTGCTGTGCCCTCAGAGGTCAGAAGAAGGCATTGGATCTCCTGGAACTGGAGTTTCAGATGGTCGTTACCCACCATGTGGGTGTGGGTATCAAACCTAGGTCTTCTGCAAGAGCAGTCAGTGGTCTTAACTGCTGAGCCATCTCTCCAGCCCCCCAAAACTAAACAAATCTGCTTTTAGAGAGGCTAGCCATTGGTAATCAATTCGTTACCTACAAGAAGTTTGTAATTTCTATTGTCACCTTGATTGAATTAAAAAAAAAAAAACAACCCTTGTGGCATTAGTGAGCCACCCCTTTGGGTGTGTCTGTGAGGGTGTTTTCAGAGAGGATTAACTTGCCCTGAATAAGTGAGCAAGATCTGGAGGTAGGGTGGGCACAATCTTCATTGGTTGGAGTTCTGGAAAGAATGAAAAAGGAAAATCGATTACAAACTGAATATCAGCAATCACCTCTCTGCTTCCTGACCGCTGACTGCGGATGCACTGTAACCAGCCTCCTTGTGTGGTGTCACTCAGCCACACGTAGAGGTGGACACTCGAACTCCTTTCACTGGGTTACAGGGAAAAGGGAAGATGCAAGACAGCCACCAGCAGCTGTCCTAAACCGTGGGCCAAAGACTGACAACCTTTTCACTGCCTACCTGTCTCATCTAGCATCTACACCAGGCAATGCCCTATTGGCACTCCCAGATCCTCCAGACTGCTACCTGATTGGCACTCTACAGTCTAATTCCCAGACTGCCACCTGATGGTGCTCTACAGTTTAATTCCCACCCAGGCACTCACCACACTCACAGCTGGCAACTTGATAGGTCTCCTTCCAGCCCCACACCAGCTTCCCAGGTTGGTAGTCTGCTTGACCACTGTCCAACCCACTGGTCCACACCAACTTCCCAGGTTGGTAGCCTGATTGACCACTGTCCAACCTGCCGGTCACTACTACACAAGCCTCAAGGGCTAAGATTACACATGCAAATAATGGCCGGTAGTCCCTATCCGATGTTAACAAGGACTTGTCTTTTTATTCACAGCATTCTGTTTTTATACCCAGAGTGACATCATATCTCAGGGCCTGGTTTCAGGCCTTCATAACATCATGAGTACCTGTCAATGCATCTGATCCCAAGGTGTCACAGGCTTGCTAATGCAGATGCAAATCCTGCCTAAGGCCATGTTTCAGTGTAAACAGACAAGCAGGTGATTTAGCACAAAAGAGGCCACAGGTGGCTTCCTTGTTCCCTAGATCCTGGAGTTCCTCCTATCCCACCTTCTCTGTCATGATTGACTGTAACCCCTGGAACTATGGTCCAAAATAAACCTCGCCTTCTTTAATTTGTTTTTATCAGTTAGTTTGTCTGAGCAATGAGCAAAGTCCCTAATACAATCAACTACTGATTAATATAAATCGGTGAAAAGAATTCAGAAATAGCTTATCATTCAGCTTCTTAAACTGTGGGCTATGCAGGGGTTGTGAAAAATTTGATAATGGTCAAAGGGTCTTAGTTCAAAATCAAAAGCATAACTAATCTGAGCTGTTTCTCGAAGCACTGCCCAGTGTTGCATAGCATAACTTCAGGGCAGCCTTGGTTCTGAACGCACTTTCTCCTGTGTATATGGTCATGCCCTATACTGCCAACTAACTGTGCTTGTGACACTTCAGCTCTGATTTAAGACTATTTTACATCAGCATTTTCAGTGTTCTTAGTATACATACAAAGCTTTCTTCTCCTTCAGAACATAATGGTTTAATTACAGAAAATAAAGACTTTCAGTATTTTTTTTTTTTTTACTGAATTTAGTCTTTGGATTAGGCAGAATTTCCAAAATGCCCCTAAAATTACTTCTGCCATTTTGTGCTCTGAATTTATGAGAATCAATGTTCCCAGCATTGAGGATTCTAAGATCAAAATGATGTGCAAATATTGTTGAAATATGCTGAAGATGCTCTAAGTCCTACAGTGTTAAATATTCAGTATTAAATATTCAGCCTAGATTAAATTCATATAAAAGTAAACAAGCATATCTATCTTATTAGTATGAGAATTTGCTTTTGTGCTTAATAAATGATAAAATTATATGTATACCAAAGAACTGGTTTGAAATAAACTTATTTATGATTTATTAACAATGAATGTTTGATTTAAATATCTACTATTATAAATCTAGATATGTGGGATTCAGTAAACATTTCTCTGGTGGAAAGGAGCCACACATGGAAAAAGCATAAGAAGCCCTGGTTTATAATAAGACTTGGCTTGTCTCCTGAAGGAGAGAGGTTGAAAAGCTACTAACCTAAGAGTGTATCTGACGTCTGTAAGCATCCTTGCCTGCAACAGAGGAAAACCTCACATGAAATTCCCTGGCTTTCTACTGCTACTTAAGCAGCAGGCATATGTTCAGAATGAATATTTTAGAGAAAACAGGGCAAAATTTGGACATAAAAACTATGGAGACAAGCAAGCAAGGAGAGTAGCCATTGGGGAGAAAGTATCCCTTCTCTTATACTGAGTTAGAAGATAGCTATTTTGAGTACTTTTATTCAAAAAATGGAAATTGTGCTTAATTTCCATTTATCTTGTTCTTAGTCTACCAACCCTGCAAAGCAGAGCATGATTGATCTTAAAATGTCAATCTCTCACCTAAAGAGAGGAAGAAAAGATTTATTTAAAGAATAAAATGTCATAGGGGCTCTTAGGAGGAAAGCTCCTGGGTTTGGATTTTCTTTTGACAGCCAGGCTTCCAGGTGAGTAATTCTCCCTCTCTATCCACCTCACAGCAGCTCCCAGATGACTGAATACAGTCACCCAGGCTGGCAATGCTTCCATGTTTCAGGTTCCTTTGTCAGTTTATCTGCCTGAGCACTGGGTTTTAGTAAAGAGTTCTTGATACCAAAGGCAAGAAGTTTTCAGGACTTTAAGGAGATGATACACGTAAATCCTGGAGGGTCTCATCTCAGTGAAAATGGGTCCATAAGGCTGGGGTGTGAAGCTCAATGCTAGAAGGGATAGGAGGAAAATGAAAGCTGTGAATTTCAGTTTACCTCTGCACAGTGTGAAGCATGAGCAGGAAAAGTGGACAGTTTACTGAGGGTCCTGGGAATTCTTGGGATGGAGACACAGCCTGCATGTGAAGGTTTAGTGTGCTTTCACTGATGCATTGCCAGTGCCCACGGCAGGGCCAGCCTGGCACATAGCTAGCATTTGACAACTATTGTTCAAATAATTCAATGTGAAAATTAGAAAACCATTCTCAGTGGTTTAGGTATAGACATGAATGTGCCTTGTTTATGAAATGTTTAGTCAATATGTTATAACCCTGTGAATTAAGAAAAACAACACAAAAAATGAACTTAAAGACACCTTGAAGTGTTACCTACTTAACTGATCTCCTGTTTTAGCAAGAATGTTACTCAAAGTTCCTTAGATAAACCAATTCTTTTCCTAAAGATCTTTCAGTGAAGAATACCCATATATCAAAGTCCGGTGCTTGGTGCCTTGGTTTCCAATATGCCAGGGTAAATGGTTCTAGATCCTAGGGTTCTGCATCTTCCAATGGCTGGGATGACTTCTGAGAACTGATACTGTTGGTACTGTTGCTGTGGAATGGCTGGAGGGACTGTAGTCATTTTAACAGTCTGGAAAATGCAAAGGTAATCTGCATCCTCAGGCTCCACACAGCTGCAAAAGGCCAAGAGGAGACTGCTTGGCATTGTGGGGTGGGGATGGGTGGGGGAGATCAAGGGAGAACCAAGGTGCAGATCGATATCTGGAGTCCCCTCCCACTGGGAGAACTCTGGGGAGACTGAGGAATGAGCTGTCTGTCTGAAGACTAGCAGAGTGCTAAAACAAAGAGTTTATTTGAATTCCAAAGCCTGGAAAGGGATAGTAAGGCTGGAGTTGGCTTCTCTGAAAGGAATGAAGAGCATGGGGTTGACGAAAAAGACAAGGGCAGCAAACTATGAATGTTCCCAGATAATTTTCTTAAGGGAGAGTTCCCCGGAAAACCACCCATTCATAGTATGTTGATTATGCAAGTTTCCTTTATTTATTTTCCCATTTGGCAAGCAGACGAGCTCAGACAAATATTAAGGATTGGCTTGGTAAATACCTCTGCTTCCTTTGAAAGGAAGCTACTTACACGTGAATTTGGACTGTTCTAAATAGTTTCTGTAGATTATATAGTTATATGCTCATGGCTCAACATAAGGAGGACAAAGGGCATGCTCTCAAAAATAAATTGCTCTTCCAAGATTATTTAAAAAGGTTGCAAGATTTTTAAAGAAGACATGCCTTAGCACCACTCCCTATGTGATGTACCAGAACTGCTTTGTCTTAGCAAACTTACTCCTCAAGGAGCAGAAAATGATTTGACAAACTGAAAACACATAAGCTTTTGCTCCCCCATTGGCCTTGGGGGAATATTCTAATTTATTTGGAATCTTCTAAGAAAATAGTTTACCTTTTTAGTTCTGTCTCATTTTATGGTTTTGAATTTTTAGATAAATTTTATTGGTTCTCATTGACTATTTTTCTATGACACACTGGGAAAGGCAAAATGCTTTCTAGAATTTTCTCTCTAAGCACTCTCCATAGAAGTTAATTATATTGCTTTTCATTTGTATATTTCTTAAATTCTACTTTTCCTTCTTTATGTCTACAACTCACTTCTTGTACCCAACCCTTTCTTGGTCTCTATATGGCTATAAGGAAAAACATTAACTTTATCTACAAACTGCTGTAGTCAGACTGTTGTGGAAATATGAATTAATTACTGCAGAACTGCTTTCACACTGTGGAAGGGAGAACAGGGAAATGAAAACTAGGATCCAAGGCAACACTCACAGGCAAAGGAGGCTGGGGTCTATACCTGAGTCGCAGTGGTATTAGGGCTGGAGGGGAGGATGAGATGGAGAGACAGAGCAGCTCCCCAGCTTGTGGAAGCCCCTCTTTAGGAGAGCCTGGTGGGTCATTGTGCCTGTCAGGTAAGCTAATGTGCCTGTAAATTTCCTCTGACAGAAAACACATCAAAGCACCAGCACCAGCAAACAGCAGCCACATGGTGAAAGCTGGGCCTTTCCAAGACAATCACAGAGTAAAAAGACACAAGGCACTGAAAAGAAACAAACACTGGGAAGAAATGAGACCACTTTCTA
This sequence comes from Rhizomys pruinosus, assembly GCA_009823505.1. NCBI lineage: Eukaryota > Metazoa > Chordata > Mammalia > Rodentia > Spalacidae > Rhizomys > Rhizomys pruinosus. The sequence goes on along the minus strand of VZQC01007562.1, from coordinate 667,476 downwards.
AGAAAAAGGCATTTATCATTTATAGGCTGAAGGAAATGCTTCTCTCACAGCCATTTTTTATGTATTATTTGGCAGTTACAGTTCAAGGTCAAAATATCAGAGGGCAAGGGAATCTGATTCAAGATTTAATATTTGTCATGACTGGCTGTGTAATTGCATAAATATTAAATATGTAGAAATAATTGTAAGCACATTATCTCCACATCTTCATGACTCGCTTTAATTTTTAATGTAATCTTTTATCCGCCTTTTCCTCAGCTGGCTGCGGGTTTGTGATTTGCATAGTGAGAAAGATCTGATGCTATCCACTTAGTAATGAAGTCACTCATTGAGCACAAGAGGTTTCAGAAGATTATATGGCACTGTGGGAAGGAAGAGAGCAGAAAAGAACTTTTATATTTCAAGTAAGTGGGAAGTTAATTTTTAGAAGATATATATCTTTTCCATTGTAATCTTATATGGCTGCATCTAACAAATATAGATCAAAGAAAAATCTAGAAATCAGAGAATGGGGGAGAACACACATTTGCATCACCTTAATTTACCAGTGTCCTCTTTTCTGGTCTCTTATACTTAATGCACATGTATCTTTAACAAAAATGTAGTAGTGCTTATGTGTGAATTATGTGAGTGTGTAATCTTGGATTCTGTCTTCTTAACTTGAATAATTATAAAATAACATAGTTTATTCACCCAGTAAGTTTATTCCAACTAATGGAGAAGAGTGTTGGTCCTAGAGAGATAAATTTTAGTTTTGTTATGAAACAGCGTAGATTCAGAAAGCTCGTAGGGGTTGGGCCTCAGTTTCCTCATCTATAAATTGGGCACATAATGGTTATTTTTTATGAGAGTTCTTATTCCATAGGATGTCCTTAGCCTGGCTCTGTCCTAAAGTAAATAACCAAACTAAATATTATTCAACTAAATATTATTAAAGGCAAGAAAGTCAATTATATTGAATTTCAAAATCATGAGAAAAAGTTTTACGAAACTGTGTTTCTTGGGACCTTGTCATCACATCCCTTTTCCCAGTCATAACATCCTTCCACCGCCATTCTCTAGACCTCGCTGCTTAAAAATTCCTGGCTTTGTTTCATAGTATACAAATAACAATGCTTTTCTAGACCTGGAGAAATGGCTCAGTGGTTAAGAGCACTGGCTCCTTTTGCATAGGACCTGGGTTCACCTCCCAGCACCCACATAGCAGCAGCTAACAGGTGTCTGTAATTCCAGTTCCAGGAGAATATGATGCCCTCTTCTGACCTCCACTGGCATTTCATGACATGGGTGCACTTTTTACATACCATGCAGGTGGTACACATACACATAAAATAAGAATAATAAATAAAACATTAAAAAAGAATGCTTCTCTGGTAAATGGACACACACACAATATTTAGTGCTTAGAAATAATATAATCTAAAAAAAAAGAAATAATATAATCTAAAGCTTCCTTTGTTGTTATGGAGAAAGCTCTGGACAGACAACTAGAGAGCTTGGCTTCCTGTCCACTCTTCTTGAAACCTTGGCCAACATTTTTGCCCATCTGGATTGGAGATGCTAAGTATATCTGATACTATAGAGTACTAAGTTACTAAGCCTTTCTTTGTTGAATATGGTATATGAGAAATGAGAGCCAGGGAGAATCCAGAGAAAGCAGCCTAAGGCCTGCTGGAAGTCTCATCTTTACAATGTTCCAACAATGTTCCAACCAAAGTGACAGTAAGCAAAGGGCTATAGGAAACTGAAAGTGATCATCCTACATCACAAATAGCTTTCCTGTCTCTGATGTGTACACATTTATTGGCCTTAATTATCATGTACATAGAAGACATTTTCCTCAGAATAAATTATAAAGATTATAATGTCAGGAGTTTGGTGTTTGAATAACATATCATGCATGACTATATATAGGTTTCCTGGATAGAGATCATTTTCCAACATTTATCCCATTCTCTCAGTAGAAGTAACTTTTATCTACAAATGCTCCTGCGGTGGGTACAGCAGCCTGGCTCCCTGAGTATGCCTCTACCTTCCTTCCCTATTGCTTTCCTATTGCAGACACTGGAAAATCACATTTCCCAGACTTCTTTGAACCCAGAATTATGTGAATTATGTTTGTCAGTTGGGCATATGCATATAAGATTTAGAAAAGAGAAGTTGAATCATCCTCCTGACCACCATCAGCTGTGTTTCTCTAAGTAAGGTTACAGCAACATTTTCTTTTCTGCAACAATGTTCCATAGTTCATTACTCAGTCCTCTGGAAAATAATAAGCAGTAGCAGCAGCAGTTGCTTGTTGACAGCCCTTCTTGTAGGGTTATGATCCTGAACTCATAGAGCTATGATCTTACTCCAGTAGACATCAGAGCTATTAGCTGCACTGTATTGTTCTGGGGATCGTTCTCGGAGCTCATCTAGAGCCCCCACCTACACTTCTGACATGGATTTTGTAAGCATCCTCTATTAAAACTTAAAACACCTAAAAATCTTTATAGTTGTTTACACTGAACTAACTGAGCAATACAGTCCTGAGTGTTATCACGGAAAAGCTATTCACTGTAACCCAAGCTATAAAGTACCACAATTCTGTACAATGCTGGAACAAACAGAAAAGCTTTGAAACCAGAAACCCAAACTATATGTTTAGTAGCTGTATACTTCAAGTCAAGTTATTTAACCTCCCTGCATCTAAGTTTCCTTATAGATAAAAAAGGCATCAATATACTAATGTGGCAGATTACAAAAATTAAATGAGGAAACAAAGATAAAATATAGCATAGACTTATTTATTTTTCTTTCAAGATACTGGCTTTCCTTTAGTGATTAAGACTAGTAAGTTTTTTTTTTTTTTCAGAAATTAAAGAGTTTTTAAGGAAGTATATTAGGGGAATAAAAAAATAGTAATGCTGATTCATAAAGAAAAGAAAAATAGATTTAAATGCAGACTAACAGACACACCTTTTATTATAAGCCAGGGTAATTAATCCATCCCTAGCACTAGTAGTCCACCCTGATGGGAGCCTCAGAGCTCAGACAATCAATCATTAACTGATTCAAAGGACATAAATGAAGCCTCACCATTGCTGAACACTGCTCTGCTCATGGAGATGGTGAACCATATGGTTTCCAGGAGCTTGCATTCTACTGGGAGAGTTGGAGAGTCAAGGCTGTGGATCAACAACGGGGGTAATTCAGGCGACAAGGCTGCCCTCCTCCAACTCCCTCTCCTTCCTTCTACTGCTCTTTCAGTGGTTTATTCTGTTGCTTGACTCATCCCCTCCTTCGTGTTTCTTTCACAGGAGCAAAGGCACAGGGTGACTGAGGATAACGGGTGTCACAGTGCCAAGGTTTTCTAAGGGAGGTGGGTGTTTCAGAAGTCATGAAAGTTCTGTCACCTGTGAGCATCTTATAGTTGCTGGCATAAAGCATGAGACATATGGAGTGGATTAGAGACACAGAAATATGTCCAAGCTGCATAAGTGTGATGGAACCAGTTTTCCATGTCCCCAGAGTCCCATCAGGTGTAAGATGAGGTATCCAAGTGGATACCACATACACTGTAGGTTTCTATCACAGCCAAAGAATACCAAATTTGGGAATTTCCTGTTTCTGAGATATGTAGTAAATAAGCTGGTTCTTTGAGAGAAGTTGTTATTTGGTTATTCATTTTCTTTTGGCAAAGACAACCCTGAGAAATGACCCCATGTGAAGAGTGGTCAGGACTCTGTGTTCTCAGCATATCCAGAAAGAATGCTCAGACCCCTTGGCAGACATTTTTCCCCAGTGGCTAGGAGAACAAAGGATCACACCTTCTATCCTTTTTCATTTGAGGACAGTCATAATTACAACATTTGCTAAAGAAGAGAGCACCTATCTAATGAGGTGTATCCCTCTCCCCTATGACAATAGTTATTATCAACTCTAGAAGACATACAGACTCACAGATGAAAAATAATTTTTTACTATTACTAAGATGTGAGTCTAACAAGTGTGAAGTAGTATTTTTTTCAATTTTTTCAATTTTAATTTTTTTTAACAATAATAAGTTATGAGTAAAAGCATCCTTCTTGTAGAACCAACTTGCAAGCAGCTACGCCCAATCCCACACAGCCTATGTCTCCCACCATCCAGCTGGTGGGGCTTTTATGTACAATCATGTTGATCAAATAAGTGTCCAGACTATGTTGCTGTAGTTTCACCATTCACCCCAATCGCAGCCCTTACATTCTGTCATGCCCCCTCTTCCGCAGATTGTTCCCTAGGCTTAGGAAAGGGGTACTGGTGGACAAGAAGCAAAACAGTCTACTTTTTCTGGAGATGTCGTTTTGGACTCTGATCAGTTCTGGCTGTTTCCTTTCATGGGTTGACAGTTTGTCCAGGTATAACCTCTCAATCCTACTAATGAAGCACAAGCAATTAGATATATAGGTATTTAAACATTACTAATTATGGTAGGTTACTTTGGTATTGATCCAGATGTTTGGATGGTATGCTAACCCATGGACTATAGCTTTTCTGTAAAAACTGACAAGGTCTTACTGTGGCTTATAACTTCTAACCACTAGAGGATATAAGCTTGTGGCATCAGCCATGAATTATTCCTCCAAGGAGAGAGCTAATAGCCAATTAGATTTGGGATATACAGACATGTGGCTGCCACTGCTGCACAGTATTTCCAGGCAGGTGAGGTGTAGCTGATGCTGACAGAGGAGTTCTTGCTTGACTCAAGGAGACTAATTTTTGCTTTATTGGTTTAGTGGCCTTTGGTAACACTCTCTGGCATTCCAGGGACCAACTGTACACTTGCAAGTGTGGTCTCAATACATCTTTCCCACACTTGCATCAGGTCTTCCACAGCAGGGCCTTATTGCCTCTCTTCTTGCAGGTATCCCAGTTTACAGGCAAGAAGCCTTTACCTTTTGGGGGGGCTTGGATCCCCTGGCCAACATCTCCTTGGCAAAATAATCCATTGCTGATATCAGAGCTCTCTTGTATTAATATATTTTGCTTAAATGCACAGCTTGAAAAGACTTTAGTATTATATTTGGCTCTGAATAGAGAATAATCCTTTTCACATTTCCTATGTCTATTCATCAATTAAAGAAAGCAGTTATTCCCCAGTTTTGTAGAATATTACCTCTACAACAGTTGGCTCTAAGTTACAGTTAGAGAATGACTTCATTACCATCATGTATTTCTTTGTTCTATGAAAAGGAGGTAAGAAGGTCTCTCATATTAAGATTTTGTGGCACCTAGAAGGTAAGGTATAAACAGTTGTTACAAATAGGATCCATAGAGATGTTTGATGTCTGTAGCAGTCTGAGGCTTTTCTTCCTTTTAATGCTTAGATGGGCCAACTTCTCTGCTGGTATTTCTTGGTACATCCTGCACAATGCAAAGCTGTATCATTTCTTTCTCAGTCATTAAGTTGGTGATGTTTTGACCTGTGGGAACATACAAATCTTTTCCCATCGGAATGCTGGGATTACAGGATTACTCTATGATGTCTGGTTTTACCTAGGTTCTAGGGATCCAAACTCAGTTCTTCATGTCTGTATGACAAATGCTTCACCCACTCAGGCCATTTCTCTAGCCTGAATAAAGTATCTCATTAGACATCTACTCTCCTATGCTAGTTGCAACATTATTTCCAAGATACTAGAGTAAAATACTATCTTAAGACACAAAATAATTTTCTAGAAATGAGAAGTTACTTTGGACAGACACACACTCACACACCTAGTAAGTTTAAGGTGGGGGGATTCTCATGTTGTTTTCCATAAACTGCATCATTTTGTATAATGCTATTTGAAATTGTACCATAAACTCTTTCTATTGGCTAGACCAATTTATAATCCCACCAACAGTTTAAAAGGCCCCTCCTTTCATCACATCCTAACATTTGCTATTTGATTTGTTCCCTAAACCATCATAACAGCTGTGAAGTGATATCTCATTGTGTTTGGATGTATAAGTCCCTGATGACTAAAGTTGTTGAATACCTTTTTATATAGCTGTTGACCATTTATATGTCTTCTCTGGAAAAATGTTTATTTAGTCCTTTGTTTGAAAACTGGGTTGCTTATTTTCTTATTGAATTGTGTGAATTCTTTCTACGTTTTGAATATAACCCCCTGACAAGCATTTTCTGCCATATGGGTGGCTGCTTTATGTGTTAGTGCATGGATATCATGCATGTCACAATAATAGTGTTGCATGAATAACAAAGTCTGGAGGCTAGCAGTCCAAGAAGGTCAAAGTGTCGGTTGGTCTGGTTTCTCTCTTCATGGCTTATAACTGGCTGCTCTCTCACTGTGTCATCAGATGATCTTGATGTGTATCATATATGTTCCTAGTATGTCTATCATCTTATAAGGACATGGGTCATGTTGGACTAAGCCCAACTTTACAGAGTCATTTGAACTTAATCATCTTTGTAAAGACCTTATCTTTCCAGATATTATTTTAAAGTAGTAGGCCTTGAGAATTAAGCATGTCAATGTTAAGAACACACAAATCAGATCCTGACACCTTTCTTCTGTGGGCCATATGACTGGAATGATCAATCCTCACTGTAATTATTTTATTCTTTTATTCTCAGTGCTCATCATTTCTAACCCATATCATTTATTAGGATTCATTTCTGATTCTCAGCAGTTTCCTCCTTGTATAGCTTGTGCCATTACAGAATATATCTTATGCTTGAGGTGTCATTTTAAGGTTGTTAACTCATTTCATGATCATGAACTCATTTTCTTTATTTCAAATATATATCACTAAGGCATCAACAAGACTTACTTTTCTTATCAGGAATTGGTCTTTGTTGGTATCAATTCAGAGCCAGTGTCTAGAAATTCTTAAAAGTATGTTTGTTTGTCTTTTTTTTGCTAATGCGCAGTCCCCAAAGTCAATGACCCCCTCCCCCAAAGTGATATAGCATGCACAATGTGGCTACGGTAGAAGGTTTTTCCTAAAGGTGATAAACAAAGGATTCTGGGACTGGAATTGATTCAGGTCTGAAAACTGAGAGTCTGTGACTACCTTGGTGGCAAATACAGTCAGATTTTGACTGCCTGACCTAAAGCTTTACCTGATATAATTATAAAGAAATATTTTGCATAGGCTTCTTATGTATTATGCTCTGAGGCCATCTCTGTGGGCCATGAAAATGTAACTATTTGTCTGCTATCTCAAGTTAAATGTACCTTCCCTGTCTTTGTTGGTTAACTGCTGCTTGTCTTCTACTTACTTTGGGATCTTGACATCTGGGTATAAATCAGGCAACCCATCTGAACAGTGGCATTGTCTATAGTCATACTTGGTCTGCAGAGAGACAAATCCATAGAGATTTTAGGGGTCTTTTTCAAGGTTGCAGTGAAGGCAGTGTCTTTCATACCTCTGCAAGGAGTGCAGTGGGGGAATGGCATGCAAATTGCATATGATAAATCCGGTACAATTTTTGTCTTTCTCTAAATGGTTGGATTTCCTTTTCTACTTCATGTTACTAGTCTCTGGCATCTCAGTCTCTGAACCTCTAGACCACTACTGTGTCTATATCTCCATCAATCAATCAATCAATCAATCAATCAATCAAAGTCATGTGTAATTTCATCAACTAAATTCCTAAAAGTGGCAATAAATTTTGGCTAGATCTAGGTTTATAATCTTATTCTCTGTGGCCTATAGTCCTTAGAAATCACTTCTATATATAGTTCCCAGATTTTTGTCAGTATATATCATAAACCATTGTAGTTCTTTTGGTATATGAATTATTTTTCCTTCCATAGTGTATATCTACAGGATAGCTCACATGTGATTATATATTCTCAGGTACTGTGACAACAGAGGTGACAGTCGTGGGTTTTGAGAAAGATATAAATGTCCCAGATGAGGACAGCTGCTTCTGATGTCTTTTACAGAAAAGATGAGTATTTTCGAGAAAAATACACATATGAATACACAGAACACAGCTCTACACCACCTCCTCCTCCCCAGGATGAGAAGGTTTTGCTCAGACATACTGGAAGATAACCTACTTCCACCGATAAGAAATACTCGGAATGACTGTGCAGGTAGGAGATGAGACCACAGGACTTGATTGCTAGTTCACCTGTGTCTAACCAACTCCAAATTTTAGGATGCTATTATTCACCAATTAATATCTTAACTTTTAGAGAGGAATTTGGCATGTCTGTGGGTTTAACAGTAACAATAACTGAATAACTCAACATAAAACTTTGCATTTGATCTTCAGCTGGATTGTTCTTGTTGCGGCAAGGACGGTTTTTTTTTTTTTTTTTTTAGAATTTTTATGGAGTCTCTTTGATCCTCAAACCATAAGAGAGTCAATGGACCTGTGCTTGCCATTTCTCTTTATAAGCATTCAAAAGTACTCCAAAGCATCCTCCCACTCCACAGTCCTTACAGTCACTTTCATTGCCATCATAGTCAAGTGTAGCTGGCACCGGACCCCCAAGGCACTTGTTCCAGTTGGCACTTCATCAGGATCAACCACAGGTGATTGCTTAATTAACTGAAATGCCCTTCATGACACAAATTACCATTCCATTTTCCTTTGGCTGGAAGCTTCTGTCTAAAGTCTCAATCAAACTGACCTTTAAATCCTGTCTCTGTAGGTTTATCTCTTGGGACTACTGGCCAGGGAAGGCTTAATAAAAATAATTCTTAACTGTAATAAGGGATTAAACAAAGAGGGATTCACCAGCAAGAGGGGAACTATAGAAAATACAGACAGAGCAGTTATGGAGAGCTAACCTTGTAATTGGGCTAATAAAAGGCCCAAGAAAGACGGCCGGCCCATCCCTTCTAAGGCTGAGATGAGGTTTTTATGGAGGCTGCAGTCTGGCTAATTGAACAGTGGAGAAATCACTGTGGTACTGCGTCTGCCAACTTGTTGGGCATCTGCTCTCTGAGCTTGCTGCAAATTGTCTCTAGGGTGAGGGAAAGCTGTTCACGTCTCACCTCCATTACAAAATTGCTGGCGACCAAGGAGTTTGGGACTTGAGAAAGTCAGGCATGCTAGGAGAAACTGCACACTAGACAAACCCAAAGCAGGAAGAAAATCCTTGTTTTCCTGTAATGTCTCTTCAGCACCCTCTACTGATAAAGGTTCAGTCCCAAAGGCAAAGGGAAACCTACTTAAGGGCCCGGATTCATTTTCACAGTGCAGTGAAAAAGGGTGAATTTGGGGTTGAGAGGCCATAATTCAATAGTCGGTACAAGCACGTATCGGGTTCCCCTCCTTGAGTTTGTAGTCAGATGTCTACATCTGCCTGGAAGGGCCTCTATCAGCCTCCTCTTCTCGGATCTCATCAGGATGTAGCCAAAAAGAAAAGAGGGAGAGATGAGCCCCAAAGGAAATCTCAGATTCTCTTGTCTAGGTTTTCTTACAGCCTTTGCTTCACGTGTCTTGAAAGACAGGCTGAATCTGGGTGTTCCAGGATAGGAAACCTGACCAGCAGAAAGAACTTGGGGAACAGGCAGCAGCCAGCCACCGGGGAACGAGCAGCAGCCGCTGGGGAACGTGGGCTGCTGGCGTCTAGAATCTCGGGGCTTCTGGCCTCAAGTCCAGCAAAGCCGCCTCCGGGTACAGAAGCCTCCCTAGGTCTTCCTACTGTCAGGGCCCAGGGAGGCCCGCGCGGGGTGGGCCCCGCAGGCGGGGCGGGCCTGGCGGGCCGCGCGCCGTGATTGGGCGCTGGGGGGCCCGCCTCCTCATCCCGGCGCGACGGGGAGGGGGCGGGGCCAGCTGGCTGCCCAGCTCGGGCTCTGCGGGCATCTATTGAACCACCGTCTGCCGCCGAGTCTCCTCCAGCTCGTGGCGGGCGGTGCTGGAGCGGCCAGTGGCGCTGGGGGAACCGGCGCTTCCTTTTGCAGCTGCCGCCGCCATCTCCGCGTTCTCGGGGCGGACAGGAAGGGGTGCTCACGGCTGCAGCTGGGGCGGGCTCCTCTCCGGGGACGGTCCTCTCCTCTCGGCTCTGCTTTTCTTCCTCCCGCCGCCGCGCGCCCCCTGCGCCCTCCGCGTGCAGCCCGGGCCGGGAGGAGGAAGGTAGGGGCGGCCGGGGCCAGGAGAGGCAGGCGAGCAGACGCGCACCCCGAGGGGAGTCCTGCATCGGGGCGCCCTGGGTACCCCCCGGCCGGGCCCGGCGGTGGCGGCCGCGGGCAGGGGCTCCGGCGGGGGCGCTGGGGCGGTGCTGCGGGGGCGGGCCCGGCAGTCCCGGAGCTAAGTTGTGGAGCCCGGCTCCTCCAGATCCAGTTCCTTCTCCGTGCGCTCATCGCCCCCAGCTCGGTCCGGTCGGCCGGGGAGCTGCCGAAGCCGCGCGTTCTCTGGGCGCGGAGGACACGCCTGTCCTTGTCGAGAAAACTTTTCCTGCCGGCTCAGTCGGGGCGGCGGTGGCAGGAAGTCCGGACGGCGACCTCTCCGCCTGCTCCGCACACCCTGCCGGCCGGGGACACCGAGCTGAAGCTCAACTTGGTGGGGTCCCTTCGCCGCTGCGCCCCAGTCCTGTTCGGGAGGGACGGCCGGGCCCGGGGAGGGCAGCGGGCCAGGGCGTAGGCCGAGGGCGCGGGGTGGCGCCGGAGACGGGGCGCGGAGCACGGCCCGGACCCGCGCTGGGACGCGGGAGCGCGAAGGGTGCGCAGCCCGGGAGCCGGGAGCCGTGGGCGGCCGCTTGCTGGAGTTCCCAGTCCGCCGGGTGAGAACCGTGTCCTGGCCCGGAGTCTGTCGAGGAAAATGAAGTTGAGCCGCCAGTTCACCGTGTTCGGCAGCGCGATCTTCTGCGTGGTGATCTTCTCGCTGTACCTGATGCTGGACAGGGGTCACTTGGACTATCCTCGCGGCCCGCGCCGGGAGGGCTCCTTCCCGCAGGTGAGCACAGGCTGCGCGCGCGGGCGGCAGGCGGGTGGGGGCTGCACGCACTTAGCTGCTGCTGGCCGCTGCGCCCTCCCGCCCGGGCGGGGAGAGGCCGCACCCGGTTGGGGACCCAGCCTTCCGCAGCTCCGGCTTTGCCGCGCGCGGGCCGCGGTGACCGCCACTCCAGAGCGCAGACTTAACAAAGTGCTGGGCGGCCTGTGGCGGCAGCCCGCGCCGCGGGGAAGTGGCGGGGTTTGTGTACTCGCTCTCCGGCCTGGAGAAGTGGCTTCGGGCACCTGCCAGCTGGGTCCCAGGCGGCATGAGGGTCTCCGTGGGTTGCCCCTCGGCTCGTGCAGGATTAAGTGCTGGAGGCTGCCCAGACCTCCTGTGCGCACTGAGTCATGGAAATTGATCAAACACACCCCACCTGGGCGGGTTTCTGTTTCTGCGTCCCCCCTCCCCGCTTCACTACCTCTTAAAAGATTAAAAAGTTCGTGTTGCTACGAGGATGGTAGGGTTGATTTTAGTGTCGTCATTCTTCAGGTAGGTTTGGAGCCGAGTGGGGGAGCGCGTGTTATACTCCTGCTGGAAGCTGCGTGGCGCCCAGTTCTGCGCGCGGTGGTCACATTGACAGACGCGTTGGGAAAACGACCCATCCAAAGTCTTTTATGAAAAGTTATTAAATGAGCATGCCGATACATTGGGTTTTGCTTGGAAGGGCACCACGCAGCCACAGCCAAGGCCCTTTTGTAGGTCTTTGCCATTGTCATAAGCACTTGAGAAATTTGGGCGAAAGTAGATGCGGTGTAAACGAACCTGAAGAATTCAAATATTGACATGCTAGCAACGAGTCACCTAGAGAAATGTACCAGGTGTCGAATAAGGCCGTGATTTAATTTTATTTTCTTCTTTGACAATTTATCCCTTGCCATTTCTCCTGCTATGCTAGGGCAAATTGAAATTAAAGTAAAAGTTTTACTTTGAAGTATTATGAAATTGAAAAAGGACTTGAGGATTCTGTCATCAACACAGAGTACTCAAAATATTTTGTACCAAGTGGAATTAAACATGCTGTTGTAGACAGATGTTTACAAATGTTCAGCTTCTGTTTCCCCCAGACAGTATGATGAAGAAAATGTGACAAGTGCAGTGGACTGACTTTAAACCTTGAACTTGGAGCTTGCCTAGGGTTTGTTGATTTGGTTGGAGCAGAGTGCAGGAGGAAGTTCTGAGCTTTGTCCCATGTGCTCTGTGGTGTGATTTCCCTGAACCTCATTTTCAGAGTTTTTCTCTCTTAGAGGAAATATAAAAATGGATCTGTTTTACTTAGTGATGTCTTAAATAATGTCCTTTGGCTTTGGCTGGGTGATCACTTGAAAATGATTTATGCAAACATCTGCATGGGGTTCTCTGGCAACCTTGACATTTTACTCTGTTTCTAACAAACTGAGTGACTCATTCAGTTACTGGGAAATCTCAGGCAAAGTTAATTCTGCTGTTTTTATATGCCTCCCTAGCTCAGTGAGGAGCTGAAGTCTGTTTAGAGCGTGAAGCATTTGGTGGGGAGTAACAGGGGTGGGCTTAGGGTGGGGGAGCAGTGTGTGGTGGTGTCTTTTCTGTACAAGGGAAGAAGGTTTGGAAAGTGGTTTCCTCGGTTTCATTGTTGGACCTTGCTCACTGTAGGAAGAAGGCTCACTAGGCTACACAGTCTCCTAGTGGATAGATCATAAGCCCTCTCTAGGCCTAAGTCTTTCTGTGTTTGACATTAGCATGTGTGCTTTACATTGTAAACTTGACTTCTACAGCTACCACTCAGTGTGGAACTGAGGCACAGGGAGGTGACCATGCCCAAAGGCACGTAGCTGAAATCTGGGTGGGACTTGAACAGGAAGACTTGAGGGTAGGTAGTCCCTGAGCCACTGTGCTGTTCTGCCTACTGACTGGGTGTAATCCTTTGCCTGCATTTAGGGCTCCAGGCCATTTGTGGCCGAATCTGTGCAGAGTCTAACCAATGTTGCTGTGTTGTTTAGTAGTTTGTGCCTTTTTCCCCCAAAGGAGCTTTTATTGTGAAGGTGTCATGCACATGGTCCATTTGGTGCTTGGGATTTCTGTCTTCCCAGAGTGCCCTCTAACTTACCTCACAGCTAAACGTTATTATAATGAAAACCATTGCCCAGCAGAGTGTCTAGTATATGAGTTTTTTATTACTATTATTATTTTGCTATGTTTAAACTGTATGTTAACCTTAATTTGATGACAATACTACAGGTAGCAATGTTGGAGTATGTTTCTTTGGCAATTTTGGATAGGGAATTAGAGTTGAAGTAGAGCCAGCCTGTGGTCAGTAAGTCATTTTTGGTGTGTAATTAACAGATTGTAACTAGAAAGGTATTGTTTCTCTAGACTGTGCCTTTTAGTTTTCTTTCGGTTAGTGTGCAACCTTCCCCTAAGGTATGAGATCCATTTAGTAAGCAAGTTATGTTTAAACTTGCATGCAGACAGTACATTCATACACATACAGAAATAAATAAAATTAAAAAAAACAAAACAAAACAAAACAAAAAAAACTATCCTAGATTGAGAACAATCTATTTGCTGCTCCTTGGACTTTTATTTATGTCCTTCTTTTGACCTTGTTTCCTACCATTTTGATCAGTCTGCAGAGTGCTCCACTGTCTTCCTAGAGCACTTGGAGCACTTGTCTTCCTCCAGTGCATCTGGAAAAATTCCCTTAAGGCCAGAGACAACAGGTGGTCTACATTTTTAGGGTTATTTGATCTCAGCTAAAAAAGTAAAGTAAATAAAAATTCCAGTCAGGGTGAGAGATTGGGCAGGACCTAAGGCCCTGAAAATGCTTTATGCTCGCTGGTAAGAATGTGAGCAGATGGGAAGAAATGTTTCTTCTCCCTGAAAGTGTTCAGCATTCCAACAGGCAGGCCTTACAAGTTGTTACTATGTACAGCATGAATAACAAAGGTGTCTCATGCTTAGATCTGGAGAATTGAAATAAGGAATCCGGGTTTGTGTAACAAAGAATCAGTCTTTAACTAGTATGGCATCTGGCCTTAGGTACTTACTTTTTATTTTTTCTTTGAAAGTCAGAGGTTGGTGAAAATTTGAAAGTGAAGTTCAGACTTTGGCTCAGGTAGCATTTATCACGTGGGGAAATGAAAATGTCTTGAAGTACTTGATTGGAAGCCATTACGGTAGGCACTTTGATGCCTTAAAAAATGAAACTAAATACAAAAGTATGCTTCAATGCCTTCTAGCACTAACATAACTTAGCACTTGGGAAACTGAGGCAGGAGTATTGATGTATATTCCAGGCCAGCCTGAGCAACATGGACTGTACCTGCAAGCAAGCAGGGAAGCAGACAAACATCCCCACACTGTGACAAAACTACACTAGGACTTTATCAGTCCAGCATAGTACATTATCAGTGAGAATTGACCCATAGCAGTCGGTATAACCAAGGGCTTCATCTCCTAGTTGTTATTTTCTTCCTTTCATAAATCTTATACTCTGAAGAAGAACATGTAATAAAACTGTGACCTCTCACTCTCTGTGGAGTGCTAGGACAGTAGTGCTTGTTGCTGGGGTTGGTTTGGGGTGTGTTGGGGAGTTGTCTGGTTTCTTGAACTATAATACTTGAGATCTAGGATGTGGGAATGATAGAATTTTGATAGCAGTAGGAACAGCAATTCAGAATTCAAGAACTATAAACTTCTTGAGGCTCTCCTTCATCCTATCCCAAGGTCAGTGGTCCTCTGTGACTCTTCTGCCAAGCACTGTTCTTGGACTTAGGTTCCTCATGAACAAACTGGCCCGGATACCCTGGCTACATCTGATCTGAAGGTTTTATTTCTGAAATTGATTTGTTTGTATTGCTCCCAGATCTACACTGTTATATAGGCCCAGGCAAATACTTTGGCCACAGAGATGTCCTGCTTCTATTTATTAGAAGGGGTTTGCTCTGTTACTCATTAATTAGCCTGAAGAGATCTCTGAACTCTGGACAGAGCACAGATGTAAATGACTACTCTATGGGTTTTTACTTTGAGCTTGCAGTTGATTTTTTGATCATTGTTTACCCAAAAGCCTGAGACTGAGTTCTTGCTGTCTTCTCCTTTGCTCTTAGCTTTCTCTATCTAGAGGCCTCAGTTTCCCCGGGTTGTTTCTGCATTTCCACTCATCTGAGTGGTGGTTGCTGAATTTAAAAGGTTTCCTTGCACTTTCTGCCACTTTCGTCTTAGTGGTCAAGTTCCTGACTGGCAGCTGCTTCTTTCCAAGATTTCTGAGAGAACCAGGGGGAGGAGCTCTATGCTGTAGGGATTCCCTTCTTTGTATGGTTGAGAGACTGATCAGGAGAGGAAGCTGGACATTCAAGTTTAAGTGGGTTTTTATTCCTATTACCAATCCACACTGCTAATTTTATGGTTGAAATCAAGTTCAAATTCAGATTTTGAGAACTGACTTCACTGTAATGGAGCTCACACCTCGTGCATTAGAATATCGCTAATATTCCCTTGTGATAGAAAAACAGTAAATTATTTGATTTGAATAAATCTGGTCTCTTGGGTAAGACAGAGAATATTTGATTGTGTGTGTATTTAAGATGGTGTCAGTTATGCTTTTATGCAGGTAAAATGCCTTAGTACATACCATAGATTTTTTTTTTTTAGTGTTAAATTTCTAAATCTAACATAGTATTTTCTGAAGAAGAGAATAAGCTTGGAGAGATTTACGCCCCTTTTGCTGTTTTCTGTCCCCTTTGCTATTGACACTCGGAGTCTGGGAATTCTTGGTGTCAGGGGCTGCCTCTGCATTGTGGATATCCAGCAGCACCTTGTTCTCAGACTAGAATAAACCTGCACTCCTTTCCTTCAATTAAAAAAAAAAAAAAATGTCCCCAGGCCGGGCGGATCTCAGTGAGTTGGGGGCCAGCCTGGTGTAAAGAGTGAGTTCCAGAACAGCCAGAGCTACAGGGAGACCTTGTCTCAAAAAGACAAAAAAAAATTGCCCCCAGAGTTTTGCTAAATATAAATAGCCCCTTGGGTGAAAATTGTCTCCATTGAAAATCGGTTTGGCTGCAGTCTGGACTATTCTTTATACCTAATTCACTTTTGGAGCACTTTGCATTTTAGGAAAGAATGATCGAAAGGTCTAATTCTAATACTCAAAGGCTAACTAGCATTTTTAAGTACTTGAAACGTATTCTTTCTCTGGATGCCTACGATTCAGTTATAAATTGCAATATGTTACAGAAAACACAAGGATAATTATGCTCATATACAAATTAAAGAAAAAAGACAGTTATTGTAATAGTGCTTAATTTTTTTCTATCTTTACCAATTGGACATCCTGATTTTTTTTTTAAAGTTTTTTTAATTAATTTTATTTATTTTTGTTTGTGTATGAATGTACTGTCTGCATGCGAGTTTGTGCACCCGTGTCGTACAATGCCGCGGCGGTCAGAAGAGGGTATCGGACTCCCCTGGAACTGGAGTTCTCCTGGAATTGGAGTTTCAGACGGTTCTCGGCCGCCATGTGGGTGCTGGGGATCGAACCTGGGTCCTCCGTAAGAGCGGTCGGCGCTCTTAACCGCTAGACCATCTCTCCAGCCCCTGGACATCCTGATTAAAAGCATTGTGTTCACGTTGTAGTGAGTAGAGTGTCGTACTCTCTCCAAGCTGCATCAGATCTTGGTGTAGTAGTCCACATTTATTCTTGCTTTTTATTTTTATTTTTATTTTTAATTTTTTTTTGGTCTTTTCGAGACAGGGTCTCCCTGTAGCCCCAGCTGTCCTGGAACTCACTTTGTAGACCAGGCTGGCCTTGAATTTACAAAGATCCGCCTGCCTCTGCCTCCCGAGTGCTAGGATTAAAGGCGTGCGCCACCACGCCCGGCTCTTTTTTTTTTTTTTTTTGTCTTATTCTTGCTTTTTAGAGTAGAAGGCAAGGTCTATTGATTAGTTGATTAGTGATAAGAGTATAAAAACCATGTGCAGAAGTGATTTGAACTTCTGAAATTTTCTCAGCCAGGCTATTTCTTGGTCTTATTTATTTATTTATTTATTTATTGAAATCTGGTGTTTCTGGCTATTCCATTTGTGTGTCTTACCGGGATGAGAAAATGAAGAGGAAAAAAATGGAAAATAAAAAGCCTTTTCTGTTGTACATTTCGATTTGTCTTCCAAATGATATGTATATTTTTTAAAAGGATGGTGGTTGGGCAGGA
This sequence comes from Rhizomys pruinosus, assembly GCA_009823505.1. Classification (NCBI taxonomy): domain Eukaryota; kingdom Metazoa; phylum Chordata; class Mammalia; order Rodentia; family Spalacidae; genus Rhizomys; species Rhizomys pruinosus. The sequence goes on along the minus strand of VZQC01007562.1, from coordinate 650,364 downwards.
AAAGAACAAAGTTCATGGCAAATATTTTCCTTCTTTCCCTTTGAACTCCAAGGCCTCTGGCCTTTAGTTCTGCCCAGGTCAGCTAACTGTAAGCCAGAATGGCGGGATACCTGTTTTTCTAGGGCCACCAGCTAAGAATGTTTTGTACATTTTTGAATGGTGAAGAGATATTTATGGGATAACCATAGCCAATCATGTTTAATTTCGCTCAGGAGAGTTGAATGGCTGGGTAGAGACCTTCTGGGCCGCAAAACCTAAAATATCTACTATTTGAGCTTTTTCAGAAAAGGCTTGCTAATCCTGTATTATAGGAGGCAAACATATTCTGAAGCACAGGTAGATTCATAAAGCAAAATTCTCATAAACTGGCTATTGAATAAGCATTTGTCAAAATTGATATCTTAAGTCGGGCGATGCATCTCAGCGGTTAAGAGCACTGACTGCTCTTGCAGAAAACCTGGGTTTGATTCCCAGCACCCACATGGTGGCTAACAACTGTCTATAACACTAGTTCCAGGGGATTCGACACTCTCTTTTTACCTCCTTGGGCATTGTGTGACAAGGTGCACTTATACACATGTAGGCAGTATGCTCATGTACACATAAAAACAAAACAATCCTTAGGTTGTCTATGTGCCTCACAGATTTCCAGGTATCCTTGGGGAACTTCTATGCAAGATCATAGACATGCTTGATGTGTTTGTTTCCTATCTGTAACCTGAAGGTTTCTATTTATTTATTTATTTATTTATTTATTTATTTATTTATTTATTTATTTAATTTTGCTATATTAGGGATTGAACTTGGGGCCTCACACATGCCAGGCTAATGTTCTCCCACTGAGCCATATTTCTATCTTGCCCTCTCTCCCTACCCTTTTGCTTTTTTACTTTTATTTTGAGACAAGGTGTTATTAACTTGCATAGCCTGGCCTAGAACTCACTGTAGGCCAGGCAGGCCTTGAACTTAAGGTCTTCCTGCCTTGGCCTCCCAAGTAGGTAGGATTACAGCTTGCATTACCGGAACCTATACTTTGATGGCTTTTCACAAGAGAATTGCTCTTGTGAAGTGAGATTTATGAACCATGAACTAAGCAAAATGGAACTAAGCAATACCTTCATGATTGGAACACAGTACTTTGTTGTGTTTTGCTGCTGATATTCCCAGGTGAACCTAATCTGAACATAGTGAGTACTACTGAAGCAGAGCCCAGGTGTGGATGTCTTTCATAAACTATGACTACAGGGCAGTTCTCTCTGTGATCCTGAGGGGTTGCCAGACTCAGAGCCATTGAGCCACCCCAATAGCCAGCAAGGTTACTAGTCCTCTCTTCTACTTACCAAAGAATGACTCATCCTGCTAATTTTATCACTCAAAAGATTATGTTTGGCTTTTTTCTTTGTTGTGTTTTTGGAGATTGTAGCATCATCTTTAAACTACAGTACAGTTGGTTTGAACCAAATGGATGTGACACATCCTCACCGAGTAAATACTCCTCACCGAGTAGTATTTATGGTTGGTGTGAGGTTGAGTTTTTGTGTATTTTTTCTTTTGCCTTTTTTGATGTAGTTATTGTACATTTTTAAGATGGCTTCTTTTTCAGGCCCAGAAAAAATTAAATTATTTTTTTCTTGAAGAGCAGAGTAGATCCAGGTCTGACCTTATGCTGTGCTCTTTCTAGTGGACTACTTGGTCGTCCTGAATCAGGAGATCTGGGCACTTTGCCAGTGATTTTTGTCCTCTTAATACTCTTTCCGAACTTAGAGCTGCACATAGAAAGTTGTCCTTTGACAACTGAATCCTGTTCCTCCTTTGTTAGCCAACCCAGTCCATTCTTCTGTGCATTCTGCTTTGGAGCAGTTCTTTAACTTTGAAAGATATAAATTCCATTTGCCTTCCTGATCTGTCATTTTAGATACTAGCTCTCCTCTCTCTCTGCCTATCAGATGAGGAAGGTGGTATGTCTTGACATGGTCCACACATTTCTTTTTCTTCTGTTCATTTTCTATCTCCTTTCAGCCATTAGTTCTTTTATATCCATAAGCTTTAAATCATGTGCATGTCATTTAAGTTCTTATATGCTCTGCCTATAGATTGGTTACAACAGTTGAAACAATAAACAAAGAGTATCGAATCTCCCACAAAAGAAATAAGCCTAAGATTTTTTTTGTATAGCATGGTAACTATAAGTAATGATAAGTATCATTCTTAAAAATCACTGAGAGTTGGGGATGGAGATACTGCTCTGTGGTTAAGAACACTGGCCGCTCTTGCAGAGGACCTACGTTTGGTTTACAGCATCCAATATGGTGGCTAACAGCCATCTGTCACTCCAGCTCTAGGGAATGTGACACTTTTCTCTAGCCTTCTCAGGCATTATACATACATGGTACACTTACAAAACAGTCATGCACATAAAATAAAAATAAAATACTGAAAAAAGTAAAAAAAAAATTGCTGAGAGTAGATGTTAAGAATTCTTACCATAGGATATATGAGAACTAATTTATATGTCAACTTGATTGAATATTCCAATTGTATAGAGATTTCAAAGCAACAAAGTATATGAGTTTTATTTGAAAATTAAAGAGCTGGGTGTGGCGGCCTTTAATTCCAGAACTCAGGAGGCAGAGGGAGAGGCAGACAGAGACCAGCCTGGTTTACATAGTGGTTTCCAGGTAGCTGAGGCTACAGGGAGATGGGGGGGGGGGAGTTAGTTTTTTTTTTTTTTTAATTTTTTAAAACATTTTTGTATGTGTGTGAATGTACTGTCTGCATGTAGGTCCATGCACCCATGTTGTGCAGTGCTGCAGAGGTCAGAAGAGGGTCTCGGATTCCCCGGAACTGGAGTGGGAGAGTTAGTTTTAAAAGTGATAAACATGCTTATTTAATGATAGGATGATGTTCTCTATGTGTCAGGCAATTTGGCTTCATAGAGAACGAGGGATGATCTTGTAGTCTTAAACATGTTTCATTTGAAAGAAATACTCTAGGCGCCAGGGCAAGTGGATTCTTGTATCTTATATGCCAGCTGCTGAGAATCATGCTGCATTTCATTTCCCTCACATCTGTACTGTGGTTCCTTGTATAGCTTTTTGTTTTCCCTGTCTATTTCTAATTTCTTTTCCTTTTTTCTTACAGAGGAAATGGAAGTTATTGAATCCTATCTCTTGAATGTCATTATTTTAAAAATAGTTTTACAACTCAGCATGGAACAATACTTTTGGATTCTTATGCTTTTATAGGATCAAAAGAATGTCATTTTGGGTTGTTTACATTTAATGGTAACTCAGATGCCAGGTTTCTTCCAGGATGAGCAGTGTTTTGTCTCCTTTTCCAGGAGAAGCCCTTTCTCTTCAGAGCGAGTATTCTGGGCTTCAGCATCCTTTGCAGAAGTCCCTCTTAGTTCTTTACTACCAAGGGTATGGAGGATGTGGAATTCTTGGGTTGTGGCCATATGGTCATGTTTTCTCTGTGGAACCTTCGAGGATAAAGGCCCGAGACTGTGGAACATTCCAGAATGGAAGCTTGGGACTGTAGATGACCCTCAGACTCATTGTCTGTGTTAGAAAAACAAGTCTCAAATTTGCTCTTTTAGAATAAAACATTCTTTTTAATAGTCACCAGCATCCCAGAAAAGTCATACATATGAAAAAGTTAGATGTATAATTTTACAATAGGAAGGATCCCTCAGGTCAGTTAATTTAGTCTTTGATTTTCTGGATAAGGGCACTGGGCCACATAAACTAGACCTCAGCAATGTGCACAGGCATAGCTGAGGTGTACCTGGGACATGCACCCTGACCTGTGGCTTTTCTGACACACCACTGCAAGCACAGATTTTAGAATTTAGGTTGTTAGATTCTATGGAGATTTTGACGGGCATGCTAGATCTGCTCGTCATCCTGAAAGTGCTTTGTAAGTCATTTTGCCAAATATAATTACCATACACGGATCACTTAGATAGCTACATGGAACAGTTAGATAGCTAAGTGCCATTTACTTTTTCATTAAGAGTTAAAGAGGTTAGAATGATGCTAGAGCCATATTAAATGCTCAATAAGTATTCATTCTTACCAATAGCTAAAAACTTACAGCACACCTGTTATATACCACAGGTACTGTTGCAGTCCCTGAGGATATAGGAGTGAAGAGTAAAGTAATAGTCAAGGGGATCTCCAATCTTTTGATATTGTGACATGGCATTGGTATATACAAATGTTGGGCTTCATTCATATCATAGCTGTCCTGGGCCACCTGCAGGTCATGGTCCACAGATAGAACATGCCTGCAGTTGTACATGATCTTATTTATGTGCTTGATAGAGTGGCATAGGCCTTAAAGGGAATTCAGAAATACCTCTAAGTTGATGGTAGCCTAGTTCAGTTTGTCTCAAAGAGAAGGGAAGGCACCTAGTGTTTCTGGTTGGGCTTAGAAGGGAGGAAGTTGCCTTGCTGTTGCACAGTGCTGTGCTTCCGGAGCCTTGCAGGCTTGGAGCTGGGTATGTGAGAGGAGGTGAGGAGAGTGACTTAGTGTAGATTAGACTTTGGTGCTTTAAAGGGTAGTTGGGAAACAAGGCTGTTGTGGGGATGAGGTAGTGAGTTGCCTGGAGTTGGCTGACGTTAGGAATTAGATGGTGGCAAACCTCTTGGAGTTATTCTGTGTACCAGGCAGCTGCTTGAGAAAAGCAGTGTTAGAGAATTCATTTCGTAGAAAATTTTAGACCTGGAAGGGATCTAGGAGAATATTCAATCTGGATTATTCTGGTAGCAGTGTGTAGGAAGGCTCAGAAACAGGACAGCAGCTGAGAATCTATGTGAGGTAATATAACAGACATAAGGCAGTAAATCCTTGTTCAAGCATTGAATTGGCTACAATTGAGAAGGAGAAAATTGTGCAGACATTTTGTGAGGAGAATGCCCGGGCTTTCTAGCAGGTGTATGAAGGGCAGCAATGGGAAGTTGGAGTCAAACATTTTCTTACGCCTTTTCCCCTTGGGACATTGGAGACTGCCTTGTACTGCTTACAGACAAATCGTTTGAAAGACTAGCTGGTTTGGGAAACCAGGTTCAGTTTTATTTATGGTAAAATGGTTGTTAGTGGAAAGAGTCAAATGGGCTGAGAGATCAAGGACGGAGATATCAATCAAGGGAGTCATCCCAGTTGAGGAAGAATGAGCTCACTCTGGTGCTGTGCTTAGTGAGAAGACCCAGAGTCCAGTACATTTCTTATAGCCAAAAGCTGTACTTCTTACACTGAGATTATTATGCAGATGTTAATAAATGAAAATGTTAATAAATGAAAAAAAGCAGCTTATATTCAGCTTGTCAGAATGTAGATCATAGATGAGCATACCTAACCAGAGCCAAGCCAACACTATCACAAGGAAATGTTTCAGAGATGCCTTTCCAGAGAAGACTTCAAAAGACCCTTCTCCCCCCAGTGGTGGTGGCCCAAGACTTTAATTGGAGGATTTGGGAGGCAGAGGCGGGTGGATCTCTGGTCTACATAGTGAGTTTAGGCCAGTAGGAACTATAGGGAGACCCTGTGTCAAAAAACCAAAACAAAAATAAAAACAGCCTCCAAAACCCAAAGGGACCCTTTGTTAGCACAATTGATGGGATTGTGTTGTTATTTTTTTTCTAGGACATAAGACAGAACATGAATTACCTTGTGGGTATGGAAGGAGAGATGAAGATGGAGAGAAAAATAATTTACTAAGAGTCAAAAGGCAGCAGCTCTGGATGGGAGATTCATAGCTCAGGGTTGTTCTGATGCTCAGGCAGATTTCTGGAATCACCCTCCAAACTGCCCGCTGTTTGGCTGGTGGCACGCCTACTTGTTGGGGAAGGAAGAACTGTTTTTGGAGCAGGACATTATGAAAATGTGCAGGACTGAATGACTGCAAGATCTGAAATGCAAGATAGTTAGGACTTCTGGGGAAGAAGAGCTAAACAATAACTGTTAAAAAAGAGTAAGATGTGAGGGCCAAGAAATTCATGTCCTAAACTTGTCTTTTATGGCTGATGGTATACTTATTGTATTCTTTTTTAAATATTTGTTTTCTTTTTCCACGCGCGCGCGTGTGTGTGTGTGTGTGTGTGTGTGTGTGTGTGTGTATGTATGTATGTATATGCATACATTACATGCATATATGAGGGTGCCCATGGAGTCCAGAAGGGGGTATCAGATCCCCCCAGGTACAGGTGATTGTAAGCCGTTAGCTGTGGGTGCTGGATACTGAACTCGAGTCCTCTGGAGGAGCAGTGTAGGCCCTCAACTGCTGGCCATCTCTCCAGCCCACCACTGTGTTCTTAACTTTGCTGTGCCTTGGTGTTGCTCACTACCCCATCTTGAGCCTGGCCAGTTGGTTAGTCTTGATGTTTATAAAGTAAGAAGTAGGAAAAAAAAAATACTGTAATACTGTAGAATCTTTGGCACTTGCAAGACATAGTTAGGAAATTCAGAACTGCATTAATGCACATGGGGCTTGTCTAAATACCTGTTCCTGTTAATAAAGACTAGAAGGGACCTATTCAGGGAATGGTTCCTACAAATAAGATTGAAGGAGAGGCTGATTGTCTACTTAATACAACCCTCTTTTTGGAGGCTTTCTCATACTGTTCTGAATGAGAAATGATCTCAGGCATGTCAATTGCATTTATTTTAATAGGCTAACACTGTTTAGGTTGATTGGCTTTTTCCATTACAGATAGTTATTCTCTTTTTACAGTGAAATTGTGTTTCTTGAAATTGCTTGTGTGAAATTATATGTTGATAGAACTTTTGTCAGCGGATCCTAAGATACGGTGTTTTAGCCTTTTCATCTTTGGGGAGTGAGTTGAGGTAGGATAAATGCATAGTTCATAATTACTCTTTGGACAAGACAGGCAGATGGCACATACACAAGTCAGAGGCTAGAAAAGACAACAGGTCTTGACAGGATGGGATCTACCACTGTAGCTGGGGTATCTGAGAACTGTTGGTGTCTTAAGTGTATCACATAAGCTTATATAGGGTTGTTAGATGGGAAATAGATTCACTCTTCATGGATTATTTTAGAATGATAAGGTAAGGCCGGGTGGTGGTGCACGCCTTTAACCCTAGCACTTGGGAGGCAGAGGCAGAGGCAGGCGGTGAGTTCAAGGCCAGCCTGGTCTACAGCGTGAGTGAGTGAGTTCCAGGACAGCCAGAGCTACAGGGAGACTGTCTCAAAAAGTCCAAAAAAAGAAAAAAAAAGAAAAAAGGAAAAAAGAATGCTAAGATAAAAACTTAAGGGTATCAGGACTGGCGAAATGGGTGCATGGGTGAAGGCTCCTGCTGCCAAGTTTGACAAACAAACTTGAGTTTGGTCCTGGGCTACACATGTGGAAGATTCAGAACCAGCACTTACAGGTTGTCCACCAACCTCCACATGTGTGCTGTGGCATTTGTGTTGCTTTCTCAACAAATAGATGTAGTAAAAATTGATTAACGTATATTTAAAATTAAGCCATTGAAGAAAAATCAGTAGCATTTCTCAAACATTACATACACACACACACACATGAGAGAGAGAGAGAGAGAGAGAGAAAGAGAGAGAGAGACTATGCAAGAGATTGATTCCGTAGAAGCTTGGGAAGTGCTTACTTAAAAAATTCTATTAGTCAATAATTTGCATAGTGCCACTTAATTGTAGTTACTAAATGGATTTTTAAGTAATAAAGTGCATTTTATCAAAATATTTTATATCTAGACATTTGCTCTACTTACAAACTCTTTGTCTAGCAGTTGTTTTTAAAAGAGTATCTGTCTTGCAAAGGGTCATTTCATTTGATAACCTGAAGTATTGCTTCTGTGTGGGGCAGGTCAGGTAGTTTTGTGCAGCCTTCCTGGGCTTGTGCAGGTTGGGCCATATGGTTTTCATCTGAACATCAATCTGGAATCTGCTAAAGTAGAGGTAGAACAGTGTCTTGGAGTGCACTTGCAGGAAGTGCTGGTGTCTCCGTTTCTGTTTTGGAGTAGGGTGGTAAGAGGGTGGCATTCTGTTATTGTAGGTCAGGGCTGGGATCCTCTTGCCTAGTGATGCTGCCAGCTGCCAAGTGGTACCCAGCTGCAGTCACAGGCCCTTGAGTTTGTAGCCAGGCATGCCAGGAACTTCAGCTATCCTCCTCACGGTTGTTCAGTGTTCTTGCCATCTACCTGCGTTTAAGTGGTTTCTGTTACAGTCCTACGAAGGCTGGTGTGGAGTTTGTGAGTAGTGGCAGGGTGTGTATTGCTTCTGAGTTTTGATAGGGTATAATTATTTTTTATGGTCACATGATGGTACCACTTCTTTGAATGAACAAATGGCTGCACAACATAAGTTCCTTAGAAGAAATTCAGGAGTATTAAGCTCCAGATCTGGAAAAACACCATTAGAAAATCCCTTGTAACTGTAGTTTGTAGCTTGTTGACAGTGACCACAGCCCAGGTCACTTTTTCTCCTTGGCTTTAGCACTATGTGTCTTCAGGTGTGAAGTGGGCATTTGACGGGTTACTAGTCATTTTATCAAACCCTCAACCTTCCTGTTACATCCTGGGATCTGACCAAGCAGGATTTTTCCAGTGCTGACTGACCAGAGACTGCTTTGGAAACTATAACACCGTGCTGGAACCAAGTTGCAATTCCTATATTTAGCTCAAACGTAGTGCATCTTAACTGGGGATGTGTGAGCATTGCCTGATGAGCTACATTATAAAAAGTGAATGCTTTCCGGGTGATCCCATTTGTTCCCAATGCTTGAAATTCGTGTTTATACTGGCCACTTATTTTTCTGTTTGGCCAAGACTTCTCTTCTGAGTTCCAGACTTGCAGGTCCTCAGATACCACACGCACCTATCTGCTAGTTTCCCCTCCAGCTCCTCCTACCTCAACATCCTGCTTCTCTCTTCAAGGACATCCTCTTCCTCCCTCTCCCATGCCCCAGGAAAATACTGAGAGCATTTTTCTTCCTTTACTCTTTCCATTGTTTGTCTCCTCTTCCTGTCTCATCCTTTACTCCTCTGTGAGTGCTAACCTGGCCCAAGCCTCTGTGGCTTTTCTCTGGGAAACTTAGGTCCTTGTGAACTGTACTCCCCCCACCAGTGCTTCAGAGTGGCTTTAACATCTTTACCATCTTTGACTTTAAAATTGTGTTCAAGATGAAGATATCTTTCTTTTCCTGGAAATGTGTGTGTGTGTGTGTGTGTGTGTGTGTGTGTGTGTGTGTGAGAGAGAGAGAGAGAGAGAGAGAGAGAGAGAGAGAGAGAGAGAGAGAGTTATGTGAACCACATGTGTGGATGGGCGGGCAGAGGCCAATAGAGGTTGTCAGATTCCTTGTACTGAAGTTAACAGATGGTTGTGAGCCATCATGTGTTTTCTGGAAACCAAGCCTGGGGTTCTCTGCAAAGAGCAGTTACATTCTGTTAACCTCTAAGCCATCTCCCCAGCACGCTGCCCCACCCCCATATATGCTGACTCATCCCTCATCTCCTTTGTTCAGAGACACATGCAGAGCCTGTCTGACTGAGCTGTGCCCTTAGGAAAGCCGCACTGTAGCTGTCTTCTCTTCCTTTGCTGTGGTGTGAGCTGGGGCTACCAGTTCTCACCGGTCTGGGAACTTTCTAACAGATGGCAAATATAAGGCTGCTTTCTCAGATTTAGTCATATAGGGCCAACTCTTTACCAGGTATAGGAGTGGCCTGTTCTAACTGTAACCAACATGAAAATTTCTGAAAACAAGAAAACTGTATCCTCTTACAGTTCTGGAGGTCAGAAGTATGAAACAGGTGTCCGCAGAGCTGTAGTCATTTCTGAGGCCTCATGGGAGAACCTGTTCTTTACCTTCTTCAGCTTCTGTAAGTTGGACACCCCTCACTCCAGGCCTACCTACTTTCTTCTGTTTTTGTGTCCCCTTCTTGGGCCTGGTGCTTTCTACCTTGTCTTTGCTCTTATGAGAATTCTTGGGCTTACATTAGCCCTGGATCTAGTGTAATCTCACCATCTCAGAATCGGAAATCTCATCATGAAGTTTCCTTTTGCCAGGTAAGATACCATATTCTAGGTTTCTGGGATCAGTACATGGACATCTTTGAGTAAGCATTTTTTTTCTTTAAGTTGATTTACATGTTCTAGATAATCTTATTTGAGTTAGGTATTATTTTGTAGATAGGGAAACTGAGGCACAGGTAAATTATGTAGCTTGTCCAAGGTTTCCTTGCCACTAGGTAGGAAAGCTGGAGTTTACATTTGCTTTTGCTTTGCTGTGGAGTCTTCCATAATCAGGATGCATACTGTTTTTTTCAGGTATATAATGCATCTTTCTCCAAAATGATGTTTTATATTACACAGTGGTTAGAGTTCTGCCTTCTAAAGTGTTTTACTTGGTGGCACTTCCCCCTGTGTTAAGTCCTAATATAACCATTTCATGCAGTGGGTTTTATCATGTGCATTTTCCTCAAGGCCGCACAGCTAGTAAATACGAAGATTGGAACACATGTAATCTGAACCATAACCAGCATGATTAATTATTTTGCTAAAGGACCTGTATCTATCTGGTCAAGAGAGTCATTAAAAATAAAATCATCTGGGGCCGGAGAGATAGCCTAGCGGTTAAGAGCACCGACTAATCTTGCAGAGGACCCGGGTTCGATCCCTAGCACCCACATGGTGGCTAAGAACTGTCTGTAGCTCCAATTCCAGGAGAACTCCAGTTCCAGGGGAATCCCAGACCCTCTTCTGACCTCCGCGACATTGTACGACACAGGGGCACAAACCTCCATGCAGACAGTACATTCATACACATACAAAAAATAAATAAAATAAAAAAATAAAATCATCATTTAGTGTTACATTATGGGCATGTTGAATCACAAAATTAGAGTACAAGAAGATATATATTTTTAAAGATTTTATTTTAAGTGATGTATATGTGTATGCCTGTGTGTGAGTTTGCGCATGTGAGTGCACTGCCCATGGAGGCCAGAAGAGAGCGTTGAGTCCCTGGAGCTGGAGTTACAGGCAGTTGTGCGTGACCTGATGTGGATGCTGGGTCCTCTGGAAGAGCAGTGCGCATTTTTTTTTAAATTTATTTCTGTATGTGTATATTCCCCTGGAACTGGAGTTTTTTTTTTTTAATTATTTTTTTCAGAACAAGTTTTTTTTTTTTTTAATTTTATTTCTGTATGTGTATGAATGTACTGTCTGCATGCAGGTCTGCACACACACGTATTGTGCAATGCAGCGGAGGTCAGAACAGGGTGTCCGATTCCCCTGGAACTGGAGTTCTCCTGGAATTGGAGTTACAGAGGGTTCTTAGCCGCCATGTGGGTGCTGGGTATCGAACCCGGGTCCTCTGCAAGAGCAGTCGGTGCTCTTAACCGCTAGGCTATCTCTCCAGCCCCGGAACTGGAGTTCTTCTGGAATTGGAGTTTCAGACGGTTCTCGGCCGCCATGTGGGTGCTGGGGATCGAACCTGGGTCCTCTGTAAGAGCAGTCTGCGCTCTTAACCGCTAAGCCATCTCTCCAGCCCCAAGCAGTGTGCATTTTTAACTGTGGAGCCATCACGTTAGTTCTCCTAGATCTTGATGCAATGGAGTGGTGTGCTGTCTAACTCCTTTAGAGTAGAAAGGAAGAGGTATAAACAAGGGTGAAATTGATCAGGAGGTTTAGATTATATGTACCTGCTGGGGTGAGGTTTTTGTTTCCATTGCTGGTTATATTATAAACATGCAATTGTACTTCTGAAGTTCTCAATTAGAAGAAACTTGATTTAATGCAAATCTTCTGTGACTCACATGGAAAGAAGTGTTGTTTTGATTTTTTTTTTCCCCAAGCTTCTGTATCAGGTGAAACTCAGTTTGTAGAACTCTGGCAGTGAACGTTGAAGACTTGTGGTTGGGTTGTACAGAATCTGTAATCTTTGCCCTTAAAAGAGAGCCACATATCCCATCCTGCTCTTGAGATCATCATTGTTACCCTGTAGGCAAACTTCATTCAGGCTTATTTCCAACTGGACCATAAAGTCCATCCGGTTAATTGGGACTTTCCTTTCTTATTTTCTTTTTTGAATACACTGAAGATTAACTTTTTTTTCTTAAAAAGGTGTTAGCATGTTGTAATTTGGGGGAGAGAGAGATGATGGTTAATGTGATGAAAATTCTTCCATGTCTTAGAAAATGATACACACTGGTGTTGTTACTTTCCTTCTTTTTCCCTTATACATAATTGAGATTTTCCCATGTGTCAGACATTGTACTAAGGCCTAAAGAAAGAGGAGGAGCAAAACAGCTATGGTGTATGGAGTATGATTCATTCAGTGAGGAAAGAGGGCTCTAGGTAATTGTGATAAATGCTGTGGAGAAAATGAACACTAAATCGAGAGAAGGAATAACCCAAGGAGCCTGTTTTAGATAGGATGGCTGGGAAAGCTATGCAATAGCATCCTTTAGGGTGAATGTTCAAGTATTGTATAAAGGAGGAAGGATCACAAAGGCATTAAGATGGGTGGGAAGAAACTGGCTTGGAACTAACTGGGTTACAATCAGGGAAAAGCTAAGTAGCGAGACTTCAGCCGTGGATGCTAAGCCCCAGCTATGGTCAGTGGGTAGGGCATGGATGACTGGATGATGGGTTTTATCAAACACATGGAAAGATGATTTACAGGTTGAAGCACAGGGTGCTCTGGGAGTGTGTGTTTGATCGGTTTGGAGATGAGTTGGGTGTGTGGGCTTTGTGAGGAAGGAGGAAGAACCAGTTAGGACACCAGCATCTGAAAGGTGCTCACTGAGGTGCTGATCAGAGCTACTTCCCAGCTGAGATGATTGTTACTGGCTTTTGGGGAAGGGCATTTTTCCAACGTAGGATTGATGCCAAATACAGATCGCAGGTATGCATTTGACTATCTGGATCTGTTTTTCAGAGAAGAGGGTTCAGTGGGAGATGGATAAATGAGAGACTTGTGTATAGCATGGACTTTGAATCGCAGAGTAGATGAGATCATGTAGAGTGGTAACAGGCTCAGGAGCTGACCTTGATCTCTCTGGTATTTAGAGTCAGGAGAGAAGGAGCCTGCAAAGGAGACTGGTAAGTAGGCCACAGGAAGGAGGCCAGTGAGGTGTTGTGCTGCAAATCAAATCAGCAAAGGCTCTGGTATGTGTGGGTTCCTGGGGTGAGATTCCAGTAGCACACTGCACCAGGTATGCAAGTCTGGGGACTTTACAAAGGCAGCTTGGTAGTGGTGGGCAGGAACTCAATGGAATGGACCTGTGAGTGAGCTGGGGTTTATAAGGAACGGGGTATGATGGGTAGGGGGCATTGATCAGCCCATGCAAGGATAGGCCCCTGGAAAGACAAGTTGTGGTAGGCAACTTACTGGAAGAATCAGGGCACTGACTTACAGAGCCAACAAGTCTCACAGCAGGCTCTCTGCAAACGGGAAAACCACAGAAACTGCTGTCTGGTTCTCTCCCAGTCCACAGGCTCTGACCCTGGGAAGCTGATGGTGTAACTCTCAGGCTGAGAGCCTGGAGTCTGCTGCTGAGAGTCCTGTAGACCAAAGGTGAAGAGCCTGGAGTTCTCTAGAAGGCAGAGCACGAATTTGCTTAGTGTGTTTCTGCCGCCTCTAGATCCTCACGTGACCCTGTGGGTAGAGGCCCTCTTGAGAGCAGATCTTCCCACAGCCCATTGGCCCACAGCCTCACAGATATCCTGGGGCGGTCCCATCATGCTCTTCAGGGCTACATTGCCTGGGCTTTCCCTTTTAGCAGAAGAGGGCTTCAACTCTCACCACTAAGCACTGAGAAGGATTTGTGTTTCCCCCTCTTTCTGGGTCCCTTAAGTTGACGCCCCAAATCAGCCACCTTTGGGACAGTTAAGGGAAGTGTAGAAGTATGGCTAACATTTTTTGGGGGAGGGCCAATCAAATCAAGTGTTTATTGAGTCCCTGTTATGTGCTAAATATTGTTCCGTGAACGTAGGACACATCAGAGAATAGAAAGGGAGCCCTGCCTTAGTGGAATTTACAGTCTATCATTTGTTAATACCACGTCACCTACACACCGATTGGACCTTGGACAAGTCACTACACTACTCTTGTCACAGCTGCCCAATGCAGAACAAGCAGGCTGTGCTCAGTGGACACTGAGCCTGGTATACTCTAGATGCTGAGCTAGACAACTGCCTCAACCCACCACCCAGACAGCAGGGAGGGCTAGAAGTTGACTTTTCATAATGAAGTACATGGGGAGAAGTGAGAGGGAGCTGAGCTGCATTGGCCCATGGGCTAAACGACCTGCTGCTGCTGCTGCTGCTTGGTGGCGGCCTTGTTGGCGAGGTCCTTGGCCTTCTCTGTAGCTGCCAGTGCTGTCTCCTTTGCTTTCTCCTTGGCCTCTTTCACTGTTTCAACAAGTGTTTTGGAAAGGGCCTCACCTTGTACCTTGGCCAAGATGTACTCAAAGCCCTTCATTGTCTGGGTCACATTGCTTTTGAACCGGGCAAGAGCAAACTCCTGGACAGCTCTGGAGGCACCAAATAAGCAGGAGGAGACCCAGGTTTCCCGGCGGATTTCAGTCCAGCCGCTGTCGTCAGAATTCACGGAGTGCACAACGATGGCAGGAAAGAGTCACTCTGCCCAGCCTGGCATCCTGTTGGACTTAGGAGTTTCTGGGACAGAAACTTCTGGTTAGGGCTCACCTCCCCGTGTACTCTGTCTTCAGTTAAGACATGTTTGCTATAGGGATTTGGGTACCGTTGCCAGAAGGCAGCGAAAACTTGGTCCCAGGAACTTTGGAGCATGCTCTGGCCCAGGAAATACTTCACCATCTTCTCCGGCTCTGCTGGCTCAGTTCCCACGCAGTTTACCTCGGATGCTCGGCACATGCCCGCCAGGCTCACAGGTCAGCCAGCACCATGCTGCACCCAAGCTGCTATTGCCGCCATGAGGGACTACAGGGTATGACTAACTTTTAAACTTTTAGACAGAATATAATATATATAATATTTCATAGCCATAATATAGAATTGGTAACCTTTCACTCTTTGCCCCGTGGAAGTGGTTGTTTCATGTAGTTTCATATATTAGAACCTGCTGCTCTATTAGGAATGAATTGCTTTTGGAAGCGGAGTTAGACCAAGCAACAGCAAGATGGTTTCACCAAAACAGTGAAGCCTTCCTTAAAGCAATTGACAGAGCTGGGGCTGGAGGCTAGAAGCAGCTTGCCCTCCAAGGCTGAGGTCTTTGAGGTGAAGGAAGATACCTGTCTTTCCAGTTGCAAAAAGAAGGAAGAAGATGTGCAAATTCAGCTGTGCCTGAGTGACCATGGTGACTCCAGTCCCAGTGTCTTCCCTGGGTCAGACAGATGATGTAGCAAGGCTGTAGATACACAGCCAATAATTTTGTCCATAGGTCGGAGTGCGTTCTCATCCCAGTCTGCCTTGTTGTAGACTCTGAATTGGATGTCTCAAATGTCTTTGATAATGTGTAATTTTGTGTGTGTGTGTGTGTGTGTGGCGGGGTGGGGGGGGCTCAGTTTTTCTCTTTCATTACTGGAAGAGAATCAAAGAATCCAATAGGACCTTCTTCCCTATTCCTGGAAGTGCAGTGTGGAAGATGCCTACCCCTAGAACCGATTAGCAAATCAAAGGATAAAGTGGCTTTCTTATAAGTGATTTTCTTGCCCTACAGAAAATTATCTTTTTCAATATTACTATCAGTATTCTTTGACTTGTCAGCATAATTAAAACATTATCTAGATTTCTGTTTCTTTAATGCTGACTGTAAACACATCCTTTTTTTTTTTTCTTTTTTTTTTTTGTCTTTTCGAGACAGGGTCTCCCTGTAGCCCCAGCTGTCCTGGAACTTGCTCTGTAGACCAGGCTGGCCTTGAATGCACAAAGATCCCCCTGCCTCTGCCTCCCAAGTGCTAGGATTAAAGGCGTGCGCCACTACGCCTGGCGGTAAGCACATCCTTTTAACGTTATGCCACTCCTGTCTGTCACGTGTACAGAATTTGCTTATGGGATACATGCTAAGAATTTTGGCTCTTTGGAGGATTTTCCAGTGGAGTATATACCAGTACATAATATACTTTAAAAGTGATTTTTCTTTCTGGGATACAAATGGAAAACTCTGTGTTCCAATCCTATTGATAAATTTTCAATTTTTCTGATCTTGAAACTAACAATGGGAGGAGAATTTTATGTTCCCACAGGTAAAAATCACCAATCTAAATGCCTGAAAACATACAACTTATGGCTATGCAGGATGGACTGGGAAATGCCAGCAGAGAGGTTGACCCATCTGAACATTACAGAAAGAGGAACCTCAGACTGCCTGAGTACAGACACTGAGCATTCTCTCTGATAATTTATGGGGTCATAACTGTTTATAATGGCCTAATGAAGTTTACCTTCCAGATGCTGAAACCTTCCCATCTCTCCCCTTTTTATCAGGAAAAAGAAAAACATGCTTGGTAATGAAACATTCCTAACTGTAAACTAGAGCCAATTGTTACAGGTGGTAATTTCCTATAAAACAGGTCATAATGTATTAATTGATTGATAGGCATAGAACTGTGATGAAAAGGATATTTTCTCTATCTAGAGCCAAATTCAATAGTAAAGTGTTTATAAGTTGTGTAATTAAGCAAAATATATTACTATAGGAAAAGCTCTGACATCAGCAATGATTATTTCTGCCAGGAGATGTTGGCTAGGGGATTCAAACTGCCCCTCCCCCAAATTATAAGGCCTTTGCCTATAGTGGGATATATGCAAGGAGAAAGCGCAAGGTAGTAAGTCCCTGTTGAAGACCTGTGTGTGAGCATGAAAAAAGTTATGAGACATCACTCGCTAGCATACAACTGGCCCTGAAAATGCTACGAGGATGCTCTTGTTGCCAATGGCCACTAAAGCAATACAGCAAAATTATTGGTCTCCCTGAGACAAGCAAGACTCCTCTGTCAATATCAGCTACTCCTCAACAGCCTGGATGCTTATTGTGCAACAGTGGCCGCCAAGTGTCTCTATATATCCCAAACATCCATTTGGCTATATTTTAGCTCTTTCTTTGGAGGAATAATTCACAGTGGATCCACAAGCTTATGTCCTCTCGTGGTCAGAAGATGTTTAAGCCACAATCAGAACTTGTCACTCTTATAGAGAACCCACAGTTTGTGGATTAGCAACCATCCAAGTATCTGCGTCTATGCTCACAGATTAGCTTACCATAATCTTGGTATGCTTAAATGCCTCTGGACATCCAATAGCTGTCTTTGTTAGTATGGACTAAATAAAGGAGGATCACTGGAAAAAGCTGTCAACCCCATGAAGGAAAACAACCTGAACAGACTAGAGTCCAAAACAAGCCAAAAACTCCAAAGAAATTAGGACTGTTTTCTTCTCACCCACTTGTGCCCCTTTCCCAAGCCCAGGGAACAAACTGCAGAAGAGGAGGCATGGTAGATTGTAAGGGCTTGGGGAGATAGGGGTGAATCATGAAAATACAGGAATATAGTCTGGACTCCAAACTGATCAACATGCCTGTGATTTACAAGCTTCTCCACTTAGGATTATGGGCACCTTGGGTTGTTAAAAATTTAGACATAGATACTGGCCCAAAATGTACCAATTACCTACTTGTATGACATACTGAGTAACACTAATGTTATCTGCAAACAACTGTGTCATCTTATGTAGAATACCTTAAAAAAAAACTGGTAAAAAAAAAAAAAAAAAAAGTCTCTCGTATTAACACCCTTTGCGGCACCTAGAAGGTAAGTTTTCATTAGGAATCCTCATTCTAAATAGTTGTTACAGTAGGATTCCACAGAGGGGTTTGATGTTTTTAACAATCTGAGGTTTTCTTCCTTTCCAATGTTGATACAGGCCAACCTTTCTGCTGCCACTTTGGTACATCCTAGTCAATGCAAAGTTGTATCTTCTTTCTCAGCCATTAAGTTGGTGGAACATTTTGACCTGTTGGAACATACAAATCTTTTCCTGTACTTAGTTTTAAGATTTGCATTGCAAGGTTTTTGACAAAAAAGTTTCATATCTATCTGTACCCCTTTTTATTTTAGGTTTTTGTTTTTTGACCCATGAGTTTCAAAAAAAGCAGTTGTAAGCAGTTGTTATTATACATTACCATCGGGTGGGAATCCAAGCACATATTTCCATCAAATTCCACATGTGTTTTGGGTGAATGTATGTTGTTAACTTGGAAGCAAACTTAATTTTTAACTTTAAATTCTCTTAGGTGAAAGAGAATGCTACAAGGTGATACTTTACAACAGAATAATTATAGAGAACCTTTGTATGTGTCAATCCCAAAATTATTGTTACACAGATTTTAAGTAAAAATGTGGACAACGGCATTTTATATCTCCAATTAACTCAGGTGCCTTAACCATTTTTATCAGGAGCCTTTAAACCAATTGTTGTTTAATATACACATTTACTTTTTTTTTTAATTTTATTTATTTTGTATGTGGATTGCATGCCTGTATGTCTGATGTAGGTTGTTGCAACCCGTGTCGTGCATGCCTGGACGTTCAGAAGACTGTCTTGGCATTCCCCTGCGACCCTGGATTTCTCCTGGAATTGGAGTTAAGTTTACAGGACGGATTTTAGCGCCATTGTGGGTGCGGGGATTAGAAACCCGGGGGTCCTCTGCAAGAGCAGTTCGGTGCTCTTAACCTCTGGATCTCTCCAGCCCACATATTTACTTTTTAATAAGTCTAAAATACCATGTAACTTGTAGACAGAATCTGGGCAACTATGATACTTGTTGATTTCACGTCAATTAAATATGCTTTAATCGAATATACACCTGAATCCCTCTCAACTTCCTGTCAGCACCAGCTACACCCTCAACTGCCTGGAGATTTTGTGCAGGCAGTGGCAGCCATATGGCCTTGTATATCCCAAATCTAATGGCTATTAGCTCTCTCCTTGGGGAATAACCCATGCGCTGATGCCACACAAGCTTACATCCTCTAGTGGTTTAGGAGCTGTTATAAGCCACAGTAAGACCCTGTCATATTTAACAGAAAAAATTGTAATTCATGGATTAACATGCCATCCAAACATCTGTGTGTATACCAAAGTAACCTACCATAACAATTAGTACTGTTTAAATACCTATATATCTACTTGCTTGTGCTTCATTAGTAGGATCGAAAGGTTATTCCTGGACAAACTGTCAGCCCATGAAAGGAAACAGCCAGAATTGACCAGAGTCCAAAACGACAGCTCCAGAGAAAGCAGACTGTTTTGCTTCTCATCCACCTGTGCCCCTATTCTAAGCCTAGGGAACAATCTGTGGAAGAGGGGGTGTGGTAAAATGTAAGGGCTGTGATTGGGGTGAATGGTGAAACTACAGGAATATAGACTGGACACTTGTTTGATCAACATGATAGTACATACAAGCTTCTCCAGCTGGATGGTGGGACCCTTGGGCTGTGTGGGTTTGGGCACAACTGCTTGCAAATTGGTTTTACATGAAGGATGCTTGTACTCATAAATTATCACTTGTTAAAAAATGAAAAAAAAACTGAGAGAAAGATGCAGGACAGTTATGGCAGAATGCATGATCTGGGATGGGGTGGGGTGGGGTCGGGTGAAGGGAAAGGGAAATATGCCTGAACTGAATTGGAAAATGCTGTATGAAATACACAAAGCATCAATAAAAAAATGAAAATTAAAAAAAAAAGTGATTTTCATTAGCCCATTATGCTGACATATTCTCCTGCCACAATTTTCTCTGCGCACTTAATTCAGTATAGAATTCCAGGTGCTGGTCATTAATTGCATATTTACGGCTACAGTGAGATTGAAAGTCATCTTTAATGTCTCTTGGCTCCCTTTTCATGAAACATATCTGGTAATGTTTATTTTTAATAACACTTTCACCTGCAGGTTATGGGAGTAACGCCACAGCAGAAGCATTCCCAGGATGTGTCCTCTTCTTTCTCAGTGTGTACAACCTGAGCTACAGGCAGCCTTGCTGTGTACATGGGTCCAAAATGATCTTTTTTTTTTTTTTTTTCTCCAAAGCACAGAAAGCTCTGAAGGGATGTATTAAAATTTGGCAGCCATGTATTAGAATTGTAGTAATGCAATCCTCTAAATATAAAATAAAATGTAGCCGGGCATGGTGGCTCACACCTTTAATCCCAGTTCTCTGGAGGCAGAGGCAGGTGGATCTCTGTGAGTTCAAGGCCAGCCTGGTCTACAAAGTGAGTTCAGGCCAGCTGGGACTACAGGGAGACCCCGTTTCAAAAAGACCAAAAAAAAAAAAAAGTATAATCTTTAGAGGCTTTGAAAGTAGGCTGGAGTTTCATTTCATGGAGATGTATAAATTTACTAGAAGCAAGACAAATCTTAAGCTAGGTTTGCATGAAAGAAAAACTTGTTTTTCTGTTAGTAGTATGGTAGAAATTACAACATTGACGGGATTTGTGTCTTCAATATTGGAACTACTCAGCTAATTCAGTCAGAGCCATTGCCAGAAATCTACAGCAGGGTGGGTAGTGGTAATGAGTAAAGAGAGAAGTTTTCCTTTGCCAGTAAGGTAAAGATAGAGATACATATCTGACCTCAAACATTTTTACCTGTTTGGGTTGAACTTTGTGTAACAACAGGGACAGCTTTCGTTTTCTCTAAGGAGAACCGCGAGCTGGTGACTAGCACTGGTATGGGCCTCACTGATGCAGGCATGCCTGGCCAACCTTTTTGACATTGTCTTGACAGTGGCATAGCATTGCCCTCTACCAAGTTTATAGTGCAGACCTGCACAATCTAGTTAAGGACAAAAGTGAAGAAAATCTCTTAGTGATTAATAATAATAATCTTAATGTTTTAAGTTCAAAGAAGTAAGATTTTGTGTTGGGCTGCATGTACAGCTGTCTTGGGCTGCAGGCTGGACATGCCTAGTTAATTTGATGTCATTGACAAGCTTTCATGCAAAATCCACATAATTCTGCTAGCTTCTGTGAGCTAGTGCTGCATTAATCCCACAATTTTCTTTTGCTTTGCTATTTCCAGATATGAATTGATGCATGCTCTCTTTCTTGCTTGTCCCTAAGAGAAATGGGCTTCTCCTTGCAGGAAGACATGTACTCAAACCTTGTATTTTCTGTCCTCATGCATGCTCATGAATAGATTTCAGGGTTCTACCTTGTGGTGACATAGCACTCTATGGTAGAGGGACAGTTGCCCGTTGGGACTACAGTTTTGACATATAGGGAGCCATTTCTGTCCTGTGCTTCCATGTAGAGAGGCCCTGGGGAGCATTTCTTATGGCTGTCACTGTCTCATTTCCTTGCCACTCTGGACTTTGGGTTCCCCACACCCCACCAAGATAATGCGCTGCTGCTTTGGGTTCCTTTGTTCCATTTTTTTCCTTAATGTGCTGACTTCTGCTTGTTTTGGTATAGCTTGTTCAGTGACTGATCTTCTCTTGGTAGGTTTCTCTCCCCTTTCCCCTTGTTTGGCTGACCCGTCTTGTGAGTATAATTCTTATACCTTTCATTCTCAGCAAAACCAATAAATATTCACAATGGGGAAAATAATCTAAACATTTAAAACCAGTTAAAAAAGTTTTTTATGGGCTGGAGAGATGGCCTAGCGGTTAAGAGCGTCGACCGCTCTTACAGAGGACCCGGGTTCGATCCCCAGCACCCACATGGCGGCCGAGAACCGTCTGAAACTCCAATTCCAGGAGAACTCCAGTTCCAGGGGAATCCGACACCCTCTTCTGACCTCTGCGGCATTGCACGACACGGGTGCACAAACTTGCATGCAGACAGTACATTCATACACATATAGAAATAGATAAAAGAATTTAAAAAAAAGTTTTTTATGTACCCACTACCAGTGATTGAATGTAGGACCCCATGTATGCTGTTCAAGAATACACTCTGCTACTGAGCCACACCACCCAGCATTAAAACCACTTTTTAACTAGCATGTTTGTCAGAAGTATATCATGTCATAGACATTACTTAAAAAATGTTCCAGGTTGTTTATTTTTAGGAATATTCTTCATAAATAAATGAGCTCATGGTTTCCATGTTTTTTACTCTTCCTTTAAATTTATTATTTTTATTTAAAATGTACAAGTATTGCCTCCATTTATGTAAGTACACCCATGTCAAGTAATGCCTGCAGAGGTCAGAAGAAGGTGTTGGATCCCCTGGAACTGGAGTTATGGATGGTGGTTAGCTGCCATTTGGGTGCTGGGAACCTGGATCCTCTGCCAGAGCAGCCTGAGCTATCTCTCCAGAACTCACACCTTGTACTCTTAAAAGATTCATTTAAATGAGAAATTTCAATACCTTTTCTTTTATCTTACTTGAAATATCACACAGCTCTTTTATACTTTCAGAATGGAAAATTTGCTTGGTTGGACCTGGTTCTTCTTAATCTCCTCAGTCTGGTTCATGTCCATTGTGTTCAGTATTGAATTCTGCCCAGTACTGGATAAGAGTCATGCATCCTACATCTGGTTCATACCTATTGTGTTTCAGTATTGAATTCTGCCCAGTACTGGATAAGAGGCATGCATCCCACATCCAGTTCATACCCACTGTGTTTCAGTATCAAATTCTGCCCAGTACTGGATAAGAGGCATGTATCCCACATCGGGTTCATACCCATTGTGTTCAGTATTGAATTCTGCCCAGTACTGGATAAGAGGCATACATCCCACATCCAGTTCATACCCATTGTGTTCAGTGTTGAATTCTGCCCAGTACTGGTTAAGAGGCATGCATCCCACATCTGGTTCATATCCATTATGTTCAGTGTTGAATTATGCCCAGGACTGGATAAGAGGCATACATCCCACATCTAGTTCATACCCACTGTGTTTCAGTATTGAATTCTGCCCGGTACTGTGTAAGAGGCATGTATCCCACATCTGGTTCATACCCATTGTGTTCAGTGTTGAATTCTGCCCAGTACTGGATAAGAGGCATACATCCCACATCCAGTTCATACCCACTGTGTTCCAGTATTGAATTCTGCCCAGTACTGGATAAGAGGCATACATCCCACATCCGGTTCATACCCATTGTGTTCAGTGTTGAATTCTGCCCAGTACTGGATAAGAGGCATGTATCCCACATCTGATGCACCAGGTTTTCATCCTATGTGTGCTTGTGTATTACAGTGAAAATTACACTTTGCAAATCTCACATCTTGAGGTTTCTCTACACCTGTCTTTTGAGACAGACTCTCACTAGGTACCCCTGGTTGGCTTAGAATTTACTACATAGACAAGACTGGTGTAGAACTCACAGAGATCCTCCTGCCTTTGCTTCCCCTGTCTTCTGTTTTTTAATGTCATATTTATTTATTTATTTGTGTGTGTGTGTGTGTGTGTGTGTGCGCGCGCATGTTTTATGAGCATGTCAGTGCACATGTGGAAGTCAAGGACAACTTTCAGGAATCAGTTCCACTAGGTGGGTTCCAGGGGTCAAACCCAGATTATCAGACTTGGTGACAAATGCCAAATATTACTTTTTTTTTTTTTTTNTTGTTGTTTTTTTTTTTTTTTTGATCTTTTTGAGACAGGGTCTCCCTGTAGCTCCAGCTGTCCTGGAACTCACTATGTAGACCAGGCTGGTCTTGAACTCACAGAGGTCCATTTGCCTCTGCCTCCCGAGTGTTGGAATTAAAGGTGTATGCCACCATGCCTGGCAGAGTTACCATTCCCATACCATGAGTTGAACCAGACCACCTAACCACCAGACCATATGGGAAATGCTACTTTTTTGTAATACTATTGTAATACTATTTTAAAAGTTTTCTGAAGGTAGCCATCCTTATAGTTTTATTAACATTATTATATTTTTAAAATCTTTAGTGGTTGAAGACTATTCCTTGATGCAGATCGATCCGCCATTTGACTTTCTTCTTTCTAACATGTAGATGTTTTCTCCCTTCCTTTCTTCCCTTTCTGTGGTCCTCTTATATTCTGGTAACCGAGGTCTGGAGTTGTTCATTCACCATGCAGAAAATTTTTCTTTTAAATCCTAATGTGAGCTTTTGGGACGTGGTGGTGGGGGGTAGGCTCTTGTTTGTAATGTTACCTTTTATATTCAAAGACAAGGGGATATGTCTTAGGTATATCTCTTTTTCTAGCATGTGGCATTATGCTTGACCCTCTGGGTTTTCAGTAAAGAATCATTATTGTTCCAGAAACATGACAAATATATGAGTATCTGTTTTACACTTGGAGCCCAGAATGTAAGGTTGAACAAGTCAGAGATTGTTCTTGCTGTCATAAGCTGCCTTGTTGTTCTGTAAAACAAGTTGTATGTTAGGATGGATGGCAAACTTCTCACTGTGAGGATCAAGTTTAAAAAAAAAGCTCTAAAAGTCATATGTGCAATAAAAGCATCTGAATGGCTTGCTGTATGGCGATTTGAGGGTTGCTCTTATCTATGGCTAATTAAGAACCGAGAATTGGTTTTTCTTATTTAGGACTGTCCACTAGTTAACAGGTTGAGATGGAATGTTATTGTTCAGGTTAATAAGTTTTGACCTTGTAAGTTAACTTGAATCCATTATACTTGAATATAAAACTCCATACCTGAATAGAACAGATTGTTGAATTAGTGATGCTAAAACCCAAAGATCACTTAGGACTGAATTTGGGGGGGGGTAAGAAATATATCCCCAAATATTTTGGTCATTTTGGCACACTAAAAATATGATTACACAAATATTGCAGCAGTGGAGGTTTTCTACTACAGAATGGTGTTTCTGCCTCACCTGGTCTTCTCTGCTTTCTGCTGTCCCACTTAAGAAAGTGGAAAAGGGAGGGGTGAGTGGTTATCCTGCACAGCACAGCTGTATGATCTTTGAAAGAAAAACCCATGTGCTTCTGAGCCCTATCTTTTTTTTTTTTTTTTTTTTCCTATTACAGGGCCAGCTGTCAATATTGCAAGAAAAAATAGACCATTTGGAGCGTTTGCTAGCTGAAAATAATGAAATCATCTCAAATATCAGAGACTCTGTCATCAACTTGAGCGAGTCTGTGGACGATGGTTCAAAAGGTTCACAAGGCAATGCTAGCAAAGGTGTAGCACGTGCCCTGTCTTCCCCGTTAGCCCTGCAGGCTGATCCTAAAGACTGTTTGTTTGCCTCGCAGAGCGGAAGTCAGCATCCAGATGTGCAGGTAATGGAGACATAGGCCGGTAATCATGGAGGCTTTTTGTTTTGTTTTCAAATTTGATCTTGCATCTGCTCTTATTTGGTAAGTTGATTAAACTCTGGGCTCCAGTTTCTCTTTTGCTGTGATTTGATTAGTCTCACCATTATTTTTCTTTGTTAGTGATACACAGTTCACTACTTCCATGTTTCTGTCAGTTTTATTTTAATTATGGCCTTTTTGTCTTTATTTTCTGTAATGGTTAAAAAAAAATCTTTACAGCTTTAATTTTGCCAAAGAGATTTTTTTCTTGCCTTCTCTTGGGGAACATAAGAAAAGTTTGGCTGTCACTCTGTATCTACCATCCGTATGAGGATAGCTATTTGGAGGTAATGGCCTTTGGCAGGGGAGGGAATGTTCTAGAGCTGTGCTTCCCCCCTGGGGAAAGTGCCTTCCTCACATGGCTGCCAAGCACTTGCACATGGGTCATTTCGATTTGACATGTGCTCTGAATGAGTAATGGAAGCAGAATGTCTTGATCTGGCATGTAAAGTGTCTTAGTTTATTAATTATAAATTGGATAGGTTAGATAAGATTTAAAATTAACCTTTTATGTTCCATTTTATTAGTATGTTTAAAATTAAATATTTATCTTGTATTATTTCACTTGGACAACCCTCTTCTAAGGGGTAATGAGTTGAAAGCCAGGGTCAGAAAGGACCCTCTGTCTTAAACTCAATATATGTCACTCACTCTAACCTTGCTCTGTAAATTAGCGGAAGGCTGTGTTAAACCTTGTGTCTTAGATCAGAAACTTGAACTTTATGGGGAGTTGGGGCCCCTTCCAGGGTGAATATTTTAAAGTTGTGTAAAAGCCTGGCTTTAAACTAGGCATTTTCCACTAATTCTTGGGGGGAATAGACCATGGTATGAGCTTGGTCATGAGTCACAGGGCAAGCTGCAAGCAGGGTATAGTGTAGCTGGCCAGGCCTTGCACCTGCAGCCTTATTAGTGTGGGCAGAGAGAGGGGCTGAGAGTCCTGTGAGATCTGGGTTATCTGTCTCTACGAGGCATGGGTTCATTTTGGTTTTTATTGAGTGCTTCTTTGGTACCTACCTTTGACTGCCATACTAAGGGAAAGGCAAACCCTTTTTGTTTTCTTGGTCTAAATATGGGCTGCATGCAGAAGAGTTGGGGAGCAGTCATGCCTGTGGGCAGGGTGAGTCAGGAAGATGCTTACTGGGAGAGTTGTAGGACTGAGGAAAGAACCAGAAGGAATTGTAGGTATTGCTGATGCCTCTTGCCTGTTGCTTCCCATGCATCTGTTGGCTTATCCTTAGAATGGTCTTGTTTAAGGCATGAGTTTCATACCAAGATATTTTCTTTTCTTTTTTTTTTTTTTTTTTTTTTTTTTTTTTTTTTTTTTTATGTTTTTTTTTTTTTTTATTTCCTTTTTTTTTTTTTTTTTTTTTTAAAATTTTTTTTAAATTAATTTTGGTAAAATGATTTTATTTTCTGTATGTGTTTGGAAAATGTACTGTCTGCATGCAAGTTTGTGCACCCGTGTCGTGCAATGCTTCAGAGGTCAGAAGAGGGTCTCAGATTCCCCTGGAACTGGAGTTCTCCTGGAATTGGAGTTTCAGACGGTTCTCGGCCGCCATGTGGGTGCTGGGGATCGAACCCGGGTCCTCTGTAAGAGCGGTCGGCACTCTTAACCGCTAGGCCATCTCTCCAGCCCCCAAGATATTTTATTTTCTTAAAATACTTTATTATCACTTTAATATAATTTTCTGGTGCTTACACATTTTGTAATAAATATTAATTAGGGTGTAATTTTTGCAGCCTGTTTAATTTTAACAATTTAAATTTTATTAGGTATATTATCATATTTAGAATTATAGAGAATATGGAGAATGAAAGTTGTTCTTTATTTTGAGGGAGGGAAATGTTTTTTTCCTCTATGTCCTATATACATTATTATCTACAAAGTATTCTGCACTGGAAAGCTGGGAAATGTTTGTGTTTTGAAAAGGGGTCTTGCTGTATTGCTATATTCCAGCTTCAGGACTTAGTGGTCTCCTGTCTTAGCTTCTTGCCAGCAGTACTCCTGTGTCCTTACACCTGACTGTTGAAACAGTTGGATACCTGAGAGTTAATCTCACTTTTAAATTTTTCTTCCATTTATAAATGATTGTGCCTGATTGACCCTGGTGTATTTTTAGTTTTAGAATAGAAAATGTAAACATAGCAGTAAAATATATACTATTTTCATTTGGGTATAGATTTAGAAACATAAATGTGATCAATTATGAAATAAAGATACCCCAAATAAAATCATTTTGAGTATTGCGTTTGAAAATGTTGAAATGTTTAGTCATGATCAGATTTCATGAAAAACAGATTTGTTGTATTCTTGTGTTCCTATTAAATTATACTGATAAAAATAATAAAGGAAGAAGCAATTAAATAAAATTCTGTTTATTAGAAGTAGACAGGGAAAGGACTTTTTTGTTTTGTTTTATTTTTTGTTTTTTGAGACAGGGTCTCAATGTGTAGCCCTGGCCGGCCTGGAATTTCAGGAGGCTGGCTTCAGACTCATAAAGCTTTCTGCCCCTGCTTCCTGAGGGCTGGAATTAAAGGTGTGCACCACCATGCTGACAGGGAGGGGATTTAAAAAATATTTTAAAATTTATTTTTAACTATGCATGTGAGTTAATAGGATCCCCCAGGAGCCTGAGTTACAGGCAGTTGTGAGAGCTGCCCGGGACGCTTGCTGCATCCTCCAGAAGAGCTCAACAGTCTCTTAACTAACCTCTTAGGATGCTGAGCCCTGACTCTAGCCCCCAAGGGAGGGGGATTTTCTTTTTTTTAAATCAGGATAGTTATGTAGCACAACTAGCATTTCACATCTTTGAATGATGATAAAATATTTTTGGCCTTAAACGTCTAAATTAGTTTTTACAGAAATAAGCTTTGTTTCAGTATACATATATTTCAG
Organism: Rhizomys pruinosus; assembly: GCA_009823505.1. Lineage (NCBI taxonomy): Eukaryota > Metazoa > Chordata > Mammalia > Rodentia > Spalacidae > Rhizomys > Rhizomys pruinosus. The sequence continues at coordinate 622,209 of VZQC01007562.1, read as the reverse complement.
CAGTGATTATTTTGGAGCAAATACTGACCAGCAGTAAGTATAAGGTAATAATGGTTAAATTTTAATTTTTTTCTTTTCTCGTTTTTAGATGTTGGATGTTTACGATCTAATTCCTTTTGATAATCCAGATGGAGGAGTTTGGAAGCAAGGATTTGACATTAAGTATGAAGCCAGTGAGTGGGACACTGAGCCCCTTCAGGTCTTTGTGGTGCCTCACTCCCATAATGATGCAGGTAAACTTGCTCTTCGAAATAGCTAGGGATCGGTCAGGCGGTCCAGCTTCCTTAGCCCAGAGTCCTGAAATAAAGCTGTTGAGCCACTTCTCACATTTTAGAGACATTATTTCTGACCTTTCACAGTGATATATTTCTCTTACATTGTTGTGTCTTAGTGTTCCCTTTTTACCAATTTATGTCCCGTTCTAGGGTAACTTGTAAAGAGGAAATACTAGTGGGCATGAGAAGGACCTAGCCTTTGGGATGTAGGATGTACACATCGCAGGGGACTAGAATTGATTTTAGTTGCTTCTGGTAAAATAGTACAAGGAGAATTATTTCATCTGTTAAACTATACAAGAAAGCAGAGTGCTCATGGGAAAATTAGAGTCTTAAACACAGTGAAGTACTAGGAAGTGATTTCAAAGAGTTTTGCTGTTCATTGGTATCCAACAGACATGGCTAGGAGTCTCAGCCTGGCCCAGCAAGACCTGAGTCCAGTCTCCCTTAGAGACTATTTAAATCTTTTTCGAATCAGGATAATAGCATCTTCACAAGATGAAAGGAATCATGCCTGGCACAACAGTAGCTGCTCTCATTATAATTATTGTGTTTTATATGAAGGTTTCTGTTTGTTGGGGCCAGAGACTCCCCCCCCCAGGAAGAGGAGAAATTGCATAATTTTAGTGGGACATAGATTTGATATGCATATTGATAGGTGTGAGCACACAGCACAGAGTGAATACCTAGTGAATTTAGTAAAACACTGTTTTCTTTTTTAAAAAATTTATTATTATGATTGCTGTGTGTGTTGTGGTATGTGGGTACACATGTCATAACACTCCTGTGGAGTCAGAAGAGAGCTTTGTGGAGTCATTTTCTCCTCCCACCTGTATGTGGATTCTGGGGAATCACACTCAGCCACTTTTATCTGCTGAGCCATTTGCCAGCCCTAGTTCCAGCATTTTTGGGGATTCGGTTTCTGAAGACTTTTTTTGAAGGCTTTCACTATCATTTATCACTTTTCTCAGTGTCTTAAATTTTGTCTGTATATGTACTTCTATTTTTTCAAAACTACAAGTTGATAAATGTGTACTTTTCTAGTTAGATGGTAATGACTTCCTACCATGCAATTTAGAACTTTAGATCTGAACACGATTTTATACTTCTCCATTTTTGATTTTTCTGAAGAATTATCATCCACTTCCCCCTTTGTACCATCCTTAATTTCTACCAGTTTCATTTCCTTGTTATTCTATAATGTAAGGACAGAACTCATAATAAAAGATATGGTTTACCAGGCAGGCTGTGAATGTTTTACAAACTCCTCATGCTTCTGAAACCCTTGAAGCTTGGTGCTACTATTCATGGCAGTTACTGTCATCTTGCCAAGGTGAGTCAGGCAGAAGTGTACTGGAATTCTGCATGTCAGGGTTACCCTGATCTAGCCTGAGTGGCAGAGAAAACATGAGTCTCCTCTTAAATGTTTGGTTGTTCTGGCATCCTAACTAAGACTATCTGTAAGCCTTCTCCCCCCTGTCCACCTCCTCTTCCGGCACAGGCTCATACCACACCACTCACACTTGTATGTGTACATTGGATATGGAAATTTAAAGCATTTTACTTAGCCTACTCAGAGCTTAAGCTTGCTAAGAGCTGGACCTTTGTGTTATTAGCTGCACTATATGCAGCGTCTAGACCAGTAATTGGCATTTTGGACCAGTCATTACAATTCTGTTAAATAAGTCAGTGAAATAATAACTAACTCTCCAGACTAGGGTGGAACACCTTGATTGCTGCCAGCCCTGTTTCCTGTCTTTTCTGATGTCTATTTATTCATATTCCTTCGAAAAACTCAATTAAATTGTGCTTTACAAGTGTAGAGACTGACAATAGTATTAAGCTCTTTGAGGGCAGGGATTCCTTTTAAATTTTTGTTTGTTTGCTTTATGGTTCCTGCTGTAGTAGATTGTTTGTGAGAAGACATCCCTAATAACTGTTTCTGACTGCAATAAATGATTTTGTCCATTGGTAGCCTAGCAACCATAGTGGAATCTTTTTGTCTTAGTAAAAGATGTTAATGACCCTTACCCTCAGGCAACTTCTCCACTTGAGTTAAAAATAATAGTCAGAAACAGACCTTTTAAAGCTAAAGCAACCTGGCTATGATGCAAAACACTACAGAAAAGAACCTTCTGACTTTTTTAGTGGTTTTCACTATTGCTTAACAAAAATAGAATATTGATAACCTAAATTTTCTGTGAAAAATAGAATCATTCAGATCACGAAAAATCACTGTTTTAATGGGGGTGTCGGGGAAGGAAAAGCCTGTGCAATGTGTATTCCAAGTCAAAATATGACTGTAATGGGAAATCTTTGTAGAATACTCCCAAATGAATGTGCAATTAGGCAATTTACTTTCTAAATGAGATTTATAGCAAGTTGTTTGCATTTTCTGTGGCAACAATTTAAAATAAGCTTTGGCTCAGTAGTTTGTTTCATCAGTGGATTTATGTCTTTTGGGAATGGAAATATTCAAAATAAGATTTTAAAAGAGTCCTGTATTTATCTCCTAACAAAGAATTTATATTGGTGTATTTCTGTACATACATGTATATATGTATATGTGTAGATAGTTTTCTTTTGAGGCTAAATTAGTATTACTCTGTAATAAAAGATAAATTTCAAAATGTTTCTATCTTAATAAATAAAATTCCTAATTAAGTCTTCCAGGCTGTAAGGATACGTAACAGTTGTCATGCAATATTCAAACAGGTTACATGAATTAAAACAATTGGAAAGGAATTGTTAGGTGAATGCTGATAACTTTGTACTGTTATGCTTTTGAAAAGTTTTGAATCATAGACCATGAAATTAAATGTTAGTTGATTGATGCATGTTCATGTTATATGTAATAAGCTGATTAAAACACAATTACAGCACCTTTGTATCTAAAAATCTTAATTCTTCCCTTTCCACTAGTTAAACTGCTGAAATATTTAGTTAATTTTCCTTCAGAGAAATCACAGTGTGTAGAGAAAAGATAAGGTATACTAAATGGAAGGTTGAACAGTATATTGTTAGTTAAGCGATTTATAAAATGAATGTTAGAAAATAATCCCCCCATGTGGTGTGACTCTAAGAGAATAGGAAAAGCTAGGCCCATGAGCTGTGCTGGAAAATGGTTTCCTTTTGTGCATTTGTAGCTCTTAAAAGCATATTTTTTAAATTGACTCAATGATGGGATTTTCAGCTTTTTTATAAAGGAAATAACATTTTTGTATTTACTATTTACTATGATGATTAGAAGTAGATTTGTTCATTAATCTGTAATCTCAGAGAGTTCAAAGTAATAAAAACATGAGGAAATCTCGGTATGGTGTTATCGCCAAATATTTCTGATCAAATATTATTGAATACTGTTGGAATTTGAGAGCAGTTCAGTCAGCTATCTTGATGAATGTATAGATCAAAGTGTGGAGAAGCCAGGGAGGTGGTCAGCAAAGGAGAGTTTTTTGGGTGTTGGCAGAGTGGGAAGGCTGTCTTTGTTTAGCGAGTGCAGGATAAATTATATGCTTTGGTTTGGCCAACCTTGTTGGGAAACTTGAATTTCCTGAGCCTCTAAAGTGGAGGAGAACTGAAAGCTCTTGTTGTTTGCCCATCCTGAATCAGGGGAAAGGGAAGTAAGCCATGTTTAATGGTGGAGTAATTTGTTGAAACTCAGTCAGTGATAAGCTCTCAGAAGCTTGTGAATTGAAGCTCAGGATGTCTGATTCTAAAACCCCTGTTCTTTCTGTTTACATAGTGTCTCGTAAGATACTCTATTTACATCAAATAGAGTCTGTATCCTCTTGCTTAATGGAGATTAGATAATTTAGCACATTTATTTATACTTTTGAATTGTTAATATCATTGTCATATTTGTCAAATAAAAATACAGGCTACTCAGTCAAACTTGAATTTCTAATAAGCAATGGATAGGATTTTAGTGTGTGGACATATGTGTTCCAAATATTATATAGGACATTTTTATATTGTGACTTATTTGAAATTCAGATTTAATTTAGCATCTTGTATTTTATCTGGAAACCTTACTTTGTAGAGAATGATAGTATTTAAGAATTAAGTAATTACCTAGATTTTTGGAATTCTCTTTTATTTAAGAGATATCCAAAATGTGTCTTTTGCAGTTCCTCTTTAGAGCACGAACATGCAAATGGTTTGTGCTTCCTTGCTTCATTCTTGAGGAACACACATTTCAGTGATCATGATGCATAGCCTGACTCTCCTCATTTCAGTTCCCTTGGTCTGTCTTTCCAGCCTAAGTGTGTGAGAACTTAACCAATGCCCTGGTAATAAGTCTGTACTGTCCCTTAGGGCTGTATTTCAGGCATTTTCCACCATCCTCCGCATTTTGCATATGTTAAGTCTATTACTTCTCTCTGTAACTTCATGGTAGTCCTATAGCACTACTCTCATTTCATAGGTAGAAAAGAGGCAGGAGAGAGAGGATAGGTGGTCTATTCATGGCAGAGTGGATTTGGCCCTTGTGATCTTTTGGCTTCAGAACCAGGACTTGTGATTTGTTCTTTAATATAATATTGCTTCTCATGGGAAACCCTACTGAAATCACAAGCGGAGCATCTGTGAGGAAATTAAGTGCTGTCAGTTGCCAACATCATCTGTGTTAGTATGATTAGCTGCAAACATGATTTCATTAACTGTCTAACAAACTGGACACATCACCACACTGTTTCCTATTCTTTTTTTCTTCTGGTTTATTTGCATTGGGATGGATGCTTCTGTTCTTAAATATTCCATACAAGGAATGGTGATTAGTTGTTTTTTTTTTCTCATTGCTACAGCATTCTTTTCCAGCTTTTAAAGTGACTTGTGGAAATTTGGGTAGTTTGCCTAGTATGTGTGACCATGAGGCCGAATAGCCTGTTAATGTAAGAGTAACCCATAAAAGGAAACCTTTTTATGTATGTCTAAATCTTTCATATCTACACCCCCGGCACTCCATAGTTAGGAACTAATTTCTGTGTGGGAAGACTTATCTGGCCTCAGTTAGGTTAGTGGATGTGCACAGATTCCCTTTACCTGGAAGGGGAAGAAGCATAGCATAGATTTAGAAATTCTGGGGGAGTCTGATCTCACACACAAGTATCAGACAGCAAGGTATGCAGGTCTCTTAATGGGCACTTAGACAAGCAATACGAGAAGAGGTCAGAGTTTTGCAAGATGAACCCATGCCCAGTATCCTGGAGGTAATGCCGATGGTTTCTGTAGTGTTGGGAGGACAAGCAGTGCAGGCTTCTCACATGTCTTAAAAAGTGCCATATCTCCAACAGTGTAATGGAAGTGAAGCTGATATGCCTAGACTGATACGACTATGAGTCACCTGGAATGAAAGGTTATCTTATTTTGGAAACCTGAGTTCAAAAGCATTTAGGATTTTAGGAGAATCGGCAGGTTTATAGATTTGCAGTCTTTGCAAGGCTCAGTATCATCTTTGAGAGACTTTGTATCTTGGAAACTTGTAGTCACTAAGCTCTCAATTTTGCCTCAGTGGCCTCTTGTTTCCTTCAGTCCATTTCTTCTACAGTTCCTAACTGCTGTAACAGAACTGCTGTAGTAGCAAGCATATTTCCTGCTCTTCTGTTTGAACTTACCTCTTCAGTTTCTGTCTAACATTCTTAGTATAGACACTTGAAAGCAAAGATCTGAAAACCTTAACTTACTTCCTCCTAAGTTTCCTTGTTTAGAAGGTTTTTGGTGCCTGTCCCCCATGTCTATTTCTGCATTCCTGGCTCACCATTTCCTGAGTGTATTCCTCTGTGCACCTGTTCCCACCTGGCTGCCACACCCAGCACACCTGGTGGTCTAGGCATTACCACGCCCTCTTCCCTCTGTCCAAATGATGACTACTATAAGGTTCTCTTCTTCTGTGATTCTGGTAGGACTTCACTGTTTATTCCCATGGAGTTTAGTTTTGCTTTTCCCTGTAGAATCTGTTCTTATTTAGCTTTGCTTTATTACTGCGCCCTTATTGGACTCATCTTTGAATGAGCAAACTGGAATTGTAATTAAAACATTTCCAGTCTTTGAGGGGGACAGAGAAGCCTATCTTGTAGTAGAAACATTGGAATTAAAATTAATCAGCAGCATAATCAAGTAATGGCAATAACAATTAAGATTATATGTTACCCCATAAGATTGGATGTTGCAGTTTAATATTGAAGGATTAACAATTGATGGGAGAAACCTGTTGATTATTTATTGATAGAGAATAACTTAATTACTTGGAGAAAGAAGCTTTCTTTAAGCTATAAAATCCCTTTGTGTTTATTTTTAAATTTGAGAATACTATGTATTAGAATAAGTCAAAGCGTAAGTTCCATATCTTAAATGCTAGCACCAGTATAACCTGAGTTTGGTAATTACTTTTGACTCAAAATATTTTCATGTTTTCCTAAAAGTTAGTGATGATTTAGCTTTTGAGTGGGTTTAATGTTCTTGTTTAAAAACATGTCTGGGGCTGGAGAGATGGCCTAGCGGTTAAGAGCATGACTGCTCTTGCAGAGGACCTGGGTTTGATTCCCAGCACCCACATGGTGGCTGAGAACAGTCTTTGACTCCAGTTCCAGGGGAATCCGACGCCCTATTCTGATCTCCGCGGCATTGCATGACACGGGTACACAAACCTACATGCAGACAGTACGTTCATACACATAAAAACAAATAATAAATAAATAAATAAAATATTAAAAAAAATAAAAACATGTGGCAGCTGTGATCCTAACAGCATAACAGTAATGCTTTTAAGAGAGGTTCTGTCTTTGGAATGAGTGCTTTAAATAATCTCAGGACTACTAGAGAATTTTAAAATGTAAATATTGAAGCAACTTTGATGTAACTAGTGGACTTTTGAGGTAGCAGAACACATTAAAACATTAATATATTAGAGATAACATATGTACAGTAAATTTTGCCTTCGGTTTCATTTCTTCTTGAAGTATGTTTGCATTTGTATTCTCCATACTGTTATTTCAGTCTTTTGGGTGCACATTTAGTCATCTGTCAAGCATGAACTCCTATTTTTTTCTGTTTGCACCAGGTGCTAGATTTACTATAGTTGGTTTGAAGTTTCAGTTGTATTGTGTGCCCAGTCCTAACATTTGCAGGATCAAGGGAAAAATATAGGGAGGCTTATACCTGTTTCTAATATTTAAATGTGATAAATCAAAGAACTACATCTCAAAAAGAGAGGAAGAAAAAAAACCAGGCAGGAAAGAGGGAGGGTAGAAGGGTAGGGGAGTGAGGAGGTGGGATGGGATAGGATGAGGGAGTAGGATGAGATTAGTGAGGAAATGAATCGAGACGAGATGAGGGGATATCACAAGATGAAGAAGTGACACCCCTTTTCTCCTGCTTGGAAAACTAGAAATAGCTCTGTGGTCTGGTAGACCCAGCATGGGTTTAGCCTTCTTAGGCCCCTGTTTCCCACTGGAAAGTAGTGGTGTGTTACAATCTATGGAGAGGCCAGATTGCCTTTCTCCAGATCTGCCCTTGTCCCTAGCCAGGAGTTTGCAGTGTAGTGCTGTTTACACCCCATTTGCATGATAGCCTCTTGGGTGCTCTCAGCTCTGGAGAGCCTGCTTGCAGGGCTGAATGTCCTGATGAGGAATGACTTACAGAAGGGACCTAACAGATTGTGTAAGCTAACTCAGGACTTTTTGGACATTTCTAGGCCTTGGGATTTAAGAGGGCAGGGTAGACTGAGTGGAAGTCTCTGCCTTGGGGCTGTCTTGTGGACGGAGATGTGGCTAATGAAGAGGAAGAATAAGGAGGCCCTCTGAGTCCTGTGCTCAGACCATGTACTTTTTGCGCAGGTGCTCAGGGTGGTACTGTGTGTGCCCATGTGCTAAATGAAAGGAAGTTCCCTTATGAGGACTAGATCTCCAGACTTCCAAGCCATGATCAGGAATTCAAAATTAACAATACAAATCCTGATTTGCCAGTAATTACTAGGTTGCTTAATTGCATATAGAACCTAGACAATTGGGCTTTCAATGTTGAATTGGGATTTATGCCTACTTTGTATAACTTCTAATCATTCATTTTTAGATATTTTCTCACTTAAAATAGCTGCTAGCTCTTTTATGGGTGATAGTGTTGTTAGCGAGAAAAAGAATAAATTGAAAGGTATTCTTAATGTTGTTCTAGCCCTGGTTCAATTTCCTAGTGTATTCAAGGAAAAGAAAAAGCTGTGCATTGACCTCTTAAGTAAATCAGCTCGCAACTCAGTGTCCTCAGATTATTAAATCTAGAGGTAGGAATATAATTTTACATCACAAAAATTCATTTCATACAACTTTTCACAAATATTATCTTTCTGATTGGTCTCATGTTAATGTGCAATTGTGGTTTTTACAGTAATTTAGAGGAAGAGAGAATCAATTCAGTGTAAAAGAGAATACTTGATTAGTCTATTGTATAAGAGCAATAAAAGCTAATTTACTGTTATATTACTCAGTATTGAAAGCTGCAAGAGGCTGTCTTTCAGTTCATTCTTCATTAATTGTGCTGTATTGTACTGGTATTATTATCTGTTATAGATGAGTTTTATGGAAGGCTTTTAAATTGACATCTCTGAGCTTTTATTTTGGCTCACATGAATATCTTTGACATATTTTCTGTGTGATTGTTGAAGGGCAAAAGAAGTATTGAAGGCAAAATGGATTAATCAGGTACCATGATTCCTCTATGAAAACTCCTGTGATGAACCAGTCTTGGAGATGATCTTAGCTCATAACAAATTATAACTGTTGGAAATACATAGTTATACTTTTTAAAAAGCCTTTTACCTATTCATCTATATAAAAACTAGCCCCACTTACTTTACCTTTTATGTTAGATCACTGGAGGTTTCGTTAAAATTAAATTTGGAGGTTTCCACTGTCTAGAGTTATTTTAATTTAGTCAGTAGCCAAGTAATTAGGAATTAGGTTTGACCTTTGCTAAAATTAAGGGGAAAGGTATATGTAATATTTTAGAGTGATCATTCTAATTGAGCCCTTTAGGGAGTTTCTGTGGTCCTTCTTCCCCGTATATAAGATCATAATATATATGTACATTTGCTTATATACCTATGAATGAACTCAGCTTAATCTTGTACTATGTAGGTAGATACAGAGTGATCAATTAAATATTATGGTGGTTGCCAAATCAATATTGTGATCTATAGTTTTTGAAAAGTGGTAGCAGTAGTTAGTACTTAGGCTGCATTAGTCTTCTTAGGCCACTGTAACCAAGTACCACAGACTGAGTGGGTTAAACACAATTGAAGGTTATTTTGTCAAACACAGTCTAGACACTAGAAGCAAGGTGTCAGCAGTGCTGGGTTTTTGAGGTTCCTTTTTTTAATTTCTAATGATCCTCCCCCTACTCCCCCACAGGATTCTCTGTGTGTCTCTTTGTATAAGATTAGGATCCTCCCTCATGACCTTATTTTGCCATAATCCTATTGAAGAACTTACCTCCAGGAGTCACGTTCTAAAGTAGAAGAGCTAGGATTTCAGTGCATAACACAGTTTAGTCTCTAATAAGAGCAAAGTGTGAATTCTATGCAGACTGAAGTTATGGGTAACCACTAGGCTTTTAAAAATATTTTGATTGGGGCTGGAGAGATAGCCTAGTGGTTAAGAGCACCGACAGCTCTTGCAGAGGACCTGGGTTCGATCCCCAGCACCCACACGGCAGCTAAGAAACGTCTGTAACTCCAATTCCAGGAGAACTCCAGTTCCAGGGGAACCCGAGACCCTCTTCTGACCTCCGCGGCATTGCATGACATGGGTGCACAAACCTACATGCAGACAGTACATTCATACACATACAAAAATAATAATAAATAAATTTATAAAAAAATATTTTGATTGGCTGGGTGTGGTGGTGCACGCCTTTAATCCCAGTACTCAGGAGGCTGAGGCAGGCAGATCTCTGGGAGTTCAAGGCCAGCCTGGTCTACAGAGCAAGCTCCAGGCCAGCTGGGACTAAAAGGGAGACCCTATCTCAAAAATACCCCCCAAAATATTTTGATTGTATATTAAAAAATTGCTGGGCTGGGAGTGGTGGTGTATATCTTTAATCCCAGCATCTGGGAAGCAGAGGCAGGCAAATCTCTGTGAGATCAAGGCCATTCTGGTCTACATAGTAAATTCCAGGCAGCTGGGGATGCTGGGAGACCATGTGTCAAAAAGGCAGAAAAAAAAAGTTAAAAATGCTTTTGTAAATCTTCCTTTTTCCCAGGNTGTGGTACATCTACACAATGGAGTTCTATGCAGCAGTAAAGAAAGACGACATCACGAGCTTTGCAGGAAAATGGCTGGAGCTAGAGGACATCATGCTGAGTGAAGTAACACAGTCCCAGAAAAACAAACGACGAATGGTATCCCTCATCTGTGGATGCTAGTGCCAATTACCCAGTTGTAAGTATTTCTTGTGTAGGCCTCCCTGAGCTTCTGTACAAAGCAGTTGGACATAATGCATTTTGGAAACAACAACAACAACAGAAAATACTGCATCAAAGAACTGACTGAAACAGTGAACTTCTGCTCAAAACAGTCAACGTCCCCATGGAAAATATTGAGAAAGACTAAGAGATGGAAAGCATGTTTGGCAGAATGCACGAGCTCTGACGGGGTGGGGGAATGAGCGGGAACATGGGTCTAGATTTGTTATAAATAAATAAATACTATAAAAAAAAAAAACAAAAAAAAAAAAAAAAAAAAAAAAAAAAAAAAAAAAAAAAAAAAAAAAAAAAAAAAAAAAAAAAAAAAAAAAAAAAAAAAAACCAAACCCCCAAAAAACCCATCTAGACTGAGAAAGTCCTATAAAGAAAGCTTGACATTGTGTTCCTGTTTGGCCCCTATAGGAGATGCTCTGCAAATCATTGCAGAACAAATGAGTTTGAGCAAGAGAATACCATGGTTGCAGCTGCATGCAGTACCTGTCTTAGCAATACCTAATTATACTGTTGAAACAGGTCCATTATCTTTACTACCCTCTCACGTTTTAATTTTTTTCACTAGCAAATACAGTATTCATCCAGTGTTAAAGTAATTATAGGCAAACACAAGTGCTCTCTGTAGTTCATTTGTGACATTTGGTCGTTGTTGAACAGTAGTTCTGCATGGAAGCCTAGAAACTCTCCGTCCTCTAAGATTTCCTTTATGAGCACAAATCATTCCCATGGAGTCCACTTTGCCTGCCACCAGTCTGTGAAATTGGTGGCTGTGTGTCATGTGCCAGTTTAGACATCTGTCTGATGGGGCTATGCTTGGACTAGTGAGTCTTGCTAAAATTTTTTTCTATAGCCAAAATGCTGATTTTGGGAACAGTTTCCAAGATATTTGTAAAGTAGTAAGATTAATTAGAGAACTAAATTCTCCTTTAGGGGGAACAAAAAAAAAGATGTGCACACATTCATTGTTTGGGTTTCTTTTTGTGCTTCCAAAAAATTAAATGATGGCAGCTTTCGAGAAGAAATGACTGTTTTGGGCAGAATTCTCTGCTCAGTATTTATATTAGTCCAGTAAATTATCTTATTACTCTGCTTCTGCAGTTGGGGCTTAGTTTGTACTTGGAATACTTAGTTTTAATGTATTGAATGGGTGGGCATTTTAGTCTACAACACAAAGATACAGTTTTTGATCCCAAATTATGAGAATAATACTTGTTAGTACTGTTTAGATTTTTAAGAGTGACAAATTCTTAAATGAGATATGAGTGATTGAATTAAATAGAAATATCTGCTTTTTTAAGACTTCAGGTTATCTTTCTCATTTCTGTTGGATTTTTTTTGTGTGTGCAGAATCAGTGTTTTCATCTTTCCAATGCCAGTGGGTTTTTGACTTTATGTCAGCTAAAACAGTTTCATTAATTGAATATACTTGTGAACTTTTACACTATGTCTTTATAATGAAATAGCTAAGGGTATCCAACAGTAATGCAATAAAATGTAAGTTGAAATCGGCCATATCAATCACACCTTTGTGGTGTATTTGTGTCTTGATTTAGGTTGGTTGAAGACTTTCAGAGACTACTTTAGAGACAAGACTCAGTATATTTTTAATAACATGGTCCTAAAGCTGAAAGAAGAACCAAGCATGAAGTTTATATGGTCTGAAATTTCTTTCCTCTCAAAGTGGTGGGATATTATAGATATTCCGAAGAAGGAGGCTGTTAAAAGGTTTGTTTCAAAAGTTTTTTTTTTTCAAATTTAGTAATATTAAAAATCTGTAACAAATGTGGCATTTTTAGAAGATGACATTTTAGCTTTATATCTAAAATGTAAAATAGTTCTTCATGTCTCGTATTGATTTTGGTTCATCTCTTGATAAAGGAAAGCAAAACCTTTCCATTGAAATCTTTTTGCTTTAATTTTGTCCTAAAAATGGAACTGTGAGATCAGAGGGGCTTGATGTTTTAAAGACTTTTTTATTTTATCTTTTAAAAATATATTTTATTATTTTTATGTGTATGAGTATATTACTGACATGTATGTAAGTACATCTGTGCCATTCAATGTCCATGGAGGTCAGAAGAGAGGGTCAGATTCCCTGGAATTGGAGTTAGGGATTACTATTGGCTATTGTTTGTGTGCTGGGAACCAAACCTAGATCCTTTGCAAGAGCAGCCAGTGCTCTTAACCACTGAGCCATCTTTCCAGCCTCAAATTGTTGGGATTTTATGCCCCCCCCCCCACAGGGTCTCCCTGTAGTCCCAGCTATTCTGGAACTCACTCTGTAGACCAGGCTGGCCTTGAACTCAGAAAGATCTGTCTGCCTCCACCTCCCAAGTGCTAGGATTAAAGGCTTGCACTACCATGCCCGGCCTTATGGCATTCTTTATACTTGACAGTCTGAATCTTGTCTTTCTGTATTGAAAAATTCTTTTTTTTTTTTTTGCCTTTTTGAGATATGGTCTCCCTTTAGGCCCAGCTGCCCAGCTGGCCTGGAGCTTGCTATATAGTTCAAGGCTGGCCTTGAATTCACAGAAATCTGTCTGCCTCTGCCTCCTGGGTGCTGGGATTAAAGGCGTGTGCCACTACGCCCGGCTGAAAAATTCTTTTAATGAGTAATTAAATTAAGTTAAAATTTCTTTTAACTTCCTTGAAGAGTTTTGGAATTAATTTGTTCAGTTCTTCCTAGCCCATCAAAAAATACCTTAGATTTTGTTAGATTGACCTGAGCATTTAAACATAATCTGGGGAGAACTAATATCTATCATATGCACTGCAGAATATTTTTCCCCTGATAACAGCCTTGACTAGGAGGGCGATGTAGGCTTTGGGGTATGAGAATGAACTGGGGAGCCACCATGGTTAGAGGAGCCAGCCACTCTTCATAGATACGTGTAGCTGTGCCGACCAGGGTGGTAAGACTGTTCCTCCAATTACACAAGATCATCTGCAGCTCCAAATGTTATATATCAGAGATTTTTTAAAAAATTTTTTATTTATTTTTTTATGTGTATGAATGTACTGTCTGGATGTAGGTCTGTGTACCCATGTCGTGCAATGCCGCGGAGGTCAGAAGAGGGTGTTGGATTCCCCTGGAACTGGAGTTAAAGATGGTTCCCAGCCACCACGTGGGTGCTGGGGATCGAACCCAGGTCCTCTGCAAGAATAGTCGATGCTCTTAACTGCTAGGCCATCTCTCCAGCCCCTATATATCAGAGGTTTTAAAATGGAAATATTAGCAGTGATTTAGATGCACATAATATACAGCCTGGGGTACAGGAGAGACAGAGACAGAGAGAGGGGGGGAGGGGAGAGATGAGAGACAGAGAGAGAGAGAGAGACAGGGGGGAGGGGAGAGATGACAGAGAGAGAGAGAACAAGCAAATAAAGCATTTCTGAATTTATAGCGTAGATCTACCTGCCTTTTTGCAACCTTTTAAAAACTAGAAGTGCCTTATAAAATTGTATAGAACTAGTGTTTGCTTTATAGATAATTCCCAGCTGTCTTGGAATTCACTATGTAGACCAGGCTGGCCTTGAACTCACAGAGATCCACCTGCCTCTGCTTCCCAAATGCTGGGATAAAAGGCCATGCTTTGTAGCTTTCTTTAGTAAAATTTAGGAAGGTTTTTGTTTGTTTAGATTTTACTCATCAAGTACAAATAAAATGTATTTACTAAAAGGTAATTTTTATAGAAATTTTACTGAAATTATTTAGGCTTAAGACTGTATCCTCTCTTTTTTTCCCTCTGTATTTTAAAATTACTTCTGAATTTTTTTCTTCCGTTTTAAAATGAGACTGGCTGAAACTTTAATTATTTTTGTTGGCTTTTTTCCCAGTGTCACACCACCCAGAATATATTTGTAGTTTATTGTTTCTTTTTTTAAAACACCTTTCTGCTCTTTGTCATTCATGATTCCATCTCTTGCTTGCACCAGCACTGAATAGACAGTCCACTTATCCTAACAGGAAGTCTACCTCTGTCTGTTTGCCTTTTAGCACTGTTTTACCTTAATTAGTTTAGAAAATTTTATGTCATTTTCTCATTATTTTTCCCCTAAATATTCTAAAACTATACTTAATGTTTGTTTTCTTTCTGTCTTGAATTTGCAGGGAGAATAATTTTCAACTTGTGCCATTTTCCTCACTGATTTTAAAAGTTAGCTTTAATGTCCTGTCAGAGCATGGTCTCTACAAGTTTCATTCTGTAGAATTCTTTACACTTAATTCTTCTCTGTCACTTAATATGTGACTAGTGTTGAACCTTCTTACTGGTATTTGGAGGGAGGTGTATGTAGAATGCGGATTTTGATGGGAATTTGCTGAGCTAGTGTTTTATAGTTACTACTTTCACCTGTATGCGCTCCATTGTCCTGTTCTGCCACACACACTTTCCTAAAAACATTGCTGTTATGCAAAATTGTGCAGTAAAACTACTGTCCTTATGGGAAAATATAGAGGTGGGTGATGGGCTCATCATTCAGCAACTTCATTAGCGATATATGTACAGAAACTTTAAAAAGGAGCACTAATAAAGATACCAGTCTAGCTTGTCCATTTAGTTAAGAACTGCATATATGCTTTGAAAAATGTGTCATTTACCTTGAAAGAGCTTGGAAGTTTGCCTGGGAAGTGAGTGTAGGAGCAGGATAGAGTTGAGTACTGTGCCACTGTGGCCAATGTGTTGTATGAGATCTGCTGTGAAGTGCAGAAGACGTGTGTATTCCGAACTGGCATTGTGATGAGCCCAGGGTGATGGTGGGAGTGCGCATGTGCCTATCTGCAGGGCTCCAGTTCAGCTGGGTAACTGGCCTCACCTGCTGTTTCTCAGGGACTACGTTGTACATGGTGCAAAATTTGTTCCTTGACAGAATTAAAAACTCTGGAACAAATTCCTTTTTAAAATTACATTTGTTTGTGTGTTTCTTGTTTCGTGTGGGCACTAGCATGTGAACACTTGGAGGTCAGAGACAGCTTCTAGAAGTTGGTTCTCTCCTTCCATTATGTGGCTCCAGGGGATCAAACTCAAGTCATTAGGCTTGGTGGGAGGCTCTGAGACATCTCTCCAGCCCAAATTTTCATTCTTATAAAAAATATTTATAGCAGAACTGACTGCATTTATTTTTTGCTTCTGTTTTTTTTTTTCAGCTTTTATTTCTTTTTTCTTTTTCTTCTGTTTTTGACTGATTGGTCTTTTATTAGCCCATTCGTTTATTCATTCCACACTCCTGAACATCAGTTCTGGGACAGAGATTGCAAAGCTGAGGTATTCCCAGCTATTGATCCTTTTTCTTCTTTTTAAAGGTTAAAGATTTTTTTTTTTACTTGTTCATTTTAATTTTTTGTTATTACATTTTTAATTGAATTTTTGTGTATTTCACATAGAACATCTTGATGAATCTTAATCACCTTTATCCCCCTTCCCCATTAGCACTCTCCTACGACCCACCCCCCACTGGAATTCATACACTCTATCATTTGTGTTAAGGCCTATTGTGTCAAGTTAGTGTCCCCAGACAGACCTTTCTCAGTGTAGTTTCATCCATTGAGGTCTAGTCAGCCTATCCAGAGTTGCTTGCTTTAAGGTGGTAAGCTCTTCATCACACAACAGTAACCAGCTGCCAATATTTCTTCAGCTACGATTAGGGCTGGTTGCCCATTTCCACAGTTTTATGCAGGGTTTTTGTTGGCTTCAGTTTGCATGGGTCTTGTGTATGCTGACACCATTGCTGTCGGAACGTATGAGCAGGGTCCTAGGAGCTTATTTCTGTTTCCATATGGTCATGCACCTCTTAAAATCTTTTTGCCTCCTCTTCGGAAAAGGTCCCTGAGCCCTGGGTGAGTGAAGCTTAATATAGGAGTCCTTTCCAAGGACCCACAGTCTGCAGACTCCTAATCTCCAGGCTTGGGCCATTCGTGACATTCTGTGTACCTGGCCCTCCACTGCGTGATGATTCTTGTTCTTAACCATCAATTGTTTCTCACCATTTCAGAATCGGTTCTCCTTTTAATGACTAGTATTGATGTCACTACCGATCTTTTGTTGTTCCTTTTAGCTTTGAGGACAGCCAGTTTGGAATGGTAAGTATGGACAGGCTGAGTCTGGGTGCCACGCCACCAGGGCTCAAATCCTGACAGTTTTTGTCTACTGTGTACTTTTGGGCAAGTTACATACTTTCTCTGTTCTGGGGTGTATTTATCAAATGGAGATAATATCAGAGCTTGTTTTGGGGGCTTTTTATGAGGATTGAATTAATTTAAATAAGAGGTTTACTTAGCATAGCCTTGGCATGCATTTATTTATTTATTTATTTATTTATTTATTTATTTATTTGCAGTGGTGGGAATTGAACCCAAGGCTTCAGAATGTTAGAATAGTGTTCTACCACTGAGTTACATATCCAGTCTGACTGATTTTTTCCTTTTTTTAAGGACCTAATAAATATTAGTGGTTCTGGTAACTTTTATTTTCCACTTGGAATGTTTTTCTTGGACACTATGTAATTTTTAGTTCTGAAGTCATCTTGAGAGTCTTCATCTTTTAATAGGAGGTTTAATTATAAATTTATGTTTCTGTTCTGTCTTTAAAAAGCTTGCTTATACAAGGTTTCATTGAAGATAACTTTTTAAAAATCCTGTGCTCAGATGTTTTCAGAATTAAAAAAATGTATGAAATTCTAAATTTCTACTGTTATCTCTCTAGATACATGTAACTTTTCATTGCTTTCTACCCATCAACTTGAGTTTCCTTTGGCATTCGTGTTGTGCTCTTCCTGACTGAATACTGTTTTTGCTTCATTTACCTTAAGAGTCCCAGTATTGGGCTGTTGGGTCTAGCCTCTCTTTTATATGCATTTTTGTGTTACTTTCTTTGCTGAAGTTACTGCATTTTGGGAGTGCCTTCTCTGGTGCTGCCTTGCGTCGACCCCTGCTGTATGGCGTCTGCCTCTCCCTCCCTTGGATGCTTTGCCTTAGCATTAATTGTTTGTCCTTTGTATCCCAAAGGCCAGGAATGTCCCCTTTACGTTCATCCTTGAGTAAAAATCAGCTTTACCTGTCTCTGCACTTGGAATTTGCCCTCAAACACCGCGTTAACCTGATGAAAAGCTCTTCCTTCTCTCACCAAATGCTGGCAGTTTCCTTGCTGTGTTTCTTTCTGGCTGATCAGTGTGACTTGACCTGATTTCCTCTGGGAAAAGGTCTCTCATGCAGAGAAGTCAAATCTCTTTATCTTTCTGCCCTTGTCTAGACAGGTCAGCTGTGACCTGGACTCAATTAATCAGTATATTATTTCTCAATTTTTGAGTCTTTAGAGAATGTGGCGAGGGTTGATAGACAGAAGAGAGTGGAGCAGACACGAGGCAGGTTGGCATCTTTCTGACCAGTGGCATGTCCCAGGGACCCTGCATTGGGACCTCATTTTCTTCCAGGCCCTTGTTGAGCCTGGGCTTTTCACTTTCTCCTCAATTGTTTGTACCTAGGATTGTCCTCCAACCCATTTGCTTTCCAGAGTCGGTTTGTTTGCTTACAAAGCAGCATCCCAGGTGACTGTGCCTCCCTAGCTCCTTTGTCAGGAAAAGGAATCCTGGAAGGGCCCATGAGCCTCCGGCTTCCAGCAGGTAGGAAGGGCCCAGGTGGGTTATGAATAAGATCAGGGCAGAGGGCATGGAAAGTTGGGAGTCCATCTCTGCCTCCTTTCTCTTTCTTTGATGAAGCTGCTAAGTCTGAGCTGGCTTTCTTTTAATGTGGCCTCTACAGCTAGGTAGGGGGATGTAGGCTGTGTGTATTGTGTCATCAGAGAGCGGGGTAGAGTTCAGACCCCTTAAAAGGATACTTCACTGTCTGCTGTGTTTGGTAAGATGAAGCCTTGCCTGGGTTCTACGCAGAATAGTGGGTCATGGAGTTGCTTCTGTAGCAGGCAGTGACACCAGAACCCTGGATACAGTGGATGCTGAAGAATTAAAGTTTCCCCAGGAATTCCTTGCTAGTAGAGGGAAGGCCTAAAGAGAGCCCTGGTGCCAAAGAGGACCTGGCCTCCCAGGAAGAGATTTTATACATTCTGACAGTTTACACAGAGATAACGGACACATGGCTTTTCCTGGTCTTCATTTCACCTCTTCTATAAAGTTGTGTCAGTACTCTGAGAAAGGCAGAGACACTCAGCTGTTCTCTTTCATTCTGGGCAGCTTGTAAATAAATCTGTTTTTCTTTACTAATTTTCATTTCCTAATTCCTTTTGAAATGGGAAATAAAGGTGGTGGGTTTATGAATTAAGCTCCTGGTAATAACAGTGTGCCTGGGGAGAAGGGCTCTAGTACAGTGGAGATTCCAGTTAGTGTCTGACATTCAGCTTTGCCTGCATCCTTGGCCTTCCAAATTAGGAGCTGCTGCTTGACTCCCAGGTCTTTGTTCATGGTACAGGACTCTCTCTGGGTTTCCCATACAGACAGTTGTGGGTAGGTATTGGAGTGCTTTCAGTTCCCTGCCCTATCAGAAGTGCTGCCAATTTTATGGCATGAGGCTGGCTCCTTTTTCTTGATTCTTAACTGGATGCAAGATTTTGTGTCTTTAACTTTTCTTTGCTGTTGTCCATTTCAGTTAGGTTGAACCATATAAAATTGTCAGTATCTGACCATTTTTAATATGCAAAAATGCTAATTTCATATGATTCAATATTTAAGATAAAGGATAATAAGATTTGAGGGGGCCATGATACAAATGAGAAATCAGTCCATTGCCTTCTGTAGACTCCTTTAAGGCCTGGTGTTTAGTGCTGCCTTTTTCTTGACAAGAAAACAGATCTGCTGTCTGTTTTAGAGTGCTGAGTTTTGGTTTTGGTCAGGATTTGCTGAAATATTCCAGCTGTAAGTACTGTATTCATTTATACATTTAACTGTAGAACTGGAGAAATAGCGTTTGTTTCTCTTACTGGAAGAGAACATCTTTAGTATTTGTTGCCTAAGCATAGATCACATCTAGATGCTTTATGGAAATCTTAATAGATCCTTAGATTTTGTTCCCTTTATTTAAAATTCTTAGCCAATACTAAGTAGAATTACTGATAGAATTTATATTTTGATTCCTGATGCAATGTTTATGCAATGGCTTGTTTTTTCCTTTTTGAAGATGAGCTATAGATTAAGTGCCAACACCAAATGTCCAGCCTAGCTGCTGCTGAGCAGAGGCTGTGAATTCCAGCAGAATTCCAGCTAAGCCTTCATTGTCCTGGCAGGATGCCAGCCGATCTTCGGAACGTAGCAGAAGCACAGCTGAAGTGATCCTGTAATCACCAGAGCAGCGACTCCTTGGACTGTTCCCTACCCTTTTGGGTGGTAGGGTTCAACTGCATAAGCCTCTAGAGATGGAAATCTAGAGATCCATGCAAATAATATCTGGCATTCTATTTATTTTTGTAAAACATATCTAGAAAATTTTAAAGAAACTGCCTTCCGCCAGGCGTGGTGGCACACGCCTTTAATCCTAGCACTTGGGAGGCAGAGACAGGTGGATCTCTGTGAGTTCAAGGCCAGCCTGGTCTACAGAGTGAGCTCCAGGCCTGGGACTAAAGGGAGACCCTGTCTCAAAAATACCAAAAAAAAAGAAACTGCCTTCCACTAACTAGCCACATTTTCTGTTTGTGCTTATTTTATTTACCTTTCCAGCTTCATATTTGGATATTTTGGCTGCATGGAGTTAAATACTGCATAATGTTTATAATCCATTGAAATGTGAACCAGGGTTCAGAGTGAAGGAGCTGACTAATGGTCATTCCACCAAACACTGCCCCTTAGCATTTCCTTTGGCTGGCCCCTGGCACATCTTTATTACTCCCCCCTGGGCTCTGAGACATTGGAATGGCCTTTTATGCTGCACCTGCTGCGATAACCTGCGTTTAGCTAAAAAAACCCATAGAATGGTTGAAATCTGGAACATTGTGTGTCCTTGCTAGTCTTAACCAGCCTGTCTGTGTGGGCTTTAGTATGAAATATCCGTCTCCTGTCTGCCGCACCATTGGTCATTGTAGACTTCATATCTTCGTATTGCTTGGCTTTTATCTTTTTCCAAGAATGCATAGTCTGTCTAATCTTTCAAGTATCCTTTTACATTTTCTCTAGGTTTTATGTAAGTGAAAAAATTATATTTTAATTATTTTTAGTTTTAGTGTGTAGAGTGCATTTCCTGCATGTATGTACGGCACCCATGTCACGTATGCTCATGGAATTCAGAAGAGGGTGTTGGAGCCCCTGAAACTGGAGTTACTGGTTGTTAGCTGTCATGGGGATGCTGGGAACTGAATCTGGTTCCTCTGCAAGAGCTGCCAGTGCTATTAACTGCTGAGTCGTCTCTCCTGCCCCCTTAAGTGACAAATTTTAACCTATCTTTTATTATAGAAATCAAAGAAATATTTCAGTTACTTTCTTTTTTTTTTAATTTTTTATTTATTTCTGTATGTGTATCAATGTACTATCTGCATGCAGGTCTGTGCACCCGTGTCGTGCAATGCCACGGAGGTCAGAAGAGGGTCTCGGATTCCCCTGGAGCTGAGGTTCTCCTGGAATTGGAGTTTCAGATGGTTCTCGGCCGCCATGTGGGTGCTGGGGATTGAACCCGGGTCCTCTGTAAGAGCGGTCGGCGCTCTTAACCGCTAGGCCATCTCTCCAGCCCCTGCAGTTACTTTCTTAAATACTAAAAATTCAAATTTAACTGATGTACACTTAGTTTTTCCCAGAAAAATGGACTATTAATATTCTTACACAGACTTTACATTTTATATGGTTCGGACTATGGTATTTGACTGAAGGCTGCTGTAAAATTGCAGAGCAATGTGAGGTGAGTGTCTTGTTAGTTTAAAAGTCAGTTGCAGACTTGGGTTGAGCATAGCGGCTTAATATGCTCAGTGTTTCATCAGAGGGCTCTAAGCAGCTCACCCAGCTCTGAAACGACTGGACCCCTGGTTTCCCCCTGGTCACTCCCTCACTCTGGGGTCACACCTCCTTGTCTCCACTCCTCATTTGGTACATCCATCCATGTTGTTCTAATTGCCCAGCATTTGAGCTTCTTCCAGATATAAAGCTGCAAACTCGACTTCTTTCTTATTCCCTGGTTAATGGTCTGATACAATCCGAAGCGTACTGAGTGTGTGTGTGCTGTGTGCCAGGCCTGTTCAAGCATTCATTTAGTTAGGCTATTCTCTAGCTTTCCCTTGAGTGAAGGCTGTTTATTATCCTCATTCTGCTGTTGAGGAAACTGAGGCAAAAGAATGAGGAGTATGTCTAATGACACCTGTGTATGGGCCTGGAGAAGGGACCAGAGTCAGGCAGTGTTCCCCTAGAACCAGTGCTCTTGCTTGACCTTTGTGACTCTTTACTTCAACCAGGCCACGCCCAGTCAGTTCACTAGCAGGGTCAGTGCTGCCTGTTCTGTATCCCTGGGTCAGACACTTCATTTCCAGCCCTTTGCTCTCCTTTGTGCTGTTGTGAAGACGACAGGTCATCTTCCTGTTCATAGCCCTGCCACTCACTTCTGAGGGCCCTGCATTTCTTCACGGCTGCTTGGGGTTTGCTGCTCTACTCTCACCATGTTATTTCTGTGCTCTCAGGTGCTTCTTTGACACTTGTTTGTCAATAGGTGCAGGCACATCTTTGACACAGACTGACTTGCTCAGGTTCCTCCTTTATCTGGGATCACCTCTTGCCTCACACTCTGCCGGAGGCATGCTAAAGGTCAGTCACTGTCAGGCATGCCGAGCCTCTGCTGTCCTCTTACATGTTGCTTTGCTTGATTGGAGATTCACTTCAGATTTTTTTTTTTTCCTTTATGCAGTAGATAATTTCAGTCCCACTCCTTTCCCAAGACTCAGTTGAAATATTATCTCATCTTAGAAGCCTTCCCTTATTTACTGTACTATTCATACAACAAATATTTACATTGCAGGATCCAAGGTAAACCCTCAGTGAATAGGCAAGGCCTAGTTAAACATAGCATTGCAAGAAAATGTTTTCTTTTTTTTTTTTTTTGAATTTAATTTTTATTGATGCTTTGCGCATTTCATACATCATTTTCCAATTCAGATCAGGCTTATTTCCCTTTCCCTTCCCCCTCTACCCCCACCCCATCCCAGATCATGCATTCTGCCATAACTGTCCTGCATCTTTCTCTCAGTTTTTTTTTTTTTCATTTTTTAGCTATAAGTGATAATCCATGAGTACAAGCATCCTTCGTGCAAAACCAATCTGCAGGCTATTATGCCCAAACCCCCACAGCCCCACCATCCAGTGGGGGGGGGGTGACATGGAGCAAGGAGGGTTTTAGAAGCAGGTGGCATTCAAGGTGAAACCTGAGAATGACAGTGAACCAGCTAGGAATTCTAGGTCCTAAGGCAAGATTGTGATTATAGGCCAAGGATTAGCAAGAGCAGAGCAGCTCAGATTCCTGAAACAAGTTGATTAGGCTGTAGCCTCAGGGTGGATGGTGTACACAGAGGCTATCTGGGAGATACTGTTTCATACAGTTAAAATAAAAAGATTGGGCCAGGGGCTGGAGAGATGACCTAGCGGTTAAGAGTGCCTACTGCTCTTGCAGAGGACCCGGGTTCTGTCCCCAGCATCCACATGGCGGCTGAGAATCGTCTTTAACTCCAGTTCCAGGGGAATCCGACATCCTCTTCTGACCTCCATGGCATTGCACGACCCGAGTGCACAAACCTACATGCAGACAGTACATTCATACACATACAAAAATAAATAAAATTAAAAAAAATAATTGGGCCAGGCCTGGTGGTGGCACATGCCTTTAATCCCAGCCTTTCTCCACATGCCTTTCTCCCATTGGGAGAAAAAGGCAGGCAGATCTCTCTGAGATTAAGAAAAAAAAAAAAAAAAAGCAACAAGGCTTGCTGAGGTGTAGCACCTGTAAAGCTCTAGTAGATTGCTGGTAGGATCATAAAGAGTGTGACTTTCCACAAAGCTTCCATAGAGTTTTCCAAACTTGGGCATATGGTTTGTGAGTAAAGAACTACACTTCTAGAAATTTGTCTGAGAGAAACGAGATCATGTTTGCAAAAGATCTGTGTGAACTGACTTCACAGCAGACTGGAGACAGTTCCGATGACCATCAATGAGATGATAGATTAAAAACCAGTAGACTGCTACTCAGCAATAAAAGATGAATTGATGAAATAAATAAATAAATAAAAAAAATATAAATAAATAAATAAATATATAAATAAAAAATAAAATGGAGAACCTGTCATGAACTTTGTTATGAATGGGACTGCCAACTGGTGACCATGCAGTTTTTATTTTTGGTCTCTTGCTAATGAATAATGTACCTTTTCTTTTTAGTGTTTTTAGTTTTATTATAAAAGATTTTCTGACTGTTTTGAGTGAGTTTGGATAAAGCATGTATGCCCTCTACAGTTTGATGGTTTCTGGCAGCTGCATGTGCACATGCCTGTTTCCACACATCTGCTGTGTCACAGAATGCTGTGTAACCTTTTGATCTTTCTAACCTGATAGGTGAGAAGTGGCATGCCATCAGTTATATTTTCTTCTGAGAGAGGTCACTTTTCTTTTTCACGTTTATAAGTCAGTTATTTCTGAAGTGTCTGCTACCTGTTCTTTGTTTTTCTTGGGTGTTGTTATTGGTGCTGTTTTCTTATGTTTTTATACTCAGAGGAACTATTGGGTGTTAAATGATGGACAAAACAGATGTAATCCCTGCCCCTCCTGGAGTTTGCAGTCTCTTGGAAGAAAAAGCTAATAGGCATACAGGTGCATAATTAACTTGGTTATGAATGTTATAAAAGAAGGGTTCTGGCTTGTATAAAAGTGACAGTTTTGTGGAGGTTTAGGTAGGATGTGGTGGCCAGTAGTGAATTCATAAGAGCCAATTAGACCAAGGTTAGAAGGGAAGATGTTGCCTGGGGTGGATGGTGGCTCATGCCTTTAGGCCCAGCACTTAGGAAGCAGAGGCAGGAGGAACTCTGTGAGATCAAAACCAGCCTGGTCTACATGGTGAGTTCTAGGACAGAGCTGGGGCTACATGGAAACCCTGTCTAAAAAAAAGAAAAAGATTGCTAAAGCACGGATGGTAAGCAGAAGGGAGGAGCAAGTCTGGAATGAATGCAGGAAGGAATAAGGGGGAAATGACTCATTTGCTCCTTCTTTTATACTAAATCTTTGAAGATGGAGCCCCTGTTATTACATGAAGGGTTTAAAACAATCTTATTTCTGTCCTCACACTAGATACTTCTTCACACAAAAGGAATATGCATCAGTGAATCTTATTAGCAAATGTCTTCAGGGCATAAATTGATTCTGTGGGAGACTCCCATCTTCTTGACTTTTCCATTTAACTAATTTTTTATTTAAGAATGAAACCCTGTATGTCATCTTGCATTATTTCCTATTTCTCTCAATGTGTGATTACAAATTCATCTCATTTTCTCATGTGAAATTAATTTCTGATTCTTTGAAGCTTGCTAAATGATGCGTTGTTTGCTACTAAGTTGTCTGTAACAATTTCCCCTTTAGGGGGAACAGTCTTTGAGTGTATCTTTCTATGTGTTAGGAAATTCTAAATAGGGCAAGGAATGACCCTCACTGAAAAAGATTTGCAGCCTCTTGAGCTTTGAGGTAATTCTTAATTGTAAATCCTGAATCTTGGGCAAAATGTGCAGTGACAGATATGATCAACTTCCTTTTCAACAGTTATTTCCTTCAGCTTTTTGTATCAAATCCCCCAGCATGGTAATAAAAACACAGAGATAAAAATTAAAAAAAAAAAAAAAAGGGCTGGAGAGATGGCCTAGCGGTTAAGAGCGCTGACCGCTCTTGCAGAGGACCCGGGTTCGATCCCCAGCACCCACATGGCGGCCGAAAACCGTCTGAAACTCCAATTCCAGAACTCCAGTTCCAGGGGAATCCGAGACCCTCTTCTGACCTCCGCGGCATTGCACAACACGGGTGCACAGACCTGCATGCAGACACTACATTCATACACATACGGAAATAAATAAAATTAAATTAAAAAAAAAATTAAAAAAAAAAAAACACAGAGATATGGTTGATGTCTTCTATAAGGCAGCTCACCATTATAAAAAGTGAAGTGTTTTTGGTTTCTTTTTCCCCTGAATTTTATCTATTTATTTATTTTGCAATAGAGTCTCAACTATCTACCCTGGCTGTTCTGGAACTCACAGAGCTGCCTTCTCTGTGTCTTGAGTGCTGGGATTAAATGCTTGCACCACCACAGCTGCCTTGCAGAGTCTTGTTAATTTTGACAGTGTCTGGTTTCTGAATTGCTAGATATATGTCCTCGTCTTTTCATGTTTGCCTGTAGATCTCATGTTTATTAGGTAAGATTATGAAGTATACTTGTAAAAAGTTTGTCAGAAGGTAGAGAGAACATTTTGGTAGAAGCTAAGGAAGAAACTTCATGGGTCTGGCATGCATTGCTTGATTGCTTTCCTCTGAGTTTCCCAGTGTTCTTTTGATGCTGTTGAACACTAAATGCTTGGAAGTGCCTGAATTTGTTTAAGTAAATTTTCTGTAGATACAAGTATTTTCTGTTGATATCTTTTCAAATTAAAGTCTTGAAAGTACAGTTAGTTTGCTTTAATTTGAGATTATTCCTAACAGTAGCGGTTTCTAAGAATGGCACTTTCTTTCGTTCATATGCCTTTTCTGCTCTTAAGTTTATAAACCAAGCACAGGGCAAATGTGTGCACTTCCTTTGTTGTTGGTGATAATGGTAAATGGTTACACAGCAAGTATTTTTGCTTAACACAATAAATATTTTATATCAAACCAAACCTTCCTGCCTGTGAGATACATTGTTTTAAAATCTTTTTTATTACTATTTTTGTGAGTAGTTCAAAGGGTCACACAGTAGGAAAAACAGATGGTGCAATCAAATAGATGAACTCACTAACCTGATTATTTCTGTTATGTCATATTGAGCTGTGGCTTGGCTGCATATTTAAGATTCATACTGTTTTCTTTCACAGAGTGTTTTATTCTGATTAGATAACTGTGCTAAGAAAAACTACAACCTGTTCTCTTTCTGCTTTGCTTTCGTGACGTCCTTTGTTTTGGTTTTGACCCTTTCTTTCATGTAGATTTTCTAAAAGCCCACAGGAACAGGATGTTTCATAAAGAAATCCCTTGGTTTTCATTACATAATTTTTTGGCTTTTTAAAAGTGAGCTTCTTTTCAGTCACCCTGAAAAAGATAAATAAAAACTTTAAAAAGAACAAAACCCTCGCACTCAGGAGGCAGAAGCGGGTGGATCTCTGTGAGTTCAAGGCCAGCCTGGTCTACAGAGCAAGTTCCAGGACAGCTGAGGCTACAGGGAGACCCTGTCTCGAAAAGACCAAAAAACAAAACAAATAGAACAAAACCCTGAATTAATCCATTCCATTTCCAGAGACTTGATGATTGTATTATTAACTCCAATATATCCACTCTATAGTCTGACCCACTTACGTGCCTGTTATATGTTAGATATGTGATTCATTTTTTTTTTTTTTTTTTTTTTGAGACAGGGTCTCCCTGTAGCCCCAGCTGGCCTGGAACTCACTCTGTAGACCAGGCTGGCCTTGAACTCACAAAGATCCATCTGCCTCTGTCTCCCAAGTGCTAGGATTAAAGGCCTGCGCCACCACGTCCAGCTGTATTCAGTACTTTTTATCAAGTGAAGGGCAGGGATTCTCTTTATTACTTTTTTCTAGGTGTTTTCATAGGTTTGTTTGTTTTTGACATTTCCTATCACTTTGACTTTCTTTTCTCCCTCACCCCTCCTCTCCCCTCCTCTCTCTTCCCTTCCCCCTCCCCCCTTCCCCTCCCTCCCCCTCCCCCCTTCTCCTTCCCCTCCCCTCCCCCTTCTCCTTCCCTTTCCCCTTCCTCTTTTTCTTTTCCAGCTGGCCTGGAAAGTACTCTGTAGACCAGGATGGCCTTTGAACTCACAGAGATCAGCCTGCCTCTGTCTCCCTAGTGCTGAGATTAAAGGCGTACACCACCACACCCAGAGTCTTTTCTTTCTTTTTTTTTTTTTTTAAACTTTCTTATTTTCCTTTCTTTCAGTCCTTTGAAACAATTTTTGTCTAAGGGCCTTTTCCTAATCTAATTTTCTGTTGCTGTTAGTCCCTTTGGGAACTCCACTGTCATTGAGTAGTCCAGACAAAATTTATATTCATTATTGCAAAGTGACTTCCTTTCCCAACTCACTTTGAGTGTTTATTAACATCACCGTATTAGACACCTGGATTTGGAACTCCAAGTAATCTTTGCTGTATTCATTTCTTCATCAATTATTTCCTAATTCCCATGGATACTTACTTTTGCCTGAAAAGATTCTTTCTTCTTCTAGATTTTCGACCACTACCTACATTATTGAAATTCCA
Organism: Rhizomys pruinosus; assembly: GCA_009823505.1. Classification (NCBI taxonomy): domain Eukaryota; kingdom Metazoa; phylum Chordata; class Mammalia; order Rodentia; family Spalacidae; genus Rhizomys; species Rhizomys pruinosus. The sequence goes on along the minus strand of VZQC01007562.1, from coordinate 594,064 downwards.
TTTTAACTGAACAGACCTAATATAAACAACCTTTTTCAATAGTAATGTTAGTATATCAGACTCACGCATTTATTCCTCAAAGAAGGCTTCTTGGACATGTAGCAGCGTGTCCTAGTTTCTCTTCTGTTGGAGGGAGGGAGTAGGAGAGAGGAGACAGGAATAAACAGGTAATTTTGTTTCATGATAAAGGCTTCCATGCCATAGAAAGGAGTGCTGAATTAGCTCGGGAGTTCATGGGAGCATCCTGATAAATTATATTTGGCTTGAGATACCCAAAGAATTAACAACACAAAGCCTTGTTGGTCAGAGATGGGGTATAGTAGTCTTACATTTATTGTGTTCTTAAATATATACAATTTTTAGAAATTCTAGCTTTTTTGTAAGCTCTTGATTTATAATTAATAAAGGTTTCTGGCTTCTTTCTGAAATGTCACACCACTTGACCTAACAGATAGGTCTATGATAGTTAAGATATTTGCTTAAATTCTTAACTTTTATACTTTTCTTAGATAACATTTGAAATTCCTAACAGTTCCTAATTGTTCTCAGAGAAAGAAATCTTCTTAACAATTCTATATTAATAGGGCTGGATAGCTCATTATTGTGAGAGTCCCATTGTGGCAAGACAAATACTACAGTGTTAAAGCTTCCAACCAATCCTGAAAAGTAAGCTATATAGCCTACATTTTAACTAAATCTGGAGTACAGTGCTTAAGTACTTTTATTATTGAGCAGTCTGCTCGATTAACTTATCGGTATCCTAAGGACAGTACCACTTTTTGATCTAAGTATATTGAAACATCCCTCTATAAATGCTCACCAAGCTTCAGCACCAAGTGAAGCCCTGTGTTCAGTGCTCTGTGAGATGCAGAAATAAGTCATGGAGTTCCTGACATCTGGAGTCTTTGCACTGTACCTATGTAGACAAAATTACCTGTGTTTTTGCCTCGGGCCTTTACTGTTGGCAGTCTGTCCCTGGGCCCTGAAGTTGAAACTCATTTACTGGTTTAAAAAAACAAAAAGAAAAAGAAAATATGTTTGTTTGTTTGTTTTTTGTTTGCCAGCTAAAAAACCAGCCACTGGCTGTTTTTAAAGACTGTTCTGACATACTACACTACACTATACTACACTACACTATACTACACTATACTACACTATACTATATATATACTATACTATACTACACTGTTTCAGTTTGAACTTTCTTATGTTTGTTGCTGTAACCTCTTATTGTCTCCTAGTTTACTACAAAGTGGTCAGTTTGAAATTGTGACTGGAGGTTGGGTTATGCCTGATGAAGCTACCCCACATTACTTTGCCTTAATTGACCAACTTATTGAAGGGCATCAATGGCTGGAAAAAAATCTAGGTACGTATTCATTATTTCTTGCTCTTTCATTTGGCCTATTTGGGAAGTTACATTTAGGGGAGATGAGGTGCAGGTCTACTATTTTCAAATAGCTAATCTAATTTTAGTAGAATTGGTAATTGTTGAATAATTTATCGTTCATTAATTTGTCCTTATTAGGTTATAGACAATTATGTAGACATACAATAGTTTCATTTAGGATCATTGACCTTGTTTTATCTGTTATTTTATCTGTTTTATTAATTTAGATGTTATTTTAATTATGTATTAGTTAAAACTTGATCATAGGAGGCAAAAACATTACTATCTTAAGCCAAAATGGAGGTGGAGAACAAGAAAAAGAAAAGGTATCACCTTATTATTGAGAATTCCAGTGTCAGGATAGATACTGCTAGCTCTAGGTAAGGCTGGGTCTAGGGACTTGGCATGCTGTTATTTCCTTGGTCTCATCTCATTTGTGCTTCATTCTTGGTTTTGCATTTTTCCACACAGTGTATAAGATGACCCTGGGTAGTTAGAACACTCAGTTTTCAATGTTAGCAGCCAGGACAAGGAAAATTTAAAAATATTTTATCTCATTAGTCTAACCTGGGTCAGATGCTTATCAGTGAGGTAGAGGAAGTCAAATCTCAAAGGCCTAGTGGGTTTGGTGGTAATGGTCTCCAGGGAGAAGGAATTGTGGAAGACAGGCAAGTCAGCTTCCCCTGAACTGTGACAGTTGATCCTTCTTGTGAGTGAACTCAGGGCACTAGGAGGGAAGACTACTACCAAGAGAAGTGAGAACGAGAATGCTGGGGTAACAGAATCAGATGTCCTCTGCAGTGCACCACAAACTTAGGACTAATTGAAATATTCTTGATGCCTGATATTTGCATTTTGCAACATGATATGCAACTCTTTTCAAATATTTCATAGCTCAATATAATTTTATCATTTTCTTCGTGGTATGTATACTTTTTATTGAAATTATTTCTAGATATTTTATTGTTTAAAAATTTCTCTTTAAAGGGTAAAAACCCCTCACTTTTATACTTATTTTCTACTTTTTATTTTGGCAGAATTTTTAATCTAAACAAAGGTTGTAGGAGTTTTGCAAAGTAATCCTATAAAACCTTCATACAGATTCACCAGTTATTAACATTTCAATGCATTTGCTTATTTTTTTTCTCTCTTTAAACTATTGTGATAGTAACTTTTATTACTAGCTTGGATAATTAGAGTATAGATACTGTATCTGTGGCAAAAAACATTATCATAGCTGGTCTGAGACTCCCTCCTTGAAGGCCTCACTTGAAAACTGGCCATTGACTCTCTGCTGGGGACTTGGATTTCTTAAATAAGAGGAACTCTCTGTTTTTTAAACTGTAGTGTATGCTGAGCACTTACTTTCCTTCAGGGCCTAGGAGTCTTACAATGGCTGTGTCTGTCATCAGCTCCCAGTGGAAACCCTGGACACAAATGTGTAATGAGTTTCTTAGTTGATGACATGTCAAAAATGCTGTTAAAGCTTGGCCGCCCTGCAAGAGTTCAGCAGGTCCTGGGAGGCTCTGGTGCCTCCTCCTACTTTCCTCCTATGGAGTCTGTTTTCTCTTTGATGGCTTTGCTTTATGTTTTTTCATTAATAAGTTATAGCTATATGACAATACGCTGAGACTCCTGAGTTTTGTTTTCTCTCTTTCTTTTTCTTTCTTTCTTTCTTTCTTTCTTTCTTTCTTTCTTTCTTTCTTTCTTTCTTTCTTTCTTTCTTTCTTTCTTTCTTTCTTTCTTTCGTCTGTTTTTCTGTCTTTCTGTCTTTCTTCCTTCCTTTCCTTCCTTTCCTTCCTTTCCTTCCTTCCTTTCCTTCCTTTCCTTCCTTTCTTCCTTCCTTCCTTCCTTCCTTTCTTCCTTCCTTTCCTTCCTTTCCTTCCTTTCTTTCCTTTCCTTCCTTTCCTTCCTTTCTTTCCTTTCTTCCTTTTTCCTCTTTCCTTTCCTTTCCTTTCCTTTCCTTTCCTTTCCTTTCCTTTCCTTTCCTTTCCTTTCCTTTCCTTTCCTTTCCTTTTTCCTTTCCTTTTTCCTTTCCTTTTTCCTTTCCTTTTAACTTTCCTTTCCTTTTTTTGGTCTTTTTCGAGACAGGATCTCCCTGTAGCCCCAGCTGTCCTGGAACTCGCTCTGTAGACCAGGCTGGCCTTGAACTCACAAAGATCCGCCTGCCTGTGCCTCCCAAGTGCTAGGATTAAAGGCATGTGCCACCATGCCTGGCTATGGGTCTTCTTAACAAATCACCAAACCTCAGTGTTCGTACGTACAGGGATTGGGGGGACTTAGAGACATTGCTTGTGATAGCCCTTTTTCTAAAACACTGAACTGTGTTCTTGGCCAAGAAGATTGCCTATGTAAACCTCAGTTGTGTATTTTTCTTTACATTTAGCTTTTACTGAAATACAGTTTACAGTGCAATATGAAAATATTAAATGTAGACCTTGATTTCTCCTCCCCCTCTTCTCTCCTCCCCCTCCCCTCTCCCCTCTCCTCTCTCTTCTTTTCTTTCTCCTCTCCCCTCACCTTGCCCTCCCTCCCTCCCTTCTTTCCTCCATTCCTCCCCCTCTCCTTCCCTCCCTTCCCATAAGGTTCTCTCACTGTAGTCAGATGCTCTCTTGCTTCTGTCAGTATAGATGGGTTTTGCCTCTAGGAGAGCTCCTATGTGGATTCACAGTGCATTCCTTTGCATCTAGTTTCATTGCTCAACATACGTTTTGTCTTACATCTTCACTGAGACACATTTATATACAATAAAACTCACTCACTGAAAGTTTACAGCTCAGTGGTGTTTAATGTGTTCACAGAGTCGCACAATTATTAGGATCTGTTTTTAGAACTTTTCCACACCTACAAAATGAACCTCATATCCTTCAGTAGTCATCTTACCTTTCTTGTGACCTTCAGGCTCCCACTAACCTATTTTTTGAATATAAGTCTTCCTTCAGTGTCTCTGAGGATTGGTTCTGGAATTTCCCACAGATATTAAAATGCAAGTCCCTTAAGACACATTTATATAAACCATTGCACATAATTCTTCCAGATACTTTTAAGTCAATCAAATCATGCTATATAAATAATTTTTAGGAAAACCAAGAAAAAGTTTGTGCATACTCAGTTCAGGTATGGTTTTCTCCCCAAGTCCCCTCATTTTGCCGTTGACTGGACCACAGTCTGTGGAGGAGACCTTATGTAGATTTCAGACTCTAGACCTTCCACACACACATGGAAGCATATAGGATATAGATTTCTCTAATGGACAGGGTTTTCCAGGTTCACCATGTTGCTTCTTGTGTCTGGGGTTTCATTCTGTCTTATGCGTGAACACTGTTGTATGCAGATTTCATGCAAAAAACTTAGCTGTTTTGTTTGTTTGTTTGTTTGTTTTTAGCTTGTGGGCACTAGGCGCGCCTCATTTTTGGTTACTCATGCTGCTGTATAAATTTGTATAGACCTTTGGTGTAGAAATTTCTCTTGTATATAAACACAGGAGTGGACTTGGTGGGCTACATGGGAACTATGTTTAGCACTTTGAGGAACAAACTATTCCCAAAATTTCTGTATCATTTTACCTTCTCCCTAGAAATAACCAGGGTTGTATTGTTTAATTGTAACCATATTGGTGTGTGTGTGTGTGTGTGTGTGTGTGTGTGTGTGTGTGTGCATGTGTGTATTGTGTGTGTGTGTAAGGATGTCATTGTAATTTTGGTTGTATTTCCCTAAAGATAGTGTTTAAGAAGTCTTTCCCTGTACAAATTGACTATTCAAATCCTTTTCCTACTCTTCAGTAGGGTTATTCATTTTACTACTGTTGGCTGGTGAAAATTCATAAATGATGCCAGACATGGTGGCACAAGTTTGTAATCTCAGCAGGAGGCTGAGAGAGGTGGATCATGAGTCTGAGACCCACCTGGACTGCTTAGTAAGTTTACAATCTGGGCTACTTAATAAAGAAGTAGTTATTTATATATCCTAGCCTAAAAACTTTTCAGATGAATATTTGTTTGCAAATATTTTTTTCCATTCACTTTGTTATAGTTTTACCCTTAAAGATATTTTCATTGTTTTTATTTTTGATGCAAACAAAACCCTTTAAAAATATTTTTTAAATCCAGGAATGTCATAAATGCATTTTGATTATATTCAGATCCCTCTTCCATTCCTACCTCGCTAACCCCCAACTTCATGTCCTCTATTATTATTTTTCTTTTAAAGGCCTATCAAGTCTAATCTTTGTTTCCTATATAGTCTTGACTGTGGGTCTGTCCCTTGGAGTCTGGCATCACACCAGTAAGGAAAACTGAGACTCTCCCTTTGCCTGCATCTATCAGTTCCCAGTAGAGTCTCAGCTAGGGCTCAGGCTTCCTGCTTACCTCTACCACATAAAACACTTTTTTGAGACAGAATGTATGTTGCTCAGGTTAATCTCCAGCTCCTGAGTTCAGATGTCATCCATCTTATCCAGTAGCTGTAAATACCATTGTCTGGCAAAAGCTTTAATTTGAAGTCCATTTGATTTTTTTTCTCTTGTTTTTGATGCCATGAGAAACATCTGAACTAAGGCTGTAATTTAGATTTTCTTTGTAACAGTTTTATGGATTTAGCTTTTCTCTCGTCTGTGGTACTTCCAGTTAGCCTTTGAGTGTGGTATGGGATAGACTTCCATACTCGTTCATTTGTGTTTAGCAGCCTTTGGTTCCACTACCCCTGTTGGGACGAAGCTACTTTTCTTCTTGAGTTGTTCTCACACTCCTGTTGATGATGTCTCCCCTCACACCAGCACCCTACTGTCTTGATTGTATAACAGAATTACATTTTGAGTTTTGGAAATAGGAATTTCCCAACTTTTTTAAAAAAGCTTGTTTTGACTTTTTTTTTTCCATATGAATTTTATTAATTCTGCAAAAATGTCACTTGAGATTTTGATAGCAATGTGTAGAATATGTTGGACAAATGGAGGAAATACTGCGATGTTACTCATGTGAAATATATACACATGAACATGAGATGTCTTTCCATTCATGTAGATTATGAATTTTCCTCAGTGATATTCTGTAGCTTTTACTGTGGAAGTTGTGTACCTCTTTGTTAAATTTGATCCTGGGTACTTTATTCCTTTGGTTACCATTGTAAACAGGATTTTTAAAATTTCATTTAGGATTATTCACTGGTCTTATATATAATAACATGTTGTATTGACTTCTTTTTTTTTTTTTTTTTGAGACAGGGTCTCCCTGTAGCTCCGGCTGTCCTGGAACTCACTATGTAGACCAGGCTGGCCTTGAACTCACAAAGATCCACCTGCCTCTGCCTCCCAAGTGCTAGGATTAAAGGCATATGCCACAACGCCTGGCATATTGACTTTTTTATAGAGAGCATAGATCTTACCATAAATGTTTTTGCTTGTATGTGTGAGTATGTAAGCATGTAAATCTAACCTGGCAAGTTTATTTTATCTCTGTATTACTACTAATATTTTGTATACTTTTTTGATTATAGTAAATACATAATATTAAAATGGAAATTATATTTTAATACATTTAGTACTTAGAACATGTATCTGTTTGCTTTATTCAAATCTTCTGTAGTAGTCACACAATAACAGTGGCATTTGTCATTTTAATTATAGAAATGGCTTAGCTATGCTAAGTATAGTTATCTATTATTCTATGGTAGGTATTATTTTATAGTGTTGCAGAAATTCTTTTTAGTTCTTTGCAGTTTGCAGTACATACTGAATATTACTAGAGTTCTTTCAAGCATCTATTAACATTATATGGTTTCCTAATTTGTTCTGTAAGTGTGATAGCAGTTTGCTCAATTAAAAAGTCATTGGCTTCTGGGATAAATCCCTTCTGGCTTGGGTGCTGTGGAGTTCAAGCTGTTTAGTAGTTTTTGTTTATGATTTTTATATCTGTTTTCATAACTGAGATTAGATTCCTTTTAAAATGTGTTTCATAAATTATTTATTAGTTTATAATAGTTAATGTAAGTTTATGGACATTTGAAAAACTGCAAGAGTTCTATGCTAACAGGACATGGTGTTGGTGGTAAATTTTTTTAGTAAAGTTGAAAAATAACTCCATATTACAGATATAATCTGATTTAGATTTCAAATGCCAATTGAAATTATTCTAACAGAAATCCAACCATCTCACATTTTAATTATTTAGACTATAAAGTAATACATATAGCAATCTTTGTATTAAACAATATTTATTACATAAATAATTGGTATTCAATGTAGAAAATAAGAGCTGGGGGTGGTGGAGCACACCTTTAATCCTAGCACTTTGGAGTGCAGAGGCTGGTGGATCTCTGTGAGCTCAAGGCCAGCCTGGTCTACATAGTGAGTTCCCAGCCAGCTGGGGCTACAGGGAGATCCGGTCTCAAAAAAGGAAGGAAGGAAGGGAGGGAGGGAGGGAGGGAGGGAAATTATTAGAAATTGTCCTAATTCCAAACTAAAATTAACTTAGCCATTTTTATGAGGCTTAAGTCAGCAAGTCAAACAGCATGTTATTTATTTATTTTTATTAAATTTTTGCAATTTTCATACAGTACACTTTGATGGTATTTACATCTGTTCCCCTCTCCGGGCCCCCCCCCCACTCCCCGCCCAGTTTCACGGACTCATATAAAATGGCCTATAGAGTCTGATTTGTGTCTCCAAATGTCCTTCAATGTGGCCATCCNATTTTGGACTTTCTATACTACCCCTGAAATTAGCCTTTATTACCACCCCCTCCCTTTTTTTAATTTTTTTTCTTTTTTTAGAAAATACTAGTCTGATGTCCAAGGAAGCCCTAGTAGGCTTCTGGACTTTTCTTTCTTTCTTTCTTTCTTTTTTTTAAATTAATTTTATTTATTTCTTTATGTGTATGAATGTACTTTCTGCATGCAAGTGTGTGCACCCGTGTCGTGCAATGCCGCGGAGGTCAGAAGAGGGTGTCGGATTCCCCTGGAACTGGAGTTCTCCTGGAATTGGAGCTTCAGACGGTTCTCAGCCGCCATGTGGGTGCTGGGGATCGAACCCGGGTCCTCTGTAAGAGCGGTCGGCTCGGCGCTCTTAACCACTAGGCCATCTCTCCAGCCCCTGGACTTTTCTTTAAGTACTTTCTAGCCCTGATTTCCTTTCATATCAGAGTTTTAAAAATGCAGTTTCAGTCTTTGTATTGTTTCCTTTCTTTCATCCTTTATTCCACTGCAGGAGCTGCTCCTCTGCGGTTCCTGTCATTGAGAGGGACATCAGTGATGCTGCCATCACTAAACTGAGGGACACTAAGCTTTCTGACGTCACTAAGATTTGATGTTACTTGTCTTTTTTATAATCTTATATTGTTCTTGCTATTTGGGATGGTGCATACTTCTTTTTTAATTTTATAGGTTAATTTTGATATGTCAACCCCATAGAATGTCACAGGACATTACATGGGAAGGGTTACCATATATCCTGAGCATAAATTCATGTTTTTCTGAATCACATGAGAGTAAGTTAGAAACACTTTGTTTTCATGTCTGAATACTTTGTAGTATGTTTCCTAAGAAATAAGGATACTGGCATAAAAAAATTAGAATATAGTTACTAAACCAGGAATATTAACAGCGATGCAACAGGACAGTCTAATACACTGGCTGTATTCAGATCTTAGCCACTGTATCAGTTACACTTTATATAAAGATTGATGCTTTTCCCCTCGAAGTCATGGATCCAGGATCATGTGTTATATTTAGCTGTCATGTCTCTAGTTGCCTTTAATCTGGAATAATTCCTCAGATTTTCTTGGGGTTTCTTGTCCTTAGTACTTTGAAGGGTACAAGCTGATTTTGGAGAAAGTCTCTCAATCTGAGGTGTTTTTTTTTTTTTTGACGATTAGTTTTAGAGTGTCGCTGTATCCTTCCTGTCTGTACATCCCTTGTGCTAGAGTGTCTCTGCACAAATGTTCTGTTATCTTCTGCATATTATCAAGAGGCACATATGATCCCTCCTTGTCCTAGTGCTGGTGATGTTAACCTTGATCAGTTTGTTAAGGTGTGTCTGCTACAGTTCTTTATTGTACTCTGAAACCTTTTCCTTCCTGAGTAATAATTCATAGAAGGGGACTAGAGAGTAGGCTCAGTGCTTAAAGAGTACTTGGTACCTAGCACCTATGTTAGGTAGCTCACAGCCACTTCTTAAGTCCAGCTCCAGGGGATGTGACTCCCTGTTCTGGACTCTGTGTCCACTGCATTCACATGCACAAACCCCCACTCCATACATATAAACATAATTAAAAATAAAACAAAAAGCAATTTAGAGGATGCATCAGGAATAGTAACTATCCTGCTCCTCACTAGACTTTTATGCTTTGATCTTATCATCCATTGGTTTTTCTAATTCCAAACTTTCCTTCTATAATTATTAGTTGACATAATACTAAATGGAGTAACTTTTTTAACTTACTCTTTCTTTATATTGGTGGGGGGCCCATGGATTTATAACATTCACTGATTTATAACCTGATACTACATTTTTTATTTGGCTTCCCATTTGTCACAGATTTGGCTGGTAGGTACCCCTTTGAGCGGTCTCCTGTTTTTTTCTGTGTATATGTGTATGTATGTATGCATTATATGTGTGGGGTGTTTATTTGTATGCCACAGTTTGTATGTGGTGGTCAGAGGACAATTTTTGGGAATTCCTTCCATCCTTCCATCCTGTGGGCACTGAGGAATGAATTCAGATCCTCAGGCTTGGTGGCAAGTACCTTTACCTGGGGAGGAATCTCACCAGCCCTCTTGAATTATTTTAATATGTCCTTATAATTTCTTATGTATTCCTTTACTTTCAGTCAAAACGATGTTAATTTCTTGGGGACTGGAGAGATGACTGATGACTCAGTGGTTAAGAGCACTGGGTGCACTTCCAGAGGACCCGGGTTTGATTCGCAACACTCACATGGTGGCTAGCAACCGTCCATAGGACCAATTCCAGTGGATTGGCACCTTCCTGGCTTTCTTTGTCTTTGCATGACACGGATGCACTTACATTCATGCAGACAAAACACTCATATACAGAAGATAAAAAATTGAATTTTTAAAAAGAATACGTTAGTTTCTTTTAAAAAAATTTATTATTATTATTATTTTTTAATGTGTATGAGTGTACTGTCTGCATGTAGGTTGGTGCTGGGAATTGAACCCAGGTCTTCTGCAAGAGCAGTCGGTTCTCTTAACCACTGAGCCATCTCTCCAGCCCCAGAATATGTTAGTTTGTTAGTTTCTTATACTTTCCTTTGTTTTTTTTTTTTTTTTTTTTTGGTCTTTTCAGCAGGGGCTCTCTGTAGCCCCAGCTGTCCTGGCATTCATCTTGTTAGACCCAAGCTGGCACCGTGTGTAACATCACATAAGATCAAACCACTGCTCTGCCTCCCAAGTTTCTAGGATGTTAAAGGCACAGGTGCGTCCCACCATGCCTGGCATTATACTTCCTTAGTCCTACGGCTCTGACTACTAGACTGCCATGATCTTTGTGTTATTTTTTTTTTGTTTGAAATGATTTTTTTGTAATTTTTATTTATTCGGTCTGTGCAAATAGAATTGTACTGTCTGTCATTGCAGGAGGTCTGTGCACCCGTGTCGTGCGCAAATAGCCGCGGAGGAGGCAAGACGAGTGCGTGTCGGCTTCCCCTGGGCACACTGGCAAGTTCTTCCCTGATTATTGGGGTTTCAGAGGTTCTCGGCCGCCAGTGCTGTGTGGGTGCTGGGGGATCGAACCCGGGTCCTGTCTGTAAGAGCGGTCGGCTCGGCGCTCTTAACGCTCGGCACCAATCTCTCCAGCCCCTTGGGTTATTTTTAATAAAGAGTGCTGTTTAGAGACCAACATTTGGGAGTTAAGATTTGCTTCTTGGTGCTCATGTGTTTTTGCATGTAAACCCTCCAGTGTACTACACTGGGAAAAGTGTGTGCATGTGTGTGTGTGTGTGTGTGTGTGTGTGTGTGTGTGTGTGTGTGAGTGTGTGTCTGTGTGTAGGAATACAAATATACAAATCTCTGTAGACAGATATGCTCACAAACATTTTATATCTATACAGATTCATAAATATCTATTTATATGTATATATACACACAAATACTTTATATGTGTTAAAAATACATTTCCTATCTTAGTCCAGTTTTATAGCTATATTCCAGCCTCCCACCCCTCCGCCCATATTCTCAGTCTGTAGTTACTTTTCTTTATGTCTCTTTCTTCTGATCTTAAAATATATGAAAAAGGTAGTCTCAGAATTGCTAAATCTCTACTCATCCTCCAAAAAGGTAATGAAATGTTCAGTATTTCAATATTTATGAACAACATTTGGAAGTATATTATATATCTGAAATGGAAACACCTTGTATGGACCAATTTATTTATTTATTTATTTATTTATTTATTTATGTTTTAGTTTTGACTATATACTTGGGTTTCTGGAGATTTTTTAGTTTTCTTCTCAGTCTTCTTTGCTGGTTTTCTTCTGTATTGTTCTTTAGAATAATTAAACAAAATTCTTTTTATCTACTGTCTTATGCTGTTACTTTGGATTATATCCATACTAATGAAAGTTTCTGGGACTAGAGCTAAGATCAGAGTTAGTTCATTTTTGTAACCCTTGGGTCGCTCATCAACTTAGATATGTGGGAATACTAAACAGATGTTTAAGTCAATATATGTTACCAATATTAGTTATGCCATGTTTTAGTTTTTAATGTGAAGTATTATGTGGGAATCTTGAATAACTGACCAGATTTGTCTAATACTAGATGAATATTGTTATCTCATTACCTCAAACCTGTGCATTTTTTGCTCACACTTTATTCTCTGTGAAGTATAAGTAGATTATATTGATTATATTAATATGAGCCAGGTCTGAAAGTGTCATTGCCCCCAGCCCTTCTAGGTAGAAAGAACAAATAATGTCTTGAGACTTAATGAAGCACAGTAAACATTTATTTCAATCATTTCTGCCACTATGTAAATAAAATGATTTGGTGCTTTTAAAAGATGTTAACTGCATACTGCTGGGATCTGCAAGTATAAGTGTAAATAACAGATCAGCAAGTTCCTGGATTACTAATCCCACATGCAGCAGAAACATTGGTCCACCTCCAGTGGTTGACAGTGGCTTTATCATAGCTGTAAGGTGCTCGAATGAATGAGTCCTCACTTCAGCTGGTTAATTCACTGAACATCAGTCACTGTTACCTGGGTGACTTGCTGAGGTTGCTCCCGGTTCTGCTGGGAGTGCTTGACAAAAGGTTATGCTGAGTAGATTCTTCATGCTGGAACCCAGCAGATCAGAGACTCTGAGGAGTCAGAATGTATTATAAGGTTGTTTTATTTCATGTATCAGTTTAAAAACTAACACTTCTTTTCTTTATCAACAGGAGTGAAACCTCGTTCGGGTTGGGCCATTGATCCTTTTGGACACTCACCAACAATGGCTTATCTTCTAAATCGTGCTGGATTTTCACACATGCTTGTCCAGAGAATTCATTATTCAGTTAAAAAGCACTTCTCTTTGCATAGAAAATTGGAGTTTTTTTGGAGACAGAATTGGGGTATGTAGGGTGTGATGGAAGTTGAGGACTCCATTGACCAAGATGTTGTTTTGAGGTTTCTGAATTTAGACTGGTGTGGGTTTTACTCATAATGCCAGTCTTGAAAAAACCAAACTGCCTTATTTTATATGACAATTATTTTCTGTTGTATTTATGTCAAGATTCTTTTATACATTGAAGCTGATGTTTATCTTGGGAACATTGTGGGGTCATTTTTATGACTGAAGAAAACAAAAAGATAAAGGATTTAGTAATGTGCACATGATGCTTTCACTTGCTTCTAGCGTAAAGCGCTGTCTTCTCAGAAAGTTGAGCATGGGTTAGCACTTCTGCCTCGTCTTCTCACATTAAGCTGGTATTCCTTTCCTCTATCTTTCTTGTCCGTGTCTTATCAGAAGTGCCCTTAAAAACCTTGATCCTCTCCTCCTAGGAAGTCCTTATGTTACCTATATGCAGACAGATTAAAATAGATTTCACCCTGTGTTCTCCTCCAGGTGATACTTCTATAGACCTTTGTTGAGAGAGAAGAGATTGGATTTAGTCTCCTAGGAGGCCTTTGCTTTACCAACCTCCATTCAGTCAGAACATTTTAATTCTGATTTGCTAAGTATTTATTATGGGGCACAGTTTATATAGAATGCTCCTTATCTGCTGTTAGTGAGCCGTTCTAGCTTGCCTTTAAATTTGATTGTTACCCCTTTTTCTGGTGAAGAAATGGGGGTTAGAAGTATGAAGCTACTTGCCAAAAGGCAGAGGTTGTAATGTAGTTGTGCTTTGTTCCTGAAGCCAAAGCTTCTGTCCCAGAGCCATTGTGTTAGACTTCGTCCTTATGCCTTACGAAAAAGGAGTGTTACTTTAGATGATGGATGTGAAGAAGTTACTGATTACATCACACTTGCTCCCAGTGTAATCTGTATCCTGAGAGTGATTCAGGAAAGAAGTCATTTTGCACACCTAGAAAATAACTTTTGTATGTGTCTGTGTCTCAATAAGGAAAGTAATTAGCAATGTAATTTTTCAATTCTGGAAAACTAAACCTTCAGGGATACCCAGAAGTTGCAGGGCTTGCATCCTGTATAGTTTGATCAAATGCAAAGGACCATGTTAATTTAAGAAAACAAAGGATTGGGCTGGGCATGGGGGCATGTCTTTAATCCCAACACTGGGAAGGTAGAGGTAGGTGGATCTCTGTGAGTTCAAGGCCAGCCTGGTCTACATAGTGAGTTACAAAGGATTAATTGTGCATGTTTAGATGGCTTATGATTATCAGTTGGTAAGAAAGTATTGAGTACTTTTATGTATTTACCACTGTGCTAGGAAGAAATAGAGAAGATGGTTTAATGTAGTAAAATACAGACACAACGAAATGCAGGAGATTGAATTGTGCATAAAATAAGCTGCTTAGTAGCAAGTGTAAGGAAAGTGGCCAGGATGTCTGGATCAGTAGGAGAAAGGAGGAGGAAATTTACCACCACTTTCAGTGAAGCCTTTGTGCCCACAGCAAGCATTAGTGACCATCGTTCTTAGCCTTATACTTGGGAACTGCTTTGGCAGATAGCACAGGGATACAGGTTTTAAGTGTTTTAAAAGTTTGCAAAATAAGTGAAAATTATTCTAACTAAGTGGTTAAAGCTGATTAGGACTTCTCTGCTAGGTTTAACCATTTTTTAAAATAAATCTTTTTTTTTTTTTTTTTTTTTTTTTTGTTTTTTCGAGACAGGGTCTCCCTGTAGCCCCAGCTGTCCTGGAAGATCTTTTTTTTTTTTACTCACTGTGTCGGCCTTGAACTCACAGAGATCCGCTTGCCTCTGCCTTCCAAGTGCTAGGATTAAAGGGATGTACCACCATGCCCAACTTTAATAAATACTATTTGAGAATTTCATGCAATGATTTTGATCATGTTCACCTCAAACTCTTTCCTATAATTCCTCCCACACCCACCCTTACCTCCCTAACCCCCCAATATCATGCCCTCTTTAAAAACAAAATGTAATGACCTGTTGATATTAATTTGTGCTGTTGCATATACTTCTGAGTGTGGGGCCATCTACTGGAGAGCAGTCCACCTACTAGGAGCCACGTTCTTAAAGAAAACTAACACTCTTACCCCAGAATCTGTTAACTAGCTGTCCACAGCTACTCAGGGGTCAGGGCTCATGAACCCCATTCCATTCCACACTAGAATGTTGACTGGCTTGATCTTGTGCAAGTCTTGTGCAGTCAAGCACAGCTACTGTGAGTTCATGGGTGCAGAGGCCTTGCCTTTTCTAGAAATCATGGTTTTGCCTCCATTCTCCCCAGCCTCTGCCTCTTAATCATTCTGCTCCCTCTTTAGCCATGGTCCCTGAGCCATGGGGAGAAGGTGTAATAGCTGTCCTGACTGTGGCTGAGCACTCCACAGTCACTTATTCTCCGCACTTTGACCAGTTGTGAGTCTCTGCATTAATCACCATCCACTGCAAAAAGAAATTTCTCTGATGAGTTCTGAGAGCCACACTAATCTATGGGCAGAGAGATCATATTTAGAGGAAAATCTGATGCTCTGTCCATTTTAGGAAATAAGAGTAGTAGGTTTAACCCCAGGTCCTATGAACTCTCCAACCATAGGTTCCTGGCTAGATTTGAAGTACCAGGATTGTGCTTCCTGCTGTGGAAGTGGATTTAAAGCATGCTGCTCTTTGAAAGATGTTTTCAAATTAAGTTGAGCTTGTTTGTGTGTTCTGTTCTTAATAAAGCAGTTATTTTTACTTTTTAAAAAAGTAAATGCTGTATTTTGTCTTTGTTAAAGAAGTAATAACCATTGTTAGAAACTGGAAATCCATATATGAATGAAAGTTGTGGAATGTTAAAGCTCAGCATGATGTGAAGGTAAACATTAAGTCCTTTAGTTTTCCTGGGGTTAATCTCTGCTATGTCAGAGTACAGATCTCATCTGACATTGCAGCTTTAACTAAAACACCATCCCTCATTAGTAACTAGTGCCTGTTTTTTTGTTTGTTTGTTTGTTTGGTTCTTTTATTAAATTTGAAAATTGTCCTTTCTTTTCCTGTGCACCTTCACAATGGAAAGTCTCATTGACTCATTCCTAGGTCCAGCAGGAGAGAGCCCATGAACTTTCCAGTGTCCCGCTTTGTGTCTATGCAGTGGCTGCATTAGCCTTTGCTCATCCTCTGGACTACCTTTGTCCTTTATGCTTTCACTTCTTTTGTTTTTTGTTTTTTGTTTTTTTTCACTGAGCCTCTGTGATAGATGTGAGTCACAGTTTGTCCTGTTGCCTGTGGCAGGAACAGATGTAGTAGGAGCTGCACCCTAGGGTGGCCAAGGTCAGGATTTTGCATGAGCCAGCTGTAACTTAGCTTTGTTCAGATTTTAATCTTCCTTTTGTTCAAGTTTATCTTCCTGGTTAGCAGGAGCTGGTTCATTAGGGACTGTGCCATCTCTATGTCAGTAGGTAGAAGAGGTAAGTGAGGGTGATCTACAGATCTTGCTTCAGCGGTGTCTGTGAAGTATGGCTGGATTCTGAAAGTGACTGCTCTTTTAGGGCAGAGCTTGTATTATATAGCTGTGTATAAAGTATGGATTTTGAATAGTTTTTGGGAGAAACAATTTTTTGAATAGAAATTTGACTTTTCATTTTAGATATGGGATCTGCCACAAATATTTTGTGCCACATGATGCCCTTCTACAGCTATGACATCCCTCACACCTGTGGACCTGATCCTAAAATATGCTGCCAGTTTGATTTTAAACGGCTTCCTGGAGGCAGATACAGTTGTCCCTGGGGAGTCCCTGCAGAAGCAGTAACTCCTGGAAATGTCCAAAGCAGGTATTAAAATATGCATTTCATAAGACATCAAGAACAGTGTGGCTATTCAACTGTGAGTTGCTGAAGGATTGAATAAATGGGCGTCAGCAGTCAACATTATTCTCATTCAAAGTATTCATTCAAACCAGATCTAAAGCAACTTAAAAATGCCACTGCCTCAACCATACCTTTATGTGTTATAATTTAATGGAAAGTGAACAATGGATCAATATACAATGGCTAACCTATAATATGCTATTATTACCATCTCCCTTGTACTCATTATAAAAGCTTTCTACTGTGTTTGATTGATTTCATATACTTCTGTTGATAATAAAACTTTTGGTCCCCATTGTACAAATTGGTTAGAAAAGCAAGTCAACTGCAAAAACACATTTAGTGAAATAGCACACATGAAGAGTGTAATTATGTCTTCTCTTAATAACAATTTCAATAATGGTGAACGTGCTCAACTCGGATGAATACACATCATTGCATCTTTCTGATGTTTTTGACTTACAGAAAACTTTAATTAGGAATATTTATACATAAATACATTTCAATACAAATCAAAAGGATGAACTGTTTCTTTAAAAGAAAATTATCTTAATGAAGAAAGCATCTGATTAAATCAAGTTACCTATAGTTTCTGATTTTGGTTTTTATAATGTTTAATTCCTTTAAAAGAATTAGGAATGGATAATGCTTTAAAGCATTGCATTGTAACATAAAACTAAATTCTGCTAGAAATATAATTTAGTTTTTGAATAAATTAACATTTGTTTTATCAGGTCTATTATTTAAGAAAGTTTCTTTTAAAAAATGTATGGGAGGAAGGAAAGTGATACTGATTTCATTTTACCTTGACGGAGTCCTTGTTAAAAGGACTCATTCCAATGTGAGGCTCTCACTGTGACTGACCTGAAGGTGTTTGGATGTGGCAGCCTTCTTCAAGCTGTGAACCTGTTTCATCAAATTCTCACTTCATAGTTGCTTTGTGAAACTGCCCAGGTATAGGGCCTTGTCTGCCTCTAGGGTGAGGCTACTCAGGCAGGAGAGAAGAAGCCTGAATTCCCTGAGCTAACTGCTTAGCAACAGTCGTGTTTATGCTTGTTCACTCCTCTCCTTGCTGTTCAGATTAGTTGGGGAGATCTTTTTTTGTCTTTTTTGGGTGCTGCTGACTACTTATTTGAGATGTAGAAAAAGCCATTTTGTGTAAATAATTTGCTATGTCAGTAGCCCCTCATAGATTGCTCCCCGGAAATATTCCTGGCATTCCATTCCAGTAATTCTAAAGTTGTTTCCAGATTACCAGGGGCTATGGGTGAATGACTCTGTATAATACTAGTGGAGATTTTTTGAAACTTCCCACAAGTTTTGAAATATGAATTCTGCTGGTTACTTAACATCCATATACCATCTTCTTTTTTACTTGGTCATGAAAAGAAATTAAATACAGGCTCTCCAGCTAGCTTGCTGATACCTTTCAACTGTTTAATAGCCTAAAGAAAATGAGATTTAATTTTATTATTCAGATGCCACATTTTGATGTATTCAGTTGATCAGATTCTTCTCATCTGCATCCTCCATTTTTATTTGCTCTATGGTCATATTTTAATTTGCCCTTTTCATTGAATATCAGATAATTTTATGTGGTAAAGGTTTGGTGGTAAAGGTTTAGTTGACATTTATTAGCTCAGAATATATCTAGAGCAAATTATAACCTGCATTCCTTTGACTATGATATTGGTCAGTTAATCATCGTTTGATCACTCTGCATTTCTCAAGTGTCTGCTACCTGCTGTATGGCGTAAAGTGGGAGCTGGGCTTTCCACAGTGCTGATATTTTCTGAACTGAAGCTCAACAGATGCCAGATGTAAAGGCACACAACACTGTTTATACTTTCTTTTCTCTCTCTGTGTAATACACACACACACACACACATACACACAAACACACATAATTTATTGTATCTAATAGTCAGCTATTTTTAAAAAAACATGGCTGTTTCAGGAATGTAGTTGAATCTTCATCCACAGTATATGCTTTATCTGTTGTTAGATTTCATTTTTATTTACTCCTTTCATGGGGGAAGTGGTTCCTGTTTCTGTGCAGTTAACCTTATTGTCCATGTGCTTTCTAAATTGGAAAAGTAATGATCTAAAACGTGGTGGCCCACGCCTTTAATCCTAGCACTCCAGAGGCAGAGGCAGGCGAATCTCTGGGAGTTCAAGGCCAGCATGGTCTACATAGAGAGCTCTAGGCCAGCTGGCACTAAAGGGAGAAACCCTGACTCAAAAAGACCAAAATAAATAAATAAATAAATAAATAAATAAATAAATAAATGAATAAATAAAATTACTTTTAGAAGATGTGAAATGTTAATAAATTGCTAATAAAGATGAAATATTTTGCTAAGTGCTAATCTCAGAAAACTAAAAGTTATATGTTATATAAGATCACTGGCGATATTTTAGTTATCAAGTTACTAAATTGTTAAAACTTGGCATTTACAAAGCAATTTCATAGACTATAATCTTTAAAAAGTCAATATGAGATTCTAAATTTAAATGTTATTTTTATATAAAATATTTCTTATTGATGTTCTTTGAGGTACTTTTATAAGTTTTTTTTTTTTAGTTTTATTTTATTTATTTATTTATTTATATGTATGAATGTACTGTCTGCATGCAGGTCTGTGCACCCGTGTCGTGCAAATAAGTTTTTATATTGTGAATTGGAACTTACTTTTGGGTAATCTTTGAAGTAAAAAATGGGAATACTAGGCAAGAAAAAAAAAATCCTTGTCATTTAACACCAGCTTGGCTTTATACACACGGAATGACTCAGCATTCATCTGCTTATTTAATTTCTTTTTCATGAGCCTTTCTTCTAGTTTCTCAGTGGTGCCCCAACTCAGCATTCTCCAGAGGGTTTCCTGCATAATACTAAATTTGATTCATTGAAACTGTTCATATCAGCATACTGTGTTACCTGACCTTTGCAGTCATGGGTTAGAGCCTGGGAGGGTAGAAACCAAAACAGCTAATTCAGTTCCTAAGCATGAGCTGGTAGTCATTGCTAGGAGGGACAGTGGGGCTCCATTGGATTGTCGATGGCAGAAGTGCAGTGAGCAGGCTTTCTTCCTTTACAAGAGGATGCATTTTGTAAAAGGTTATAGATTATGGGGCTGGAGAGATGGCCTAGTGGTTAAGAGCGCCACCTGCTCTTGCAGAGGACCTGGGTTCGATCCCCAGCACCCCAGGAGAACTCCAGTTCAAGGGGAATATGACACCCTCTTCTGACCTCCACGGCATTGCATGACATGGTTGCACAAACCTACATGCAGACAGTACATTAATACACATACGAAAATAAAGAAAATAAAAAAATGATTAAAAAAAAGTTATAGATTACTATTTTCAAAGCTCAGAATCTTGTTCAAAATTTGCTTCCTTGGGGGTGGAGAGATGACTCAGCTTTTAAGAGCTCTGGATTCAATTCCCAGCACCCACCTGGCAGTTAACAGCTGTCCATAAGTCCAGGTCCAGGAGATCTGATGCCCTCCTCTGAACTCTGCAAGCATTGCATAGCATGGGTTAATTATATACATGTAAGCAGTATGCTTGCATATGTATAAGTTAGCAATAAATAAAATGTTTTTAAAATTTGCTTTCTTCTGTGTTTAATCAGGCTATTAAAGCTTCTGATTAAATTATAAAATGGAATATTAAAACACAGCAGAGTTCAGTGTTGATGTGGATAAGAAAACCTTATGTATTCTTTGACTCAATAAGTTTAAACATGGGCTATGTAGTGTCTAGTGGGGCAAGCAGTTCCAGGATGACACTGTACCCCCATTGACTATGATTTCTCAAAGGATAAGCCATTGGAAGACTATAGGGTTTTTCTGTAATAAGAATCTGTGAAGATTTTAAATAGGTAATAGGTGATGCTGAGAAATCTGCCGCAGAAATCCATTTTATCTAAAATCTGCAAAAATATTCAGCAGTTTTAAAAATATAATGCACTTTTGAATTTCTGTCCTTTTTACTGAGCTACCCTGTTGGCCTTTCCTTAATATAATTTTCATATTTCCCCATTTTCTTTCATAGAGCTCAAATGCTACTGGATCAGTACAGGAAGAAGTCAAAACTTTTCCGTACTAAAGTTCTTCTGGTCCCATTAGGAGATGATTTCCGATTCAATGAATACACAGAATGGGACTTGCAGTACAAGAATTATGAGCAGCTGTTTAATTACATGAATTCTCAACCTCATCTTAAAGTAAAGGTAATGAGACGTTTATGATACTTTATTTGAAACTGAGCTGTCCTCCACAGTTTCTCCTGCATCCCTAGATCATGCCATTCATTCTGACATAAAAGCATAATTTTATCATATCCTATAGTTTCATTTTTGAAATTGACCCTTTCTGACCTCAGGTGAAAAAATTTAGTGCTAGAGGATTGATTATAAGGGGCCTTTTATTTTATTGAATAATGTACATCTACTAAGCTCTTCTGGGATGCTTTTAATGTTACAGCATGCAAAGTTTATTGTTTTTCTCTGACAGTTGCATGCTTGTGATTTAGTAATGTGACCAATAGTTACAAATGAATATGTCATAAATTTATAAATGTTTTATTTCTACAGAATACACAAGCATTTTTCTTAAGTGAGATTTCTAATATTAATCATTTGTCTGGGATTCTTAGTGTTATTTTTTTTCTACCTTTTGGGAAATTTAAAATGTACCCCGGTATTTTTTAAATTAATTTATATGAATGTACTGTCTGCATGGAGGTTTGTGCACCTGTGTCATGCAATGCTGCGGAGGTCAGAAGTGGGTGTCGGATTCCCCTGGAACTGGAGTTCTCCTGGAATTGGAGTTACAGACAGTCCTCAGCCACCATGTGGGTGCTGAGGATCGAACCCTGGTCCTCTGCAAGAGCAGTCGGTGCTCTTAACCGCTAGGCCATCTCTCCAGCCTCTGTACCCCAGTATATTTAAAAGAGCACAAATAGCTGTCTTCTCATCTCTGTAGCTCTGGCCCGGCCCCCATCAACTTACAGCTTCCTGGTTTTTTCAGATGTTCTTACAGTATACTTTGGGAGCAAATCTCTGCTGCTATGCTGTTTAATACACATCTTTACAGACAATAAGGATTTTGTTTAAAGCTGTAATCATAGAATCATTATCCCATCAAAAATAACACTAGTTAAATAACAAATCTGCATTGGTTGAAATTTTCTTGATCCATAAAACAAATATTTTAATCAATTTTCAAATATGAGACATGTATTGCATTTGGTCAATAAGTCTCAATTTTTTTTACTTTTATTTTTATTTTTTTGTCTTTTGAGACAGGGTCTCCCTGTAGCCCCAGCTGTCCTGGAACTCACTCTGTAGACCAGGCTGGCCTTGAACTCACAAAGATCCGCCTGCCTCTGCCTCCCAAGTGCTAGGATTAAAGGCGTGCGCCACCATGCCCGGCTCAATTTTTTTTTTAAGTGCATCTTAGAAGACCTTATTTGAAGAAATCAATTTTTCAGCATGCTTACAATATTCATATATCAGTCTATAAGATAATGTAGGATCTGTGGAAGGAGGTGCTATCATTATATAGAAAAAATTTAAAAAGTCGTACTGGAACATAGTTTATGCAGTAAGAATTCAGGTTCATTAAATAAACTTCTATAATATCAACTAGATACTCTTAAACTTCTTTAAAATATTTGCAATTACATTTTTGCAAGTTTATGAACTTGAGCAAGAAGATTTTGTAAGTGTACAGAGAACATTTTTAGTTTAAAAGCCCCTGTGTATTTCAGTTGTCACCATCTGGCATTGAAGGTTTGGAGGATTCTTGGAGAGACATGAGTCATCAGTCCATATTAGGAGCTTAAAAAGCTGTGTCTCATGTCTTTGAGGAGTGCCAAAAGTGGTGGCAGCCACAGAGTAGATGCACTTGCTAGTAAGAATTGAAGATTTCAACAACAGTACTCTCTCTCTTCATTCTTTTTGTCTTTTTACTAAGATCTCAAGTTCTATGTCTGCATTACAGTTTCTCTGGTCTTACTGATTATTTATATCTGGTTGTACTTTCCTTTTGGATGCTTAAGGCTACACAGCCCAGATTAACCAAGGTTTTTGTTTTCTCAAGGTCAGATGAGGATCTGGTCCTCAGGGGTCTCTTAGGGGTTTTAAATACCCAGCTTGTGGATAGGGGATGTCGGAGTGTAGACTGCCATTGTTGGACTACCTGGGCTGTATCATGGAGGCCAATGCAGGGGGATCAAGACAGGACATGTGCTTACTGGACTTCATTTTGGGGGACCATGGGAGGTAAAGACCCCAGTGTGGAGCAAAAGTGCAGGATTGCTGGTTGTTTGGGGTTGCCAAGGAGGAACCTTCAAGCACTTCCTTAAGCAAAACATGACATCTTTTAGGGAAGAAAAAAAAAATCCTCCAATTCAAGTGATATGTGTACGTATGTATGTATATATTTATGTATATATTTATGTATTTATATAACTATGTATATATATATGCATATATAATGAAGCAATACAAGTTGGAGAGAACAACAACAAAAGAACTGAAAAAAAACCTCTGGAAAGACTCAGAAAAAGATGCAAGATATGTATGGCAGAGTGCAGGGACTTGGGTGGGATGTGGGGCATGGAAAGGGAAGTGACTCTAGATTTGATCGAGAAATGATGTATGACCTATGGAAACAGTTTAATAACAGTAATAATAAAAAAATGGAAATAAAAAGCCCCTGTGTAAACACCACCCAGAGCAAAGTTTAGGACATCATCACACCCAGAACAGCTCCTCAGTACCTTTAACTCATCACCAGTTCATGCTGAACTCCTGTCCTCTATACTCCAGCCACTTGTTCTTGAGATACATAGGAAGTGTGGGGTTTCCACGTCTGGCTGTTTTATTCCAGATAATGCCTGACTCTCATCTACACCATATTCCTTTTCAATACTATGTGGTATCCAGCGTCTGGTATCTATTTAATGTTTATACCATAATTTAGACATTTCTACTGTTGATGGACATTTGTGTTGTTCCCAGTTTCTTTCATTAGAAAGAAATGAAGCTACTTAAACATGCCAGGCAGGTCTTGCTCACCTGTATGGATTCACGAGGGTGTGAAATGGGGCTGAGCTTTTTGGTCATTTTCCACACACGTGCTCACCTCTAGGAGCTAACTCCAGCAGGGCTCCAGTGATCAGCTGTTGCTTCCTGTGATGTGGCTTGGTACACAGATTTTCTCAGACTTTGCATTATCAGAATTGTTTTTTGTGCATTTTTATCTTTGCAGTAAACGTGGTAAGTATCTTGTCAGTGTGACAGATACCAAAGAGGAGCGTCTTGAAGATAGAAAGGATTTAACTTGACTCCCATTTCAGAGGCCTTGTAATGGTCTTGTGTCTGTGTTTTGGGGTGTAGGATGAGGCAGAAGCACATCCTAGTAGGGGGTGTGGCAGAGAAATGCTTAATGTCATGGCAGGCAGGAAGAAGAGAGAAAGGAAGGCACAGGGCCCCAACTCACCCTTCAGAATCTCACCCATAAGCGCCTTCCTCCAAGCACCCTGCAACTCCCAGCACCCACATGGCAGCTAACAACTGTCCATAACTCCAGTTCCAGGAGATCCAGTGCCCTCTTCTGATGTCTGCAACATTGTAGGACACTGGGACACTTACATACATGGAGGCAGTTCACTCATGCACATAAAATAAAAATAATAAATAGAATATTAAAATATATGTATTTAAAAAAACAAAAAAAAAACTTTGTCTTACTAATATCATAGTTATAAGTGATTCAAGTTGAAATTTTGCTTTTCTAATAGAGAGATAATTGTTAAAACCTATACTGGTATTAGCTGGCTCTGGTTCTAAGCTTTTTATTTAGAATCTTACTTTGCTTTCTCATGGAATGTAACATGCTCAAAACCACATGTGGGCTAAGTGGCAAGTGGTGGAGATGGGATTTAGACCCATGCCTTTGCTCTGTTGAATCACAATGACTTGTCCTCTCCATTTCTCCCCTTCTCCCAAAGAAGGAATTCTAAAGCTAGAGTGCTGTTATTGAGGAAAAAATTCCCTATTCCATTTTTAATAGGTATTCCTGTTATTATCTGCTTTTAAGATCTGGTACATTTTTCCTTTCCTTGATTTGTAGAACAGTTGGGCTTCAAAAAGAAAATGATGTACTAGTAATTTAAACCATTAGTTAGAAATGACTGGCTGTTGATTTGAGCAGTCAGCCTTGTGATTCTTGTTCTTAATGTATACATTCAGTCAGTCAGTATAGAAAACATCTACTTGTTATTTTTTAATTGAATTTTTGAGCATTTCATACATAATATTCTTGTTTTTGGTATAGAGGAGGGAGTATGGGGAGAGATAGGTAACCTTAAAGGCCTTTAGAAATACAGAACCCTACCACCATAGAAGCCACTTAAAGGCCTTTTTTTTTTTTTTTTTTTTTTTTTTTTTTTTTGTCTTTTCGAGACAGGGTCTCCCTGTAGCCCCAGCTGTCCTGGAACTCACTCTGTATGTAGACCAGGCTGGCCTTGAACTCACAGAGATCCGCCTGCCTCTGCCTCCCAAGTGCTAGGATTAAAGGCGTGGGCCACCACCCCCGGCATTTTTTTTGTCTTTTCGAGACAGGGTCTCCCTGTAGCCCCAGCTGTCCTGGAACTCACTCTGTATGTAGACCAGGCTGGCCTTGAACTCACAAAGATCTGCCTGCCTCTCCCTCCCAAGTGCTAGGATTAAAGGTGTGCGCCACCATGCCCAACTTTTTAAATAACCTACTGTTCCTAAAGTCTTCTGTTCTCTCAGGAGAAAGGATGGTATGTGAACTGCCTTGTGACTAGCAAAGCTTCCCGACATTCGGACTGCTTTTCTTAATACTTGTGTTTAAAGGATTCTGCTACTGCCTTATCTTCATTCATCTGAATTACTCTGTGTCTGGATCCTTTAACATTTTAAGCATTTGGACAGAGTTTTCATGTCTCAGACTTGTCTAAGTGGTTCTCCCAACTGCTTAGGTATATTCCTTTTCTCTTAATTAAATTTGGGATGTAGTGCAAATCAAGAATAGTCACTGGTATTTCTGCTCTGCTTTTGATTCTTGTGAAATGCAAGCTCTGCTCATTCTGCCCTGGAAACACATCCTAAACGTTCAGTAAATTTTCCTTTCTTTGTAAGAAGTAAACATTTTAATCTGGAAATGAACAGTTAGAATACAACCCTGAAAATTTTTCCTAGATCCAGTTTGGAACTTTGTCAGATTATTTTGATGCATTGGATAAAGCAGCTGAGAAGAATGGCCAGCCCTTGTTCCCTGTTCTAAGTGGAGACTTTTTCACTTACGCTGACCGGGAGGATCATTACTGGAGTGGCTACTTCACATCCAGACCTTTCTATAAGCGAATGGATAGGATCATGGAGTCCCGTTTAAGGTATGTGTACTTGAATGGCTCCGTGTACTTATTCACCTCTTTTATGTTGTCATAGCTCTTTTCATACATCATTTATATAGTGTTACTTAATATCATCATGAAATTTTGATGCAATCTGAATATGTCTTTATGGTACAATTAGATTATCATATGGGTCTTTTTTCTGATAGAAAAGCAACTTTCCTAATTAGATTTTCTTCAGTTTGTATTCTTTGCTAATTTGCCTGCACTGTCTTGGCACTGTGTTAATATTCTGTGGCACCGCCACGTGCATATCAAGGCAAGTAACCTGGTAGACTACATAGTTAAAAACACAGGCAAGTGTCAAAGTATGCTCAGCACTAAAAATGGGCCTCTTGGTGCGTACTCTAAAATGAGTGTCCTTTATGGTGGGAGAATATTAGAGGCTCCGTCTCAGTTCTGATTTATTTTAAGACATTTCTATAGGTATGATTTCTCTGCTTAGAAGAACAAAATTTGAAAGAAATGAGAACTGATGGTGCGGGCAGATGATGGGTTGAAAAAGTAAACTGATTCAGAAAAAGATAGAAATGCCAACAGAAAATATAACAGCATGACCTCAGGGACCTTCAGTCATGGTCCAGTAGAGCGTTATATCTTGGGTGAGGGCTAGAAACATGAGCATATGGTCCTGTCGGCAGTGGGGTTTTGAGAAACTGAGTCTGACTTTTTTTTTGTAAAGTTGAACTACCCCCAGAGTACTAAGACTTTCTTTGCACCCATGACTGAGTTTAGGAATTTATTTTCAAGATGAGTCTTGATTCTAAAATCAAGTTAGATTTTTTTTTAATTTTTAAAAAATTTTTATATGAATGTACTGTCTGCATGTAGGTTTGTGCACCTGTGTCGTGCAATGCCGCGGGGGTCAGAGGAGGGTCTCAGATTCCCCTGGAGCTGGAGTTCTCTGGAATTGGAGTTAGAGACAGTTCTCAGCCGCCATGTGGGTGCTGGGGATCAAACCTGGGTCCTCTGCAAGAGCAGCTGGCACTCTTAACCACTAGGCTATCTCTCCAGCCCCGTCTAAAATCAAGTTAGATTTTTACCTGTCCCCTTTCATATTAGTGTGTCATGAGTACATTTAGGAAGACTTTTTATAAAATTAATGAGTTTCTTCTAGACAATATCTCAGGTATGAAAGAAGAATGTTTTTTATATTTATAATGAAATAGTGTTCATATATAAAGAGATATGCATGCAGTTATATTTTCTGTTTTTCTAAACTTTATGTGATAAAATGGAATAAGTGATAAATAATGTAAAAATTCATGGCACTAAATTTGTGTTTATTTTCTAGCAGCTAAGAGTTGCAAATATCTTAATTTATTGAACATATTCAGAGCATAGTGGTTATGATGGGAATATATTTGAAAAATTAGGCTTTATAGGAAAACAAAAAGCACATAATTTTGAATTTTTGAATGCATTAATTTATTTGCAAATAAGATTATTGTCTGAAAGTACTAGTATTTCATTCTCATTTGTAAAATGTGGATAAAAATAGAAGAATAAAGAAGAAAATAGGTCTGATGGTGTTGGTGAGTGGTTTGGAACTTGCCTAGCATATTTGAGACCCTGGATTCATTTCCTAGCATGCCAGTATACACACACACATATACCCACCCCCCACAAAAAAACCCAGAAGAAATATGAAAAGAAAAGAAAATATTTCCAAATCTTCATTTACTATTTTGAGATAGCTGTGTATGTGTTATTTGCTGTTTTCAGAAGCAGGACAGATTGCTTGTCATGGGTGTGAACGATACATGTAATATACTTGTTTTTGTTTTGTTTCCGAGACAAGGCCTCCCTGTAGCTTGAGCTGGCCTGGAATGCTTTATATAGACCAGGCCTCCCTTGATATACTTGATTCCATCCTGATCTTTTTCATCATATGAGTTCTGGAAATTAGAATTTTAAAGAGGAACTTATGTGCTGTCTTTCACTATTTCTACAATTCAGAGGAACTCATCATTTTTTATACCAAAAGCATTTCTAATTGCTCTTTTTCATGAATATTGAAATATTTTAAAGGTATTTTTTTAAGGTATTTGTGATACAGAATCTTCCTAGGCCTTTTGCACTGTTAACCATGTTTCCTTTAACCAACATTTTTAAGAAACCTATTTTGAGGCATGTCTTCTGATTAAAGAAACAAAGAAAAAGGTGTAAATCATAGGCCAGTGTTCTTGTTCCAAAGGTATTCTAGACCTTAAAACATGAAAAATTCAGGATGGTCATTTATGTCAGGACTCAGGAGGCTGAGGCAGGAGGATTGGCCCAAGTTTGAGGCCAGTCCAGGCTACAAAGTGAGACCCTGTCTCGGAATCTAAAAACAAAACAAAGCAGTAACAACAAAAACAAAAAACCAAATAATATGAAACAAATAAAAAATACCTAAACAATAGAAAATAAATGAGAAACAATATCCACTTTGTTATTTTCATAATTGTTCCATTTTTATGTTGTCCTTCAAAACTGGAAGTAACCGTTGTCCCCAAGCTGCTGTGTGGCTGTCCTTCCCTGCCACTTCACTTTACAGCAGCCACCATCATGTGCTTACTGTCCTAGCATACAGGTGCAAGTTTGGTGATATTCCAGGTACACATCTGCACTGCACTTAGCGAGCAGAAAGGATGGGCACATTTGTCTAATTCTTACTGCTCTCGTCAGGTTGTTCATTGTTGTAGTTTTGTTACGTATAGACAGACCTACCATCCTCCCAACAGACTCTGGCTTCTTTCCAGATTATCTAGAATCAAGATTCCCAGTATCAGTGTAAGGATGGTGGTTTTTTTTTTTTTTTTTTTTTTTGAAAATTGAAAATTTTAAATATTAAGATAGATACCTTGGTGGTTTTAGTAGAAATTTAAAGGGTACCTGAATACGAATGTCAGAAATAATGTATCTTTTCAAAATTATATTTCAAAAGCATCAGTGAGGAGGGTGTGGTGGTATATGCCTTGAATATCAGCACCTGAGAAGCAGAAGCAGGTAGAATTAGAAACAGTGAGAGTTTGAGGCCAACCAAGTCTACATAGTGAGACCTAGTCTCAAAATAATAAGTAAGTAAATAAATAAATAAGACTACATAGTAAGACTCTGTCTCAATAAATAAGTAAAAAGCATCTATGATCATAAGCTAACATGCTTGTTTTGAAATAGAAATTAATGACTCTTTCCTACAATTAGGGCTGCGGAAATTCTGTACTATTTTGCCCTGAAACAAGCTCAGAAATACAAGATAAGTCAATTTCTCTCATCACCACATTACACGGGACTGACAGAAGCCAGAAGGAACCTAGGACTGTTCCAGCATCATGATGCCATCACGGGAACTGCCAAAGACTGGGTAGTTGTGGATTATGGTACCAGGTAATTCGAGAAAAACTGTTTTACCTAACATTTTTAAATTTTGACTCATAAGATTGTGTGTGTGTGTGTGTGTGTGTCTGTCTGTCTGTGTGTTGTGTGTGTGCACTGTGTGTATGTGCATTTGCATGTATGTACACTATGAGATGAAGCAGTTAGTGTATGTCAAAACATGTTCATAGTGTTATCCCTTCTGTGTATTGCTATAGCCAAACATCATCAATTTTTAACATTCAGGAAATCTGCCAAAGCATCCCAGCAGCTCCAGCTTTCAACTGCAGTGCTCTTCCCAGATGTTAGGGCTTGTCTGCCCTATCAGGGATTTGGCATCTAGTAAATCATATTTAAACCTAGGGAGATAAAGAGGCCCACTTCGTTGTGCGGCAGCTTAATATCGTTTTATTTCATATCCACTTGTTCTTGGATACTTGATATATCTTTGAGGGACAGTGACAGAAAGGGGCAAGGTGAGTGGCATAACCAGGCAGGACAGGAGTCAGTCAGTAAGGATGGTAAGAGCACTTGGCATTAAGAGCAAAGCATCAGCTGGGCATGGTGGCACACGTCTTTAATCCTAGCACTTGGGAGGCAGAGGCAGGCAGATCTTTGTGAGTTCAAGGCCAGCCTGGCCTACAGAGTGAGTTCCAGGACAGCTGGGGCTACAGGGAGACCCTGTCTCAAAAAGACCAAAAAACAAAAACAAAAAAAGATCAAAGCATCTTCCTCACTGAGCACCTGTCAGACAACCGAGAAAGTGCTGTTATTTCTATACTAAAGACTTATGGGCTGGAGAGATGGCCTAGCGGTTAAGAGCGCCGACCGCTCTTACAGAGGACCCGGGTTCGATCCCCAGCACCCACATGGCGGCGGAGAACCGTCTGAAGCTCCAATTCCAGGAGAACTCCAGTTCCAGGGGAATCCGAGACCCTCTTCTGAACTCCGCGGCGTTGCACGACACGGGTGCACAGACTTGCATGCAGACAGTACATTCATACACATACAGAAATAAATAAAATTAATAAAAAAAAAAATTAAAAAAAAAAAAAAAAAGACTTAGAGGGGCTCAGTGGTTAAGAGCACTGACTGTTCAGTTCCCAGCATCCACCAATGGGGCAACCATCCCTAATTCCAGTTGCAGAGGATCCGACACTCTTTTCTAACTTCTGTAGGGATTACATGGCAATGGGTGCACTTACATACATAATAGGCAACAGACTCATCACTATAAAATTAAAATAATAATGTTGTATAATATTATATATATATATATATATATATATATATATATCATCTATAGTTAAAGAATTAGACAACGGTGAGTAGAGGCCTGGCTTGGAAAGCTGTGGCTGACCTCATACCTAGTGCTTCTCAGTGATGGAAAAGCTGACCTTTGTGGTATTGAGACCCATATCATCATGCCACAGTTTGGATAACCAGTCGTTAGGATCAGCGCAAAGGGGATTTTTACATCGGACAAAGATGTTTTGCCATCATTTAGACTATTGTTTCATTTAGGTTTCCTTGTCATTATTGCTGGTATGTAAGGATGTGGAGGTGTGGGAGTCAGTGGAAGAGTATTTGTATATCATGCACGAGACCCTTGGGCTCAATTCTCAGCGCAAAAAAAAAGATACACAAGAGATGGTATACTTTTAATATTTCAAAATCATCAGCAATGTGCTGTGTTGTTCTTAATTCTTAAGTGGAATTGCTTTATAGCTCCTGGAACTGAAATGTGGGTAGAGCACATAAAATCAGTGCTAACCTGACCTGCCACTGACATCGCTTATTGTAACAAGTGCTAAGTTGTTAGTTATAATATTTTGACTTGTTTTCTGGAAGTGAAGAACAGAAAGGTACTCTTAAAGCTTCACTGTTGACTTCAGTCAACAGTGATATATTCAACTTAGTATCTTGAGTATTTTCTCAGTTTTGTTGTGAGAAATATATTTTCCTGAATGTATTCTGTGCACTGAGGTCAAGCTGGCCTAAAGCGGAGAGATCCTGAGTGCTGGTGATGTTGCTGTTTCTCTTACAGAAAGCTTTTGGAAAGTAAAGTCAGAGCCTTGCCTTCTTACTCTTGCCTCATTGATTCACTGAATTCTGAAGTGAGTCTTGGACAGAGGTGGGAGAAGCTCTTCTCCCATTCTGCCCACTTGCTTTCTCTGGCTGCCATGGCAAGATACCTGACTTTTCTAGGAAACTTGTCACTAGGCACCTAACAAAATTTCTGTTGCTTTTAGCTGAACACATTAGGCGTATTCAGAACTGCATGTTAGATTAAAAAAAAAAAAAAAAAGGCCCAGCAGTTTTCAAATCGTACTTGACATTTGCAAATTTACTAGTACTTCACACTCCAGTTGAAAAGTTGTAAACAATTATCAAGTCATTAGCACAGACATTTTAAGGAAAAAATTCAAAACAAATTGGAGAATTATAACAAAGAGGCAGCTAGAGCTTCATATTGTCTGGTAGTTGAACATTTACTACTGTTCATTCAGGTGCTCGTCAGAAAGTCCCAGAGAACAAGTGTGTGAATAAGGGATTGCACTTGATGGCCAGTCAGAGCAACTGCAGACAGAATCAGTCCAGTGATTTTCCTGTCATGTGAAACAGTCTATAGATCATCCAGTCAGCATGCCAGCTTCACAGTCCCAGAAGGAACCCAGGCCCTTCCAGATTCTTCTCTGCTATGCTACAGTGACTCTGAGAGCCATTCTTTCAACAGCAGTCTAAATATTTGTATGATTATAAATGGAGGGAGAGAACGCCTCATGAGAGGGCCAATTTTAATCTTAATCATCACATGAGAAAATGAATTAGACTCAGGGCATAGCAGTAGATGTTTAGCTTAAATGTAGATAATGCTGATGATGGGGAAGGAAAGACATAATGGTAATGAAGTCAGTTACATGAAGAGTCTAAAGTTCTGCATCATTCCTATCTTGTAAGTATGATAATAGGACAAAGCCAAATGAAAGATGGGTGTCCAAATGGACATGTGAACTATTAGCTGACGAACATGGTGCCATCTATTTAAACGATAGCCATGACCTCAAATCAGAGAGCTATGATTCCTGAGAACTTGTGTGCTGTACTGTGTTCTGTATTAATAAGACAAGTGCATACTAGAATGCAGGCGGCCTTGAGAAATCCCACATTGATGGAGCCTTGAACATTTAAAAAACAGACTTACTTATCGTGCTTCATTTGGTTTTGTTTTAAACAGAATAGTTTTATATCCTGAGAAACCATTTGGGGAGTGTTCTGCTATAGTTAGTGCTCATCTCATTAGGAGGCTGTGTGATGTGGTTTAGGATGCAGACATTGATCCATGACTTTCACTCACTTTAATTAGGACTTTTTAATACTCAGTGATCCAAGTTCAGCTTAAGTTATTGTAGAACATAACTGTTATTCTAGGGGCTCAGCTGCCTAATAAAGATAGCGATGCAGATAAAAGAAACTTGGGTTAAAGAAGTTCTTTCTGTAACTGAGCTTTTATCTAAGCATACTTACTACTACCAGCAACATCTGGATGTGCTGAGAAATTTATCTGGATGATGGCATAAATTCAAACCCATAAGATCTTTTTATTACAGTGGTAGATTTGCTGTGTAAATATATTTAAATAATAATATTGAACATAAGCACTTTTCTAGGAAGAGGTTTTAGTGCTCTGTACAAAGAATTTATTTTTGAATTACTTACCATTGTTGTTTGTTTGTTTGTTTGTTTGTTTTGAGGAAGGCTTTCACTCTGTAATCCAGGCTGGTATCAAACTTGTGATGCTTCCATTACCTCAGCCTCCTGCATGCTGAGGGGACATGGCTCAGCTTTCTTTACAGCTTTCTGTTGTTTTGTGCCAACAAAACATGTTTTTAGCACGTAGATCTCAAGTTGCTCCTGTGTTAGAGAAAATGATAGGCCAACTCTTTAAGTATACATCATTGTGATAAGTGATTGGAACATGATTGACAAGGTTGATCTGCAGATTTTTACATCACACATTTGCTTAAGGATACTGGATCTGTAAAACCCTACACGTGGTTGGATTTTAAAAATTATGTATAACTTGAAGCAAGTTCTGTTCCATTGTGTGTTGTCTTAGCGGTTATTGGCAATGTGCTGAGGCTACATTGCAGAACAGAGAATTAATCAATAGGTTCTTAAATCTCCCTTTGGTTCCTCAGACATAAAAATAAAAATTGAGTGTATTTGGTAATTTCAATGATGGAGAAAAGTAAAAAGAATAGAGATAATTCCACTGTTTGGACCTGTGACAGACTTTTCTTTGTAATTGTCTTGAGAAGAACATGAGACCAAATTCAAACAAGTCACTTGTAATTCTTGAGAATGGTGTGCCTACAAACTGAACGTTCTTAAAGTTAACACATTTGCTTTCACTGTTGTTTTAATGCTTTAAATTTTTCTACAATAAAAAGTAAATAATTTTTTGTAGTATAATCTCTTCTTGCTGTTGTGTAATAATTATTGTGGATGTCATTATTGGGTATGACATTGATAGAAATTGTAAGCATTTTTCAATAAGTTGATGTGTTTAAAGAGATCCTTGTCAGTGATATCTTTTGATTAGCTTTTTTTCCCCCTGAGTCTTAAGTTCTAGGGGAAAAATAGTGTGTGTGTGTGTGTGGGGGGGGTTTGCATATCGTGGATTCCTTACATAGTTTTCTTTGTGAATGTGAATACTGATGATTATTTGGTGATTGTTAAAATGAAATAATTATATGGGGATTTTTGAGTTGTCAGACTAATGAAATTTTACTTTGCAGAATCTTTCAGTCACTAAAAGTTTTGGACAATATAATTGGAGATTCTGCACTTCTTCTCATTTTAAAAGACAAAAACAATTACCAGTCTTCCTCTTCTGAAACCTTCCTAGAGATGGTGAGTTGATTTCTGTATAATCATACAAACATTTGACTTTTTTTTTCTGAGACTGGAAAAGGGATGAGAAGCTCAATTAAAAGAATATTAGCAGGGATGGAGAGATGGCTCAGCTGTTAAGAACACTGGCTGCTCTTGCAGAGGATCCAGGTTGGGTTCCTAGCACCCACATGGAAGTTGACAACTGTCTATACTCCCATTCCAG
Source organism: Rhizomys pruinosus (assembly GCA_009823505.1). Classification (NCBI taxonomy): domain Eukaryota; kingdom Metazoa; phylum Chordata; class Mammalia; order Rodentia; family Spalacidae; genus Rhizomys; species Rhizomys pruinosus. The sequence continues at coordinate 559,303 of VZQC01007562.1, read as the reverse complement.
GAGACCAAATGATATCTTTTGACCTCTGAGGGCATTGCACAAGGGTAAACTTCTACACACACAGGCAATACACTCATACATATAAGAAATAAAATATTATAAAAGAATATGATTATTACTTCATGTATTATTTAAAGAATTTGTAGCACTTTATATAAATTGCCTGAATATTCCTCTTTTCTGAAACTGTCTGCATTTGATTTCTGTATGTAATTCATTCTGACTAAATCTCTGCATGAAAAATGATACAGTGAACTTGTTTTAAAGTAGGTAAGATAGATCGGCTTTTAGAAAATTGTTAAGGTGACATTGTAAGGTAATGGACATTATAATTAGTTATCCAGGTTGGCTTTAATTAGAAACCTCTTGATACTTGAATTTTGTAAGCCCTTAATCTGTTCTTGCTATGCTTCAATTTGAATGTTCTTTTGGTGTGAGAAGTCCAGGGAGTCCTGTGGACAGGGCTGAGATGTGTGCAGCTATAGTGCAGAGTTTAAGGAAGTAGGAAATTGGCTATTAGTCTCGGTCTTGTACTGGATCGTGTGGGTTTTTAAAAGGGTTTCTTAATATCTGCGGGGCCTCCTTCATGTTCATTTATCTGAAAAAGAGGATGATGACACCTGCCTTGGGTTGATGAAAAACCTGCCCTCGTTTGATGGGACACCTGCCCTGGCTTGATTAGACACCTGCCCTGGCTTGATGGGACACCTGCCCTGGCTTGATGGGAAAGCTACCCTGGCTTGATGGGACACCTGCCCTGGCTTGATGGGACACCTGCCCTGGCTTGATGGGAAAGCTGCCCTGGCTGGGTGGGACACCTGCCCTAGCTTGATGGGACACCTGCCCTGGCTTGATGGGATACCTGCCCTAGCTTGATGGGACACCTGCCCTGGCTTGATGGGACACCTGCCCTGGCTTGATGGGACACCTGCCCTGGCTTGATGGGAAAGCTGCCCTGGCTTGATGGGACACCTGCCCTGGCTTGATGGGGTACTTGCCCTGGCTTGATGGGAAAGCTGTCTTTGCTTGATGGAAACCAGCCCTAGCTTGTGCTGTTGTTAGGAGTCAGAAGTGCCTGCAAGAAGCATGCTGTTCTTTAGCAAGGATGATCTGCTGAGAACATGGTTGATTACCATCATGTACATATCTATTAGGCAACTGGGATATTTTAAAATTGTAACTTAGTTATCATTAGTATCTTTTATGAATGTTGAAATTAGGAATTGCATACGTGGTTTGACTTTATACATCTGGAATTAGAGATGCAGCTTCGGTATTTTCAGACTCATGCTTGTAATCAAGTCATGATTATAAATTTTCATTTAAAGTAAAAAACACAAGAAGAGCTTTATGCTTCTTAAGGATATAAAACATAGGATGCAAAAGTTTTTGAGGAATTGTTTCTAGCACTTGAATTTATTTGCCTCCAAAATGGAGCAGACAACCCATTTGTGCTATTATGGACTCTACCCCAGTAATACAGGCTGAACCTGAGTGTGCTCTCTCTCTCTCTCTCTCTCTCTCTCTCTCTCTCTCTCTCTCTCTCTCTCTTTCTCTTTTTCTTTCTCTCTCCCTCTCTCTTTCTTTCTCTTTCTCTTTCTCAGCTCATTTGCTTTTAATTTTGATGTGCTCTGTATATTTTGAAAGTGAGTTCTTTTCTCCTATTGTGATCTGACTTTTACAAGGTAGTATTAGAAGTTAATTTTGATGCTTTTAGAATAAAATATAATGATATTATGCCTTTTTACAGGATACAAAGCAAAGTGCGCAAGATTCTCTGCCAAAAAAAAGTGTAATACAACTGAGTGCAAAGGAACCAAGGTAAATTATAATTCTTTATAAGGTTTTACTACTTTACTGGATTTTTCAGTTTGGGGGATCCTGCTCTTTAATCAGCATATACTTTAAGGCAATTTCTCATTTAATCAATTCTTGATTAATTTTTTTCTGAAGCCATAGGTTTTCTTCCAAGACTTTTAAATTTGATGCTCATAGCTATTATATAGTGTTAAACACATTCATTGCTCCGCTTATTGTCATGTTTTTCATAATGTAAGATATGGGATGGTAAATATGTAGCTTGTGATAAAAATTTTCCATCTTTGTAATGCCATTTTTAGATTGAAGCCTTTCTTCTTTGACCTTTCATGAAGTTACCTGATTTTCATTAATCCTGAATCTGAATTTCTTAATGAAAGAAGAAACTAATTATTAAGAGATCACAGTTCCTTCAACATTTTTTTTTTTTATGTGTATGAATGTGCTGTCTGCATGTAGGTTTGTGCACCCATGTTGTGCAATGCCACGGAGGTCAGAGGAGGGTGTCGGATTCCCCTGGAACTGGAGTTATAGACGGTTCTCAGCTGCCATGTGGGTGCTGGGGATCGAACCCAGGTCCTCTGCCAGAGCAGTTGGTGCTCTTAACTGCTAGGCCATCTCTCCAGCCCCTCTTCAACATTTTTACTTTGAGGAAAACTACCATTTTGCTTATCAGTCTTCCTCGTGTTGGCAGAATTGGTGTATAAGTAAATGTTAAGGTTGTTTATTAAACCAAAGCCAGGATATTCAGTTGGTGGCTGTTATCTGATTTGTAACTAAGTGCTCTGTATTTTATTGGTATTTCTTCAGGCATCTGTTTTTAGTGACAAAGTACCCATCAGTTATTAGCCATGGATCCAGGCATTTTTATAAGATTTTTTAGTCTTAACTATGAAAGTGTCACTTCTTATAAATTGAGAAGTATAAGAATAATTTTAAAGATAATTCATGATTTTAACTAAGTACATGTTATTAAAATTGCTAAAAAATAAATGTAACAATAATATTCTAGACAATTTACAGTTTTGTTAAAGTTGAGATTTTGATTAAACAAACTGAAAGAAAATCTTTGTCTAAATTTTTTCTGAAGATCTTCTGTTTAGAGACTTATATCGCTTATACCTTAGAACAAGGAGTTCTTTAGTTACTAGGGTTATCACAAATGTTACTGAAGTCATTAAAAAAATACTTTCAGATTGCCAGCTCATACCACATACAGATAATGGCATTGACATATGGGTTCTAAAATGTTTTCTTTGCTTTAAAATAAATAACACTTGAATGCATTTGAGGCTAGATGCCCATTTCTTAAATATTGTATCCTGAATAGACTGTGGAATCAGTCATGCATTTAGTTTTACCACAATCCTCATTGTATCTTTTTTTCTTTTTTCTTTTTTGGCAAAGGATAGTTCTTGGTTTTATTGGCCATAAAAACCCCAAGTGGTTTCTGTACCTGATTGTGACTGATGTCCATTGCTGCCCCTCCCTGCCCTGGGTGCATGTTGTGGTGGGGTGAGGCAGAATGGGGTTGTAGCGTCTCAGAGGAAGAAGGGATTCTCTCCTTTACTGTCCCACCCTTAGCCAGGACTCAGTGAAGATGGGTATGAAGCACAGGTATAACAGTAAAGGAGAAGCGCCTTCGAACTTTAGTATTGAGGGGGTTTAGTTCGGTCTAAGCACAAATGAAACTTAGTAGCTGATTGCTTTGATGTTTCTTCTTAAACATCTTATATTTAAATAATGTTTTCATATTACTATTACTTCATAATACTTTTCCTGTCAGATGTCAAGGCTATGAATTCTGTAGTCAGATAAATATGGAATACTTCTGATTGTCAGATTCTATTTTTATATTTCTATTTTGTACTTCAGAGCTTCATAAAGACACTTATTTTTGCTTTTAAGATTTAGTTTTCACTTGGTAGCCAAAATTACCAGTTATTGATCTATCAGTAAAATTACTGAAGAATAAAGGAATGGTAGTGGCTTTAAAAGTAGACAGATTTGACAGCTGGACTCAGCAGGTCCTGCAAGATAAATAGCTGTGCTGAGACTTTAAAATGGAGGTTTTAGAAGTATGGGACTTGCATAAGTCTTCGAGAACGTTCTAGGGCTTCAATTTATTTTCATTATAAATAAAAATCTTAGTTAAGTAATGAATTATTAATGTAAATAAACCAAACATTTATAATGAGGAAGATACCTTTTAGGAGGGTACAAATCTTATTAATATATAAAGCATTGATACATAATGTAGAGGTAAACAGTTTCTGTATGGCATTAATATTGTGTGGGTTATTAGGAAATAAATATCTAAAAAGTCCTTAGAGAGTTGATAATATAAGTCAAGAAATTCTGTTATAAACCCATAACTTTAAATAATTCATGTAAATGAATGTGATCATGTTAATTATCACTATTACCTAATGTGATTTAGTTTGCATTCAGAAAGTACAGAATCTACAGAAAGTGACACCAGTACTTGTTCAAGTGGCTGCTTTAGTTCACCAGGCTTTGCGAGCCATCTGTTTTACACAGAGAATAAATACAATTAAACAACACAGTGAGGGACTGTTGGATGAATAGTTTCAAAGAATGCTTAAGTTTAGTAAGATTTTTCTGTTTCTTCAATACTCAAAATCTTCTAAGAAACTCTCAGAAGACATGGCTGGTGCAAGGTGAGTGTAGACAGGTGAGCGTGAACAACTGAGAGTTTGGCCTGAGCATTCCGTCTACTCAAGGAAAGAGGAGAATAAACTTTGCCTTAGCACAGAGCAGAAGGCCATGTGGTTTGGCCATTGGTGAAGTTTTTCTGTGTGGGTAATCTGAAATGTCACTAAGTGTAAAACCTAACCTCCGTATGCCCCAAGTGGAATGGCTCTTACTTCATGATGGTGACAAGGAAGGCTAGTCTGGCTCACTTTGTAATGGGCATAAATTTCACTGGCTCACATCCCTGGAGGTTAGAAAGTCCAAGGCCAGAGGCTGCATCCAGTGAAGGGGAAGGGGGAGGTGGCTGCATCCAGTGAGGGGAGGGGGAAGGTGGCTGCATCCAGTGAGAGGGAAGGGGAAGGCGGCTGCATTCAGTGAGGGGAGGGGGAAGGTGGCTGCATGCAGTGAGGGAAGGGGAAGGTGGCTGCATCCAGTGAGAGGGAGGGGGAAGGTGGCTGCATCCAGTGAGAGGAGGGGAAGGTGGCTGCATTCAGTGAGAGGGAGGGGAAGGTGGCTGCATGCAGTGAGGGGAGGGGAAGGTGGCTGCATCCAGTGAGAGGGAGGGGAAGGTGGCTGCATCCAGTGAGAGGGAGGGGAAGGTGGCTGCATGCAGTGAGAGGGAGGGGAAGGTGGCTGCATGCAGTGAGAGGGAGGGGAAGGTGGCTGCATCCAGTGAGAGGGAGGGGAAGGTGGCTGCATCCAGTGAGAGGGAGGGGAAGGTGGCTGCATGCAGTGAGAGGGAGGGGAAGGTGGCTGCATGCAGTGAGAGGGAGGGGAAGGTGGCTGCATCCAGTGAGAGGGAGGGGAAGGTGGCTGCATCCAGTGAGAGGGAGGGGAAGGTGGCTGCATCCAGTGAGAGGGAGGGGAAGGTGGCTGCATCCAGTGAGAGGGAGGGGAAGGTGGCTGCATCCAGTGAGAGGGAGGGGAAGGTGGCTGCATCCAGTGAGAGGGAGGGGAAGGTGGCTGCATCCAGTGAGAGGGAGGGGAAGGTGGCTGCATCCAGTGAGAGGGAGGGGAAGGTGGCTGCATCCAGTGAGAGGGAGGGGAAGGTGGCTGCATCCAGTGAGAGGGAGGGGAAGGTGGCTGCATCCAGTGAGAGGGAGGGGAAGGTGGCTGCATCCAGTGAGAGGGAGGGGAAGGTGGCTGCATCCAGTGAGGGAGGGGAAGGTGGCTGCATCCAGTGAGAGGGAGGGGAAGGAGGCTGCATCCAGTGAGAGGGAGGGGAAGGAGGCTGCATCCAGTGAGAGGGAGGGGAAGGTGGCTGCATCCAGTGAGAGGGAGGGGAAGGTGGCTGCATCCAGTGAGAGGGAGGGGAAGGAGGCTGCATCCAGTGAGAGGGAGGGGAAGGTGGCTGCATGCAGTGAGAGGGAGGGGAAGGTGGCTGCATCCAGTGAGGTGGAAGGGGAAGGTGGCTGCATCCAGTGAGAGCTTCTTGCTGAGTCATCCATGGTCAGAGGTGTGATGTGAGAGAACCTGATTGGTGGTGAGCTCCTTCCTTTATCAGAAACTGCTTTCAAGATAACTCGTTACAACTGTAATCCATTCATGAAGGCAAAGCCCATTGGCGAGTCACCTAGGATCTGACCTTTCAACACTGTTTAGTGCCTAATTCACGAACATTCAAATGGTTTTAGTTGGAGAGAAACTTATTCACACTACTATTAAAATTTACCTGTACATGCTTTTAATTCTTAGTAAGGTATGTATCAGCAAGTAATCCCCTCCCTTGCTTCCTTCCTCCTCCATGCCTCCCCACCTTCCTTCTTCCCTCTTTCTCCAAAAGAAAAAAGTAACACTGAGAGGAAAGCGATTAACTTGAAATGGAAATCAATGATTTCTTGGTCTAGGTGACTTCAGAATATCAACCAGGGATAAAAAGCACCGAATTTCAGAGAAGGCTTCCTTGACAGCACCTTGGCTGGCTGAATGATTCCCCCAAGTTACTTCCTACACTTCTTATTTAGTGTCCTCTGGCTTTCTACACACATGCTTTCCTTTGTATAAGTAGCTATGTTCTCTTTTTAGTTCTCTCAGGTCTGAAAACCCAGAACCCACTTTGACCTTACCTCCCTTCTAGATATTGGTCACTGTAGTTCAAAAGACCCTCCAAATAACACAGGTTATTGCTACAGCCTGTGGTTACCTCTCAGAACTTGAAGGCAAGACCCTATTGCGGAAGACACAGCATACTTTGGACACAGGACCTATTAGAATCAAGCTTTCACAGCTCTGGGGGATACCATGCAAGCTGCTAAGGGAGAAAACCAATCACTGATCCCACTGAGCAGTAAATCTATGAACCACAAGAACAACCAACCCAACAAACTACTTGCTGACATCATGGCCTCTCCCTGGGGCCGAGTTGCCCTTTCATGCTCTGCTTGAGTGACTGCAGTGACTTCTTATTCTTTTGCTTCCATTTTCTTTTACAGTCCTGATTTATTACCTGCAAGTATTGGCAGGGTCTCCTAAAAAACAATGCTCTGAGAAGGTTATTTCTTATCTTGGAGATCTTTAGGAACTTGTATTACCTATGAAGGAAAGTATAACTGATGAGCAAGTCTTAGTAGTCTCTTTTCTTTTTTTTTTTCTTTTTCTTTTTTTTTTTTTTATTTATTTCGGTATGTATATCAATGTACTGTCTGCATGCAGGTTTGTGCACCCGTGTCGTGCAATGCCGCGGAGGTCAGAAGAGGGTCTCGGATTCCCCTGGAACTGGAGTTCTCCTGGAACTGGAGTTTCAGACGGCTCTCTGCCGCCATGTGGGTGCTGGGGATCGAACCCGGGTCCTCTGCAAGAGCGGTCGGCGCTCTTAACCGCTAGGCCATCTCTCCAGCCCAGTAGTCTCTTTTCTTAAAAATATCTCTTGCAGTTCCATAGACCACTTCTTCCTTGGGGTCTTTCATGCCACTGCAGCCAGTTGGGGGTTGGGGCTAGAGCTCCTCAAAGCTTGGCAGGGCTGAAGGTCCTGGAGGACTGGCTTACATTGCTAGATGTGGCTGCTGTCTGTCGGCAGAGGGTTTAGTCTCAGCTGTCAGTTGCCAGTGTTTACACGTGATCGCTCCAGTCAGGGTGGCTAAGTTCCAAGATGTAGTGCATTAGAATGACCCTCACAAAAGAGAACTCGGGCATTTTCTGGGTGGGCCCAGCAAAGTTTCTTGGGCAACCTTGGAAATCCTGATGGTTGTTTCTACTGCTTCTGTTAGTCAAGAAAGTCGTGGAGACTAGATTAGCCGAGAGTCAGGCAGAGGCACTGTAGCTCCATTTCTTGATGTGAGGACCATAGGTGGGAGCATAGGTCGGAAACAAAGGGGTGATAGCTGTCACCTTTGGAGACTCCCAGGTGACCTCCTAGCTGTTGCGGCTCGTATACCTTCCATAAACTCCCCTTCCTTCCTTCCTTCCTTCCTTCCTTCCTTCCTTCCTTCCTTCCTTCCTTCCTTCCTTCCTTCCTTCCTTCCTTCCAAGATGTCTAAAAATCTCATGACATTATTATACTGCCTCACATTTTCCATCTTCATCATGTCCAAATAGCCATTCACTTGGCTTCTCAGTTGATGGTGGCTTATTCCTGACAGAATAGAGATTTTATATTAATTCTATTAAATTATAAACTCCTTGGTAGTAGAATTTATTTCTATTTTATTGTTAACATTTTAATTTTGCATATAGTATCATGGATTTCATTGTGATATTTTTAGATGTGTGTTTCCTTTTTTGTTTTTTCACCATTTTTAATATTTCATTGCTGTATAATTTATTTTTTAAAATTTATTTATGTATATATATATTTTATCAAATATAGACCCATGTCCCCCCCATCCCCCCACCCCACCAGAACTCATGCATTCTGCCAAACATGCTTTTCATCTCTTTCTCAGTCTTTCTCAATATTCTCCATGTGGAAGTTGACTGTTTTGAGCAGAAGTTTACTGTTTCAGTCAGTACTTTGATGCAGTCCTTTCTGTTGTTGTTGTTGTTGTTGTTGTTGTTGTTGTTGTTGTTATTTCCAATATCCATCACTCCCAACTGCTTTGGACAAAAGCACAAGAAATACTTACAACTGGGTAATTGGCACTAGCATCCACAGATGAGGGATACCATTCCTCGTTTGTTTTTCTGGGACTGTGTTACTTCACTCAGCATGATGTCCTCTAGCTCCAGCCATTTTCCTGCAAAGCTCATCATGTCATCTTTCTTTACTGCTGCATAGAACTCCATTGTGTAGATGTACCACATTTTCTCTATCCACTCATCAGTTGAGGGGCATTTGGGTTGGTTCCAGCTCCTTGCTATTGTGAAGAGAGCTGAAATAAACATGGCCGTGCATGTATCTCTGTGGTGGGGTGACTCTTGAGGGTACATGCCTAGGAGTGGTGTGGCTGGGTCGGGTGGAAAGTTCATTCCAAGTCTTCCAAGGGTTCTCCACACTGCTTTCCATAGTGGCTGCACGAGTTTACATTCCCACCATCAGTGGATGAGTGTTCCCCTTTCCCCACAACCTCTCCAGCACTTGGTATCATTTGTTTTCTTGATCCTAGCCAGTCTTATTGGAGTAAGATGATATCTTAAAGTGGTTTTGATTTGCATTTCCTTAATGATTAGTGATGTTGAACCCTTCTTAAGGTGTTTCTCAGCCATCTCTAATTCCTGACTTGTGAAGTCTCTGTTTAGGTCTTTGCTCCATCTATTGAGTGGGTCATTTGTTTTTTTTCTTCTTTGTTTTTTGAGGAGTTTATATATTCTGGAAATCAATGCTTTGTCAGATGTTTCTGAGGTGAAGGTTTCCTCCCACTCTGTGGGATTTCTCTTCATTTCCTTGATTGTTTCTTTTGATGTACAGAAGCTTTTGAGTTTAATGAGGTCCCATTTGTCAATTTTCAACCTTAATTCTTGCGCAGCTGCTGTCTGATTTAGGAAGTCTTTTCCTACACCTATGTCTTGTAGTCTGCTGCCCACTTTTTATTCTATCACCTTCAGAGTTTGGAGTTTCACGTTGAGGTCTTTGATCCATCTGGAGTTGACTTTTGCACAGGGCGAGAGGTTCTTCTGCAAGTGGTGATCCAGTTTTGCCAACACCACTTGCTGAAGATGCTGTCTTTTCTCCATTGTGTCTTCTTGGCCCCCTTGTCAAATATGAGATGGCTGAAATTATATGTGCTCAGGTTTGGATCTTTGGTTTTGTTCCATTGGTCAACAAGTCTGTTTTTGTGCCCGTACCAGGCTGTTTTTATGACTATAGCCCTGTAGTATAGTTTGAAGTCTGGTATAGAGAGCCCCCCTGTGTAGCTCTTTTCAGTCATGTTGTTTTGGCTATTCGGGGTCTTTTGTTTTTCCAAATGAATTTAAGGACTTTTGTTTCCAGGCCTGTGAAGAAACTCTTGGAGATTTTGATTGGGATTGTGTTAAATCTACACAAGAGTTTCGGTAGAATGGACATTTTTACAATGTTAATTTTCCCAATCCATGAGCATGGGAGGTTTTTCCATCTTCTGATGTCTTCAATTTCTTTCTTTAAAGGTTTAAAATTTTTGTTGTAGATATCTTTGGTGTCTTTGGTTAGGTTTGTTCCTAGGTGTTTTATTGTTTTTGAGGCTATTGTGAGTGGGAAGGGCACTTTGAATTCTTTCTCCAGTGCTTGTTCTTGACGTAAAGAACTTGTAGCTTTCTCCACCAGTTCTTTTTATGTCTTATCTAGTACTTGGAGGTAGGGTACCAGAGTGCTTTCTAATGAAAGTGTTACAAATAAAATAATTCAGTGAAGATTTGCACTGTAACTACTTTCATTTGTTGTCCTTGATGTGTTTGTATACCAAGTAAGAATGTACTTGAGAAAATATCTACTGTAACCAGTTGTTTAAGTGTAAGTTTTAAATGAACAAACCAAGTTGACAGCTTTATTACTGTTTTGTAAATGGAATTTATAAGGAAACGGAATTCAGTAACTACTCAGATTCTGGCAATTTTATTTACTGTAACATTGATTTGGTAGGAGCATCTGTAGTTTACATATGAACCTGAGATTCTGTGACTTGAACCAAGGTGCCTCTAGTCTGGGACACGAGTTTCATAAGAAGAGCTTGTCTGGTGCTTGACTATGGGGAGATGGGCAAGTGTTATAGGTGGTAAGAGCTATTTACTGCTCATGGAAAGCTTGTATGGAAATGTTCTCACATTGTTAAGGAGGAAAATAAGGTAATGATCCCAGACAGTAAATGGTGGGCCACATTTAAAAGTGTATCCCAGGTGAATTCAGGCAATAACAGAGAACATGAGTGGACTAGAATTTGATCCTTGAGGCCTCTCATGGGTTCTCTCATTCTGAAAACAACTGAAGTACCTTTACCTTCAAAAACTGCTTTATAAGCTTTCTTTTGATAGAATTGCTGACTGATAGTCCTGGAGATTCTTAATAACATAATAGCTGAGATAATTTAGTACAGGTCTCTCAGTACTGTAGCACAATGCATTATTAATTTATAACAGAGTTAAGGGATGACCTCATAAACTCTGAGATACTTTTCTGTTGAACATAAATTATGGTGTAAAAGATGTGTCTGTGTTTGTACCTATTCTGCTGTGCTGTGTTTTGTTAATTTTGACCTTTTTGAGATATGGTTTGGCCAGTTCTCCGACTACCTAGGCACATATTTCTTCCTGTCTGTTATCTGTTAAAATATGTTTAGAGTAGACCTGAAAGATCAAATGGAATATAGGTTTGGGGGAACCTAATTTATCTACAATATGGATTTTGCCTGAATTTTCAGGGAAATGTAAAGTTTTTGACTTCTCATGATGTTTTCCTTACCATTACCATTTCTGTTTATTTTATAGCATCAAGAATTATGAGTGTTAATTCATAAAATATTATTTCAACTTCTCATTGGTTTAGATGAAGTAACACCAATTATATTAGGAAAGAAGTTGACACTTGCAGTTTGCTGACTGACTACAGACTCTCAAACCACCTCTCTCAATTTCCCATCATTATTCATGAAAACAATGAACAGATAAACGTCTTAGGAACACCGAAACCTTGGTTTGAGAGTAACTGTGTCACTGCAGCCCAAGCTACTCACGAACTATGAAGTTGATAGAACGAAACAGAAAAATATAATTATCTTCTGGCCCAAAAGTTAGAAGTAAAACCAAGGTTCAGGTCTCTAGAAGCAAGGATGAAGAGTCATTCTTTTCAGTTTCAGAGCATTTACCCCCTCATGCTCTTGAAATTTTGATTTTGGTACTCTGTCAGCTAGGAGAGTGGAAATGTATTTTCCTGCAAGAAGGATGTTGCATTTTGGAGGGTGTTAGGAATATAGGTACTCTTCTTCCCTCCCTAAAGTCTTTATTAACAGTCTCTACCTCATTGACCAGCTAGATGAAGTGATGCTTTCCGTTCTGGGATCATGGTACATGACAGGCCAATGTATTTCTTTTCCTCTAGTTTTTGAGTTGTATGACTATCAGTTATTTATTTATCAGTTACTTATTCATATCATAATAAGCTCCTTAGTCATTTAAGATTGGTTTTTACTATTCTTAGTTGTGTGTGTGTGTGTGTGTGTGTGTGTGTGTGTGTGTGTGTTTGCATGTGCCTGTAAGTGGATGGGAGACCAGAAGTATTAGATCCCCCTGGAGCTAGGGTTATAGGTGATTGTGAGCCACCCAGTATGAGTGTTGGCAATTAGTCCTCTGTAAGAGTCGTAAGCACTCTTTACCACAGAGCCACCTCTCCAGACCAGATTATTTATTCTGAAACCAAAATTTCATTGTTTTTTTCTCTTATGACTTGGTTAATTTCTATTAAGTTGTTAAGACCTCTTTTTATTTTAAGTCAGCTCTTTTGGAAAGATTCTATGAATTTGAGTCTGTAAATGACTATAAAAGATGTGGAAAGAAATCATAATAGATAGAAGCAATCTGTACTCAGGTTGCATAATATGTAAATTCTTACAGTACTGTGGAAAAATCCAGGCTTAACACCACATATGATTTATTTGTGTTTTGTTATGGAGAATGTAACACATTGAACCCCAATTAGCGTCCCATTGTCAAGGCAAAGACTGCTCTACCACCAGTAGACTAAAAGATGATACACATTTGTGTTTTATGATAAAGTGAAATGCTGAGAAAATATATGTTTATCTTAACAATTCCCTGCTTACTTTCTCGGGTCAACTTTAACTGTTTTATTTGACAGATCTGTTGCCAGCCTTAGTCACATTGATCAGCGTGCTTTCTCTGAGTATATTTTGTAATGAATTGGAAAACTGAAACTGCCAGAAATAAAGTAGTTAGGAACAAGTTGAGACGGATGGTAGATCAATGATCTAGGGAAGTGTTTGCTCAAGGAAATTGCTGTTGTTGGCAGCATAGGCCGGATGATTACTGTGATACTCTGTGCTGAAGAGAGAACCCCTCCATTTGTTCAGAGCCCCTGAGCTGAGGTAGAAGATGGAATAGTAATCGAGCACAGCTACCCTGGATGCTGGTCTTCTGGGAGCCTGCAGTCAGGCTAGATCTGCTCATATGAGTTGCTGGTGCTCCTTTCTCTCCATCACCGTACTCTCCGTCCATTCTTCATGGGGTTAACTAGGTGGCTATTCCATTTTATTCTCTTTATCCTGTCATACATCTCTTTTGCTAAAATGTTAGCTCCATGAAGGCAGAGAATGGTTCACTTTTGAATCCTCTGGCAGATAACTGATACAAGATACATAGTCCACAAATAGTTATCAGATTAACTCTAAGTGAAAGAAGGACTTCAACCAAGACCAAAATAAAAAAGGCCAAAGTAGCTTTAGCAAACAGAGTCTGGGTGGTCTACTTCTTTAAGAACAAATGCATAGAAAGAAGGATCTGGAAACATAGGAAAGCTCTATAAAATGACCAAGAGTTGAGGGCAACAAGAAGACCCAGAGCAGCAGCTTTCCTCTTAAAATGATTTACTCCTGAGCCAGAAAGAGAAGAGAAGCTGTTTCCTATTTGGAATGCTTTAAACCCGAGTGTTGATCTCTAAGAAATATCTAAAAAAATACAAAGCTAAATGAAAAGGTTGGCCGGAAATGTAGCTTAGTAGAAAAGTGCTTGCTTAGCATGCTCAAGTCCCTGGGTTAACTGCTTAAAACCACAGAAACTATAAACAGGAGCAGCAGAGAGATACACCTTTTTTTTTTTTTTTTTTTTTTTTTTTTTTTTTTTGGTATTTTTGAGACAGGGTCTCCCTTTAGTCCCAGCTGGCCTGGAGCTTGCTCTGTAGACCAGGCTGGCCTTGAACTCACAGAGATCTGCCTGCCTCTGCCTCCCAAGTGCTCGGATTAAAGGTGTGTGCCACCATGCCCATCTCTTTTTTTGGTCTTTTTGAGATAGGGTCTTCCTGTAGCCCCAGCTATCCTGGAACTTGCTATGTAGACCAGGCTAGCCTTGAATTCACAGAGATCCATCTGCCTCTACTGAGATTACAGGCATGTACCACCACACCTGGCTGAGATACACCATTTTAACAAGACCCCTGCTGAGTCAGTGGTTTATTGGCCCCAAACCTGCCATGAACTGCACTCTCTGGGAACCCAGAGGAAGTGTAATGGGACCAGGCTCTGAAACCTGGACAGCAGAAGTCCTCCAGACAGCAGAGATGAAACCTTCCATCAGAACCTTAAACAGTATTCCGTGAGGCAGAAATCCTGTCAGACCTTGAATCTTTGGTGGACATAGGCATATGTATGGGCCCAACACTGGGAAGGACTGGCAGGTTGGCATGAGTATTTGCAACTCATCCACTGAAAGACCCATTTTTGGAGATGTGATTAGCATCTATGACCCAAGCTCTCTAAAGAATGCCCAGTGATGTGACATTCATGAGAGAGCCAGGCCAGAAGCAAGCCAGAGACCACACTGAGACTCTATACCCACATCATTTCTCTCCCCTTCACACTTATTCGTCCTTTCTTTAATATCCAGTGTCTCTTTATCAGAGCAAGTCTGGCCTGCTCTGTTCCTATATTTTTATAATGGGCCTACTTTTTGGTAGTGCTTATTTTTTTAGGTCAGTATTTTGTTCCCACAGGGGAGTACTGTGGATTGAGCCTGATAACTCCAATTACCAGTCTGGCAGAGGAAAATCATCTCTCAAACCAAGTACAACCTACTCTTTGCTAAACTTTGCAAACACTTCCACTGAAAGAACAGAGTTTATTTAAAAAAAAAATATTCCAACCTGTGACAACCTTGGAGGTGTACAAAAGCACAAGAAACATGGAAAACAAGGCAGTGTGATCCTCTAGAATTTACTAATTCCAGGTCATAAAGATGGCTCAGTGGGCAAAAACACTTGCTACACGAGCCTGATGACCTGAGTGTGGATCCCTGTAACTTGCATAAAAAGCTGGATATAATCATGTGTTTGTCATCCCAATGCTCCTGTAGTGAGATGGGAACAGAAACAAGAGAATTATGGGCAAGCTAGCCTGGGTATATGCAAAGCTGAAGAAACAAGGAGCTGCCCCCAAACAAGGTAGCAGGTGAGACCCAACTTCTCAAGTTTGTTCTCAGACCTTCACATATTGTGGCATGTACAACTTACACCCTGACCCCCACATACACATGCACAAATTAAAAACCAATAACACCACAATACTGGCTTCTTAAAGAACAAATTAGCTAAAATTATAGACAGAGAACTCAAAAGAATAATTATAAGTATGTTGAAAGAAATCAGAGGATACAAACAGTTGAGTGAAATAGTCTAACATAGAATATGTGAGATAAAGAGGTAGAAATATTGACAAAAAATACTAGAGATGAAAAATTCAGTAAGTCAGAGAAAAGGCTTAGCAGAAAGCCACAATAATAAATAAACTAAGAGGAAGACAAAATATCAGCACTTGAATACAAAGTAGCTGAATTAGGATATTCAGGTAGTGACAAAGGCAAATTAATAAGAAGTATATGAACAGAACATGTGATATCTAAGGACACTGAAAAGGATGAATCTATATAGCTTGCAGCATGGGAGGAAGAGAATTTCATTCTAAAAGTATAGAAAACATTTTCAAAATTATCATAGCAGAAAAATGTCCAAGTTTATGTATGCTAAGAAATGTGTGTCTCGGTACAAGAGGCATTCAGCATACCAGAAAGACAGTACTAAACAGAACTTCTTCAACTCATATTTAGAGTTAGAACATTAAATACACTCAACAAAGAAAGTGTCTTGAAAGCTGCAGGAGGGAAAACCAAGTCACATTTAAAGATAGGCCACTCAGAATAACACCAGATTTCTCAAGAGAAACTTTGAAAGCAAAGAGAGCCACACTTGCCTGTGACTATGATGATACATATTCAGAATATAGTAAGAAATTATGTTAGTCTAAGGAAGTGACAGAAGTAGGTTCTTTTCTAGGGTCTTGGCAGAAATTAATGAAATGGAAGTGAAAAGAACACAAAGAAATCAGTGAAACAAAGCGTTGGTTCTTTGAAAAAAATAACCAAGAGGAAATAAACACTTTAAGGAGCATAGTCATAAGAAATCTAGTAAATAATACTATTTAGAGTCACCCAATCTCTTCCCCATATACCTTGCAATAAGTCTAACCAAGGAAGTGAAAAACCTTTGAAATGAAAACTTTAAAGGACAGAAGAAAGAAATTGAAGACTTACCATGGAATGACCTCCTGTGCTTTGCTTCATGGATTAGAAGAATTGATGTTGTAAAAATGACTGATTTACCAAAAACAATCTACAGATTCAATGCAGTCCCTCTCAAAACTCCACCATTCTTCACAGAAATTCAGAAACCAATCTTATAATTCATACGGAAGCACAGAAGATGGTGGATAGCCAAAAATGGTCACAGTAAAATGCCTAATACTAGAAGTATCACCAAACCTAATTTCTAGTTCTGTTACTGCCAATCTTACAAAACCAGCATGGTACTCTTAGGAAAAAAGACAGGCAAATCAGTGGACTATAACTGAGGACTGACCCAGCTATTACAAACCCGTGCACTTACAACTGCATGATTTTTTTTTTTTTTTGAGAAAAAGACAGCCTCTTCAAGAAATGGTATTAAGAAAATTTGATGCCTACATGTACAAGTGAAACTAGTTCTCTCTTGCTCTATGCAAAAACAATACAAAAAACAACAAAAACAAAAAACACAAAAGATGGATCACACACTTCAATGTGAGACTTGGAATATCTTCAGAGCCTGCCTAGCTCTCTCTCCTCTCTTTCCCCTTTTCTGTCCTCTTCTTTCCTTGTCCCCCTTACTTTGGTCAGGATCCAACCCTAGGGCCTCATGCACATTAGGTGAGCACTCTGCCACTAAGCTGCACCAGCTGCCCCTCAGAAGTTATCTTTCATATTGATTGGCAATAAAAAAGATATTTTTGCAATCAAGACATAAAACATATCCTTCCCTTTTAAAGAAAATAATAAATTTTAACATAGTTCTTGATAGTCCACTCATTTGATGGCTGTTAGGGGAAGGAGAATCAGTTTTCTTCAGGGTTATGATCCCTGGTTGGTTGGTTAAGCCTGCTTTAGTGGATGGTCTCTAGACCCATATATAAGTGGGTAGCACTAATTGGACTGGCTCAGTGGGTTATATAACAAAGCAAAGAGGTCATGAAGTTGGGAGAGGGATGTGGGGGCAGATCGGGGTGTAGGTGGTAGAGAGAAACACAGAGGCCGTCCTCAGTACCTGCTTCGCTTCCGATGGACTGATGCTTCCTACACCAATGTAGGTCAGGGTACTCTTCACATCACACATCAATTACTGGGAGAAGGTTGAGTTTTATACACACACACACACACACACACACACACACACACTCTCAGGGTTATATGGGGATGGCTCAACACTATACCTATCTCAGTGTGTTTTGAACAGAACTCCTCTTTGCTTCTTAAACCTTTGTGGTCCCAAGTTTTCAACTTTAGAGTGACCATATATTATAATTCGTTATTAGTGGCCCCTTTCACTTTCAAATGTTTATTAGTTTACACTATAAATTACAAGTGTACCTTATCATCTTTGCTTTTACCTTGTGTCCAAACAAACACTAGACCTTTTGGTTGTACTTCTAAAAGTATCTCAACTTTGTCAACAAATTTGTCCTCCTCTTTCTTTTTTTTTTTTTTTAAATTTTATTTATTTTTGTATGTGTATGAATGTACTGTCTGCATGTAGGTCTGTGCACCCATGTCGTGCAATGTCCTCTTTCTACCTTGAATGTCACTACCATGCTTTAGGTGGCTGCTATGTGGGTGATGTAAACATTGTTAAATGGGCAAAATAATATCATGTGTATGAACCTAATAATATAGGACCTAGCACTTAACAAGCACTAAACCAGTAATAGTAATTGCCTTTAATTCTTTACTTCAAAACCTATCATTTTCACATTGGCATAAGCATGAGCTGTAGGGCCTGTGGTATAGCTGGTGTCTGCGCTTGGGTATCTAGACCACTCATATCTGCTACAGCTCCTCAGTAATATGAATTCTCTGTTATGCCATGCCTTATTTTTTTTATACCTTTGTTGCTTTGAAATAAGACTCCTTCCCAAAGATGTCCCACCTACCTTACACATGTACATCATTTGCCTTTAAGACTTGGCTTAGCTGTTGCATCCATTGTAAACATTCCCTGAGATCCCTGAGAAAGGGCTAGCTATTATTTTCTGTGCCACCATGGGCTTCTGGGGGTATGTCTTGCTGTCTTACTGATCACATGCATAATGTTCTTCTGAAAGGACTTCCTATAAAACCTGTTACAGGTCCCCTGGGTCTGGTTTGCCATTGTAGACTAGCACCTAGTGGTCTCTGAGAAGCAGCCTTGTGGAGCGTGCTCCAGGAGCTGCGAGTTGCCTGGGAGGGAAGCAGTCCTTGCTGGAATGGTCAGGTGTGGAGATGAGCTGGAGACAGCTGTAGAAAGGATTGGCCTTCCAGCTCTCTGTAGCATAGGAAAAGATAATCTTAAAAGATGTAAGTGCTCATTAGCAATAATGAATTGATGAAAATTCGGCATTTGTAGAATATTACATGAAGTGTAAAAAATTTTAAAAGTTGCCTGCGGTAAATTTTTTTTGTAATGAAGGGAATATAGAACTAGTAAATTCTGAGATTTTTACCTTAAGTTTTTATTAAATTTGTTTTTTTTTAAGTTCCTTGGGAAAATAAAAATGTGTTTGAATTAAAGAAATTGTAGGTAGTTTTGTGAAGTCAGATGTACTTGGAAAATAATAAATACTAAGTAACTAAAAATTGGAGGTGGGAAGGATGAAGATTATGAGCAAAAATTACATGTGCTATTTGATTCACATTAAACAAAGCTAGTCAAGTAAGAAGTGTTTATTGTTTGCTTGTTTTTTAAATTTACAGTCATCTTAAAGTCAGTGTTGTGGACTTCTGAGATTGAGTTTTTGGTATGTGTTGGCCTCCCATGACTCGATATTGTTTCTTGCATGTTAGTGCTTTGTTTTGTGTTGTATTCTTCCACTTCAACAGAAACACCTCATTCTAATGTTGTCATAAGAAAAAGTTGATTTTTCCTAAGAATCAGTTCTGAAGTAGTACATGAAGACCCATAACGTGTCCCATGGTGCACCGATGATGCTCCAAGCTCCTTTTCCCTTTTAGCGCTGTCATTTGAGTTTGTGACTCATATCTTGTGGACTCTTGATGCATTGCATGTGTGATCCATCTAGAAAGGGATGAAAGCTTTGCATTGAGCTAGGGATATAAGTTTCTGAAAATCACCACTTACAGAATTCTGATGACATACAGGCTAGAGGAATTCCATGTGACCACCTCTGGCATGGGGAATCAGTTGTCTGTTTTGGTGTGTGTGTATATATGTATCTATATGTATGGGTGTGTGTGAGTGGTTGTGGTGGTGGTAGCGATGGTGCTGGTAATAGAACCTAGGGCCTTGCACATGCTATGCAAGTTTTCTGTTGCCAAGCTATATTCCTAGCCACATTTTGATTTTTTTTTTCCCTTCAAATTAGAACTGTTGCCAACTTGAAGCAAATTGGGTTTCTATTAGTCAGTAATTGCTGTTGGGTTGGTATCTGGCAGCATCCACTCAGACTCATTAACCTGATCAAAGAGTGGTTGCCATATTTTCTACTTACTGGCTTCTGCACCCATTAACTGGAGTCCTGTTCTATATACCCTAGAAACAGATCTGCTGGACAAAGGAGCTTTGTATGCTAGAAAAGTCTTGAAAATTTGTCCTCAAAACATCAGTAAGATAGAGAAATCATTAAAATAAAAATGAGGAATTTCATCTTTCTTCCAAAACCATGACATAATTGGATCCAACAAATTAAGAATTGGTAAAGAGCTAAAAGTAAGAGCTCATAAAATGAGAGTATGCATATTCTGTTGGGATTTGGCATGGCCAAAGATTAATAAAGTAGAATATTCTTAAATAGTTTCTTAGTGACCTTTAGTGACCTGCATTAGGTCTGTAGTAAAATTGTTTTTATTTCCTGTCCCATAATCATCCACTTAGTGGGGTCCCTTTTTGCATTCTTTTCTGCTGCACTTTTCCGAGAAATGTTCATGTTTTCTTGACTCAGCCATTTCTTGAATCTTACTTGCTCAGAACCTACACAAATAATGCCTTTTTTGCTAGTCTGTGAAATAGGATCTGTAATATAGAATGTCTATAAAAGCTAGTCTTCGGGGCTGGAGAGATAGCCTAGTGGTTAAGAGCGCCGACCGCTCTTACAGAGGACCTGGGTTCGATCCCCAGTACCCACATGGCGGCCGAGAACCGTCTGAAACTCCAATTCCAGGAGAACTACAGTTCCAGGGGAATCCGACACCCTCTTCTGACCTCCACGGCACTGCACGACATGGGTGCACACACTTGCATGCAGACAGTACATTCATACACATACAGAAATAAATAAAAAATTAAATAAATAAATAAATAAATAATAAAAAAAAGCTAGTCTTCAGTGTCTTGCCTGAAGCCTTCAGGGCCAAATATATTTGTGAATTTAGAGTTATTTTTTAATTTTAGGAAAGTAATATAGATACATGGCATAAAACAGATTCTGCTTTAGAATTTCTGAATGTTCAAATAAAATATGATAAAGATCCCATATTACAATGTGTTGGTTCAATTTAGGTTTTCCCACGAAATGAGTTATAAAGAATCTTTTGGAGTTTCTATTTCAGAGCAGTTTAGATTTTACAGATGATAGATTGAGAAGAGCAGGCTAACGATTTCAGAGAACTAATAACTTGCTTAAAACAATTAGTAAGTTTACAAACTTGAGCCATTGTCCCAGGGCCTGCCTTCTGAACGGCACCGAGGTCTGCCTATGCTCTGTGCCCTCTAATGCTTGCGCTTTTCCACTGTCCAGATTCCAGTCCCTTTAAAACCTGTTGAAAACAGTCTCAGGAGTTCTTGCTCACTTTACTACACTGCCCTGCAGTTCCTAAGCATGAAGCACACTGGGGTTGACCTTCAAGCCTTGCAAGGTTCTTTTCCCTGCCTCTGCCTACTATAGACCACTTCCTGACTGCCCTCAAGCTTGTTCCTTATCAGAACTCAGTGTTCATTTTCTATTTTTTTATTCCATTATTGCAATTCCTGAAATAACATTTTTAAACAGTGCTTCTATCAGGCAGTTCAATGTTTATGATAGGTTGCCCTAAAGAGTACAATTATATACATTTTAACTGTTATTTAGAAGTTTGAAGGTGTTGGTAGGCCACTATCTCACATACTGGTTTTAAGTGATGCACAGTGTGGGGTTTGCCTTCTCAGTGCTTCTAAGGGATGCTATCTGAAATCATACCTGTTATCAATGTCATTTGTATTTTTTTTTAATTTTTAAAATTTTATTTATTTCCATATGTGTATAAAGTACTGTCTGCATGCAAGTTTGTGCACCCGTGTCGTGCAATGCTGCGGAGGTCAGAAGAGGGTCTCGGATTCCCCTGGAACTGGAGTTCTCCTGGAATTGGAGTTTCAGACAGTTCTTGGCCGCCATGTGGGTGCTGGGGATCGAACCCGGGTCCTCTGTAAGAGCGGTCGGCGCTCTTAACTGCTAGGCCATCTCTCCAGCCCCTGTCATCTGTATTTTAAAAGAACCTTTCTTCTCAAGGTCTTACAATTAGTCTGCTGTAATTTTGTTCCATTGAACAAATGACTATAAATTTTATTTGTGGAAGCAATTAAACAGATTTCATTTAAAATGATGATTTTTCTAGGCATGGTGGTACATGCCTTTAGTCTCAGCACTTCAATCCCAGAGGCAGGTGGATCTCTGTGTTCAAAGCCAGCCTGGTCTGCATAGTGAGTTCCAGGCCAGCTGGTGTTACAGAGACACCCCCCTAAAAAAATTAAAATAAAATAAAATTATAGTTTTGAGTTTTATTTCATGAAAAGTGATGGCAAAGTAGTTACATGTTCAAAGAACTCCTGTTAAATAATGTGGTTAGTCTGTATTTTAATTGTCCTTTATTATTTTTTAAATAAGACTTTCTCAACTAGCTGTATGGTTCTAGTTTATTACCTAGTTCATTAATTTTTTTTTTTTTTTTTTTTTTGGTCTTTTTGAGACAGGGTCTCCCTGTAGTCCCAGCTGTCCTGGAACTCACTCTGTAGACCAGGCTGGCCTTGAACTCACAAAGATCTGCCTGCCTCTGCCTCCCAAGTGCTAGGATCATTAATTATTTTTTTACGCAGTATATTTTAGTTTTGTAGTTTGATGAAATTAAAGGAGAGTTCTTGGGGCTTACAACATCTTGTAGTTAAGTATCAGTCACTATAATCAGGGGCATGAAGAAGTGGAGGAAAAATATGCAACTGTATATGTAGAATTGTGCTGAAGTGTTTTGATACCTCATGATACAAAGTCAGAAGGAGCACAGGTAACACCAATTACACAATGCACAAAGGATTGTAGAAATTTCTGTTTGATATATTTTAGAGTACATAACTTCAGAGAACCTAAGAAAAACTTTAAGAGGGAGATCAGATCGTGTCAAAGCATACTTCCATTAACTTTGGTGCATCTAACAGTTCTATTTTTTTGTACTGGAATTTTCTTTTACTTGTTATATAATGGACTGTGAAGGTTTTAAAGTACATTAACTGGAATATAAGTGATTTTTTAAGTGCTTTCTGCTGGGGTAAGGACTTACTAATGATTAGATGAGAGAGACTCCATAGTCCTGTATTTTTCTCAGCTTTCTGTACTCTTAGTTCTCTGTCCAGTTTTGAGCTTCTTGAGACACTGCTGGTGACCCTTGGTCCCTCTCAAGTTGCTAACATAAAGCTGTCAACTGGAAGCAGTTTGGAGATTAGAGTGAAGAGGTGTGGCATATTTTAAGGTCTTCTGTTCTTTTGAACCAGATTTTCTTCCCCTTCTAAGTACTCATGAATAAAGCATGCACTATAAGAGGAGCAAGGAAAAGGAGTTTAGTGAAGGTGTTTTGATGCTGAAGAAGCCAGGGTGGGCTTCAAGCCCATCTTTGACTTCAGAGCACTTCACAACTTTGTGGTAAAAGAAAACTTGTAAATAGATGTACGCATGACATCTTTATTTGGAGAATAACCTTATTTCATTGTATTTTTTAGGCAAGAAAATTATATATGAAAAATTGGGCTACCTGACTAAGTAAGACATTCCTGATTTTCGGATTAGTTGTAGGCTCTTAATATATGCTGAGAGTCACCCATGGTGGGTGTTCTGCATGGTTGTTGTTTTTCTAATGCATTACTCATCCAGTGACACTGTGTTTTCATTCACTGTGAGTGATGTCTCTCCTGTGTTAGTATCGTCTTCAGTCAGTGCATTGGAGTACAGGAAAGATTCTTTCCCAGGACCATTATTGTTTCTTAGTATTTTGAAATTAGAAAGTGGTTGTGTTTTGTTCTTTTGCCATTCCTTCTGCTTGTATAGTGGCTTATTAATATAAAGAGAGGTAGTACCAATAAAATGTTGTTTTCCTCTCTGTTCAGCCGGAAACTTCATACAAGATGGATTGCATTCATCAACAAAGATAGACAAAGTGAAAATGAACACATTTTCTTTTTCTGTCTTTAACAGCAAAACAACCTTATCTTACTGTCTTAACTTTTAAGGTCTTTTCTATTTGTGAAAATCATTCTGTTTATGTGCTGTATGTTCTTCCAGAGTTAGAGCATTTTATTCATTGGAGAAATGAAATTTTCTTCTAGTGGATGAAAATTACATTTTGATTGAAAATCATTCCTTATGCAGCCACCCATAAATATAATGTCTTCACTGTTTTTTCTAGAAATGACTACAGATGTTATTTCTGAATTGACAAGAAAATAGAACATCTTAATGTTTTAGGTAAAACAGATGGTATTTTTGTTTTAGGCAAAACTCTTTAGAGTGAAAGCAATTTAATTGATGACAAGTCTCTTGGGGTCAGCCAAATTATACTTTTTATATACTTTTTATCTCTGTTTTTTTAATTGCTTTAGTATCAAAAGTTTTAGAGTACTTAAAAAGGAATATTTTTCTTTTGTGAACTGGATATAGTGATAGGAATTTTCAGTCCATTTTTGTTCATAAAATTATATAAATTTTTAAATTTTATATATAATAAATTTATTTATAATTTACAAGATTACATGTCAGTTTTATTTTGAACATATTTATCATTTTAGAGTTGATTTTTACTATGTGAAGAAACCCTGGAATTTTCAGCTGTACTTTTGAGGATTAATTCAACATCTCTGTGTACATATATCACTCCAGACTGTGAAACATTACTGCAGACTGCGAAAACATTTCAGATACTCTTGTTTCCATATCATTGTGCTTCGGTAGGTCTTGCTGTTGATGCTTGCAAGGAGCATGACCCTGAGATAGGAGCCATGTGCTAAGAATTACAGCTCTGATTCTGGTCCGACTCAGTTACTAACAAGCTTTTTGGATCTTCTGTTTCATTTGTTGCATATCGTAGGAGAAGTGGGGTTGAAATAGAGGCTTTCACAGACAGCCATGTCCGCATGATATTTGGTTTTGTCTGTTGAAGCATGCAGCATTTTTTTTTTTACTTTTTAGCATGCAGGATTCTTAAAACTTCCATTTGGCTGGAGGCAGAGGCAGGCAGATCTCTGTGAGTTCAAGGCCAGCCTGGTCCAGCAAACTCCAGGCCAGCTGGGACTAAGGGGAGACCCTGTCTCAAAAAGACAAAAAAAAAGACAAAAAAAAAAAAAAACTCTTCCATGTGGATAAACAGCAGGAAAGGAAGTTTTGGGGTAGAGCCCTCAAACACTCAATTCTAGGAAATAACATAGTATATTCAATAACTATTATACAGAATAAAGATTCTGTCTTCCAAAGTTTCATCAGTATTAGAAATTGATAACTACTGGGGCAGGAGAGATGGCCTAGCAGTTAAGAGCGCCAACTGCTGTTGCAGAGGACCTGGGTTCGATCCCCAGAATCCACATGGCGGCTGAGAACCTTCTTTAACTCCAGTTCCAGGGGAATCCGACACCCTCTTCTGACCTCCGCAGCATTGCACGACACAGGTGCACAAACCTACATGCAGACAGTACATTCATACACATAAAAAATAAAATAAAAAAAGAAATTGGTAGCTTCAAGATGGCAAGCTTAGTACTCTAGCCTCTTAGAAGAAGGAGGAATTTACTGAAAGAATTAATTGTGTTTCTGTTCTAGAAGCCCAGGTAGTCTGTAGCCCAATCCTTATCACCCCAAAGATATCTCTTTCCCCCTGTTTTGCCATTGTGAGATAGGGGTTGTTAGACCAAAGGCTGTTTGCTGGTGTGGGTATTTGGAAGGATAATGGGATTCTGAAACTATAGATGATGCCTTTTAGGCAAGGGTCACAAGTCCTGAAGTACTTTTAACACTTCAGGAGGTCAGCAGGGCCTCCTAAGCTTCCTCAGAGTCTTACTGAGTATGTTTGACTCTTGGGTTTGCCCTTTCAGTGGTGACATAGGCATAGCAGGATTTGGAACCACACTATGAATTTATAAGTCAGGTATGGTTTTAAGATGCCAGAGGTGGGTATGAAGCAGAAGCAGTGCTTAATTAAAGTAAAGCCCTACATCATGGTCGGCCCTAAAGGCTCATGAAGTGTGCTAGCTGTTGGTATTATTAGTATATTAATAGTATTATCACTGTGAGATTTGAAAAGCTGTATCCCTCCAGCTATGTCAAGTTTATTTAGAGTTAAGCTAACAACTGTATTCCTTTAATTCAGTGGAGTGTCTGGTCCATATATACATGTTTCCAGTGATGGGTCTGGAGATTTATTTAATTCAAAAATTAAATAACTCCAGTTTTTAAAAGTTAAAAATGGCTACCTGGACCAATGTAAGAGACTATTGGTCATTTGCATTTTAGAAAATGTATGCCTCTGTTTTTTTACTTGTTTCTCCTTATTCTTAGCTATGGGAACTGGTGCTAAGGACAGGGGATATTTAGACACATCAGGCCTGTAGCTGGTGGGTACAGAAATGGAAGGAGGTCTTCCATAGCAGACTCCGGGAGGCATGTTCAGATGGCTGGGAATGTTCTTTCAGTCTCTGGGCCCAGTTCCAAGGACCCTGAGTTCTTGCTCTTTGTTCAGCATGTTCCTGTTTCCAGGACTTCGGGTTTTGTTTATATTTCATGGTAAATGTCTCAGTGTCTGTCATATGGAACTGAAGCTTAGCCTCTGTGTTTAGTAGGATTAGTATAGCCTGATGAATAGTCACTTGTAACAGATTACCCACAAACTTAGTTACACACACACACACACAAATACACATACTTGCACATACACAAGCACACACACACATGCACATCATTTTCCCTGAACTAACAAAGTAGTGACAAGATTGATCTCTTCCAACAACCGAGAGAGGAATCCAGGTCTCTGTCTTTTTATCTACTAGCTGGCCCTCTCCTTGGCTTGTGGCTTATTCCTCAAATGCCCCTCTTCTTTGGTCTTCTTTGTTGACTCTACCTACATCCTTTTTATAAGTAAGTATCCTTACTGAAAATACTGGCTCCAGCTAAGTAGAAGGTAAGCTCCTTACTCTTAACTAAGAGATGGAGTTGAATTGGCCTCTGAAGTCACTTCTACTACAAAAAGCAGTAGTTATAGGTTCTAAAAATTAGGGACATTTTAGGGACCATTTCAATCCTTGTTAAACCTGAAATTCTGATCTCTGTTTCCACTGGGAGAGTAGAGTCTAAGTTGCAAAATAATTTTGCCCCTCCCCCATAGTCGACTGTCTGTGTTGACATTGCTTAGCAATGTCCTGACTGATGTTGGACTTTGAGAAGCCTAACCCTGGGTTCATTACCTGCACCTCGAGACTTCCCACACCTATTCTTTAAAGCTCAAGGTTAGTTTCTCTCATCAGTATATTTTTCTATTCTTTTAATACTATAGCATTTTCTAGCATTTAAAATATTCTTAATTATTTCATGGCTACTAATATTCCAACTCAAAGCACACTTTTATTTATATTTCTCAATTTCAGTTATGCTTGTTAGCTATGAACTGTAATATTTGGGGTAGCATTTAAATATTTAGATTTGTTATATATGATATAATTTGAATATTTTTACTGATCATTTGTTTCTGTATATCACATAAATTTCTGAAGGTAGGAATGACTGGATTAAAAAGGAGAAACTTTTGTCGAACTCCATTTTTTTCCGATTTTTTTTTCTTATTCCTAACTTATAAATATTAGATATAAGAAAGTTGAAAAATATAAAAATAATGACTATAATGCTGCTGAGACTGTTCTTGTGGAATAGATCAGCCAGATTAAGTCCAAGGTAGTTTGCCCATTTCCAGAGCTTGAATTTAATTGCATTGCCATCCCAATTGTGGTTTAGATAATTTTACTGTGATTTTACTGCTTACCATGCAGTGGTGTAGGGGACTTGGTGAAGTCTAATCCAGGTTACAGCTTCCGTGGATCAGATTTTCATGCATACTTTCCTATGCCTCACCTTCCTTTATGCTCCCTTTCTTTCCCCTACAATTCCATGCTTCCTGAGATTATTTCCCCTCTGCCTGGGGGATTTAATTTAATTAAGTACAAATTTGCTGATGTTGAAAAATGCCAAGTTTTTGTTTGTCTAATACCATCTTTTATTTTTCTAAAGAATATTTTTGCTAGGTACTGTGTATGGGCATACGGGTTGGGAGTTTTATTGTTATTTTTAACCACTTTAAATATATAATTCTTCATGTCTATTATATCAATTAATGTACTTATTTTGCTTCTTGACACTCTTGTCTCAATGTTACTGGCTGCTTTGAGGAGTTGTTTTTAGGACTTGAGAGGGCAACGTGGGATACCATGTGTGTTGTCTTCATGTTTGGGACTCGCAGAGGTGTTTGTCCTTTTGTATGCAAAGATTGTTACTTTTGGAATTTTCGTCTATGTTCTAATATTTGTGCGGTACCGCTTCCTTTCTTGCATCTGTGCTCATCGGAATTCACAAATTCATTGTTTTCGCTGAGCCTGCATCTCTCTTTTCAATATTGTATGCACTTCCATTTGGATATTTACTTGGCATTGATCTCTCTCCTGCTGGGTGCATGGTAGTGTGAAACATATCTACAGTGTTAATTTCGCATATTTACCCATCAGAATTTTATTTGTTTGTAGTTGATTCCTGTGTTGTAGTCGTCTGCCTTTTCATGTGTTTTGCCCATGTTTTTCTTCCTTCCTTGGACGTATTCATTTGATATTTTAAAGTTACCAACTAACTCCAGATTTTGGGTCATGCGTAGTTGTAGTCTTCAGTCTTTTGTTATTAGTGTTTAGTTGTATGGCATTGTCTTTAGGGATGCCTTATAGTCTTGTAATGGGTGCTAGACATTGTGTTGAAATTACATTCTTGTAGAAGATACCACTATAATTGAGACTGCTGAACTGAAGCTGAAGGACTTAATTTCCTGTTCCTCCAACTTTCCAGATTTTCAGCCAAGGGCCTGCTATACTCTCTCAGTCAGCTCACTGCTCATTCTGGGACAGCATTAGTGTCTCTGTTGTACTTTCCAGAAACCCCTCTTTTTCTACAGCCCCATGTCACATAGCCTAACGGGAGAGGCCACTGTTCCTGAAGCCTCTCAGGTCCTCACCATGTGCCCCTGTGGCCATCTAGTCACTTCTCTTGACTTTTTCCTGGCCTTTGTGTGGGGCTGGAGGCTCTTCTTCCTGCAAATTGGCATCTTTCAGGGGATACTCATTTCTTTGAAGTCGTGTCCATCCCGTCTGTGTGTTGTCCGTCGTCCCCCTGTGTCGCCCCCCCCCTTCTCTTATCTTCAAGTAAATTCTTGCTACTTCTTATCTGGCTCTTCTAGTCTTCTAGTTGACTGTGGAAGAACTCTTGACTGGCACCTCCTTGTCTCTCTTCTGGAAGTGGAACTGTGATTTATTTTTCAACATCTATTTGATTTTTAAGAAAATGCTCACTTTTCTCCTGTGTCTTTTGGTTTATAAAAAAAGTCAAGATTTCCTATTTAGTTAAAATTTAATCTTGTTTTTAAGATATTTTGTTATTTTTATGTGTATGAATTTATTCATGTATGTAAGTGCACCTGTGTCATGCAGTGCCCACGGAAGTCAGAAGAGAGTATCAGATTTCCCTGGAACTGGAGTTAGGAACAGTTGTTAGCTGCTGTGTGGATGCTGCAGCCAGTGTTCTTAACCACTGAACCATCTCCACAGCTTAATCTTGTTTTTTAAGATAGAAAATGTTTTGATTTTTTCTCAAATCTGTCAGCCTTTTTACTCTGTTGAATTTTTTTTGTTGTTGTGGTTACTAAGACCTTTTGTAATATTATATATATATATATATATATATATATATATATATATTGCCAACTATGTACCTTTTTTGTTCTTAATTTTTAAAATTCTATCTGAAGTAGGCATTGTATTGTTTTGATGTTAACGTTATATAAGATTCATGAACTTGGGGAGTTTTGAGGGAGTTTACATTACTTTACTTTTCTCATCTTTCATTTCATGTCTCTCAATCAAATTTTGTCATTTTCTGTATGCAATCTATTCTGTTTAATGTAAAATTAGCATATAAAACATTTAGTTGATTGCCCCCTGACTCACTATTAATCATCCTAACTTCCTCCATTCTTTATATGTTCCACATGGCAGACCATGTACCTTTGCCAGATCACCTCCTCTGTTTGATAGTGAAATAAGCTATCAATTTGTTTGTTTCTTTCCCTCCTGTAGGTGCCTCCATGTCATGGACTGTGTGTTCACAATCATATATTCATAAACACCCATACCATGAGGTCTCCTCCTTTGTCTTATTATTTTAGTCTAAAGCTATGTGGTTGCTTTACATGTATGGATCCTCTGTGTTGGTGCATGAATTCCCCACCCTGCCCACCACTGTCATGTCATCAGAACCGAGCTGGTTAGTCTTTAACAACTTGACACACACTAAGAGTCATCTGGGAAGAGGGAACCTCAATTGAGAAATTTCCTCCATCAGACTGGCCTGTGGGCATGTTTCTAAGGTATTTTCTTGATTTCTGGTTGAGGTGGGAGGGCCACATGGGGAGGTGAGCATTTAATCCCAGTACTCAGGAGGCAGAGCCAAAGCTCTGTGAGTTCAAGGCCAGCCTGGTCTACATTGTGAGTTCTAGGACAGCTGGGGCTACAGGGAGATCCTGTCTCAAAAAGAGGAACAGAGGGAGGGAGCGAGCGAGCAAACAAGCACCATTCCTCCAGGGTCTCTGCTTTAGGTCCTGCCTCCAGATTCTTGCCTTGAGCTTCTGCCCTGGCTTCCCTGTGATGATCTGTAAGGAGAAATAGATGCTTTCCTCTCCAACTTGGTGTTGGTCAATGTTTTGTCAAAACAGTGACAGTAAAACTGAAACATAAATCAGTACCTGAAGTGGGGTATTGCTGTGATGGACTTGATCATCTTTCAGCCTTGGGGGTAGGGGTGGGGGCCGGGGGGCGGGGAGTGGTCATTGTGGAATCAACTCGGTAAAGCAGCATTCTTCCATGGTCTTTGCTTCAGCTCCTGCCTGTAAGTTTCTGCCTTGAGTTCCTGTTTTGCTTTCCCTCAATGAGGGACTGTGAGATTTAAACCAAAGCTACTTTCTGTCATGGTAATTATCACAGCAACTAAACTAACTAGAGCAACCCACTTGTGGTTCAGTACTTTTGTTTAGACTATGTTTCTCATGCTATAAAGAGTTGTAGCAGTGTGATATGGTGGAACCATTAAGCCATTCATTGTTCCAACTGGTGTGATGATATATAGGGGCCTTTGAGTGGGCTACCGTGGCCATGGCATAAGTGACGGGAGAGATGAGTAATCATCAAGACTCTGCTTTGTGCTAGGTCTAAATAAGGTGGTTTTCTAACCATTTTCTTGTTTAACTCTTAGCAATAATCTTGCCTCCTCACTTTATGGGATATTATGTGGATTTTTATTATGGGTTATATGGATATTTATGTGGACATTATGTCTTGGGAAAATGAAATAATCTAAGTGTACAGTGAGGATTTACCCTTGAATGTATCTGACTCCCAGGGTCCAAAACTTTTGATTTTTGAAATCTAATATACCTCCAAAAGAAGACCCCCCCCTTTGTTTTTAATACCTTGGGTTTCCTGAAAGCTTATATAATAAGCCTTAGGTTCTAATAGAAAATGAGGTTGAATGTTAAAAAGACTTCAGATCTTGAGATGGCCATGTTTCTTAACTTATTTAATCTTTGTATTTCCATATTCAGAATACTGAACTCTCTTCTGTATATTATGCTTCACTAATGAGGTTACTTGGAGAAGGTGAATATATTCTTGTTTGAAATGAAATTTTCACTGTGCTGCCACTGATTTAGAATTGTCAGAACGAATGCCAGTCTTTGCTTTGTTCCTTTTTCTGTGACCCGTGATGGGTCTGTCATGTTCCTTGTCATGATTACCTGTCTTGTACATTTTGAGGGATAAAAATAATCAAAATGAAAATGCTATGATAAAACTATAAAGCCCCACACTAGTAGGCATTATTTGTAAGTGGTAACTTCTCTTAGTTAAATTTTCCACATTATTCATTCTCACCTATCTATTGAATGTTTTTTTCATCCAGGTGCTGTAGTAGGTACACCAAGTAACAGTCATTTTTCATAGATCCTTCTTGTGTTTGCTAAGCTGTTTTTTTTTAACTGCACTTACAGAAGACTTGAGAAATATTTTTCATATTAATCATCCTTACATAGTCATAAAATCAGGTAGCATTTTAAAAATGTTTCCTAAAATATTGCCTTTGCTTGCTGCACACAGTGGGGTCATAAGATGAACCTCGTAGTCTATAGTGCAAGATTTGGTTTTTGTTTTGCCACTTTCATTATAAGTTTTCTTCACAAATGCAATCCACTTGAAATGTAAATAGTGTTTGCTCATCTTGAGCTTCCTGAGGAGGTCTCTGCGGGGGTCCTGAGCAGAAAGTTCTTCACATATATTCAGAACCATGGCAATCACCACAGGAAAGCCCAGCTGTCAAAAAAGATCTGAATATACTTGAGTATGAGCAATGCAGTTAGGAAGCCGGCTCTGGGGTTCGGACAGAGTTCTGAACCCTGTCATGGTGCTCTTAGTTAGGTAGGTCTTGGCGACATACCTGACCTTGCAGAACTTCAGTTCCTCCAGGTTGCCACACAATTCAATGACTGACTGTCCCAGACATAAGTAGTACCCTGCATGATAACTCCAAGGTCCCAGTGGCCAACCACATCTTCTTCTTACTCTGACTTGCATCTGCCTGAGGACACCTGTGTGATCTTAGTGTACAGTTTGTATCGTATTAAACCCTGATTTGATTTGCACCAAAAACGAGTCAGTGATTGCCACAGCTGTCTTTCTTAAAATGTTGTCAATTATTTTTTTTTTCAAAAAGGGTGAAAGAACTCTGAATATCCTCATTCTCAGTAGGTTTTTCAAGGACAGACCTATGTTTGTAGTTAAATTCCAGCTCTTCCATCAGTTTCCAGACTGACATGAGCATTCAGATGTCCTTTCATTATTTTCTCCTTGCTGAAGTACATTATTCTCCTGTTTTGTAATTTGATTGACAGGTAACAGATGAATGCTTTTTCTTCATGAGGTGAGAGCTATCCTTCTAAAGAATTGAAATAATTGCCCATAACACCAAGTTGTCAGGGGCTGGTGTCACAATGAGAATGAGGAGGCCAGGCATAAGTTAGCAATGGATAATAGCTGAGAAGCTAATCCTAATGTGCAGGAAATTGGAGAAAGAGTTTATGGGAAAAGCTGAGTTCCCCATTCAATTACTAATTACATAACATAGAAACAGCCCCTCCCCATTTCCCGGATATCAGTAATACTCTTGTTAAGTATGGATAAGTACTGCTGATTTTCAGCTAGTGATTGGTAATCTTATATGAACCTGAAACTTGTTCATTTCATTCATACCTGAAGGTCTGACTCATGCTTGGAGTTACTGGCACTACGACTTTGGTGGCTGTTTGACCACCAAGCATGGTAATAGCAATGAGATTTAATTAATTTTTAATGATTTACCTACTTTTAAGAAGATGCCATTTTTGATTATGCTTTCTTTGTATTATATTTTAAAATGTACATAGATAGGTGTTTATATGTATGTCAGAAAAATTTGTATTGTGATGCCCTTAAAACAGCATGCTGTGGATCTCTAATTATGTTAAAATTATTTCCTTAGCACAGCATTATCCTCATTAATACTCTGCACATTGAGCTTTTGAATAGATTCTTGGCATGATAATTACATAATCATTCAGTACAGTAGAAACATCATTATGGTCAAATACTAATTATCTACTTAAATGAAATAAAACAGAATCTAGTTCACAACTTACTGTAAAAAGTGATTTAATATGGCACAAAACCAAATATATGGTTAAAACTGTTAAGTGTGAGACACTTTAAAAATTTTCTCTGGGAATGAATCAGTGCTGTGGGAGTTTATTAGCTAATCTATATGGCGTAGACCTCAGGATCCCAGCCTTCACGACTGTTGTGTAGTGCAGAACCCTGATTCCTTGCCATAAACTAGGCTTCATGTGCTTTAGGTGCCTGGGTGTGTTCCTGGCTTGTCAGGACAGACTGTCTTTGGAAGGCTCTGGAGTCCATGGGCTTTAGTAGCCAAACACTTATTTGTGGGGTTCACATGTAAACATCTCTGATGCTTGAATGAGTGACCAGGAGCTGTTCTTCCTCAGTGCACATTAGGTAAAGTCCTGTTGGTCACACAGAATCCTGGCAGCTGTGCTTCTCTATCTGTTTGTGATCAGAGAAGAGCCATGCAGAAAGATAATCTATGTCAGGGGCATTGAGAAGCTGGAAACAACTTGTCAGATTTATCAGCTATGTCTGCTGAATACCCCTCTCCAGGGTTCCGCTCTGACTCTCCTTGAAAACTTCTTCTCAGGCTAAGAGGGGGTTTGTTGAGTGGTAGGGTGTTTGTGACTGGTGGCTTCCTTATCTGCTCTCATTCATTCATGTGGAGCACCAATGAATCAGTGCATGTAAAGGGTGCAAATTAGGTCATTTTATCCTGGTATAGCTTAAAGGATTAGAAACATTCTTAGGATTGTATTGTCACTTTCAGTATGTTAGAATAACCTTTAAATCGTAGATGCCTCTCCTGCTGTGCAATTTATGTGAGGTGGCTTATTGATTTTGTCCTGTATATTTATTTATATTCTTTCATTCTCTTTTGTGTCCTTTGTTTTACTTCAGTCATTGTAGGTATTTTATCTCTTAATGAGCGGTTTGTAATGTGTAGGAAAACAAAAATGTAGGAAACACATGCATGATGACTTTCTGATGCATCACAACAAACAGATGCCAGCTTGCTACTCTCCAGCTGTTTTGAATTAGTCAGAGAGGTAGTTCTTATTTGACTATTCATTTTGAATGTCTGCAGGTCCAAATTTTCTAGGAAGATAAAATATTTTACATCTTAAAAATATTCACTAATGAATCAATGACCAATATTAATCAAACATCCTTTTTGAAATTCTGATTTATTTGGAGATAATATGATGTAAATTAACTGTAATGTAAGATCATAAATCATACAGATTTCCTGAGGTCTGTAACATGATAGCCTTGAAGGTTTATACTCACGTGCCAGGAAACACCCTCGGGGGAGTAAAGACAGTGATAAAAATCAAACAGTGCATATTTCAGTGGAGAGTTGTTTAAATATTAGAGAACTGAGAGAGGCCCATAGGAAAAATAATGAAGACATTAAATACATCTAAGAAACACTTATGTTTAAAACTTTCCTGTAGAAATTAAATGTGATGTAAAGGAGGTCAAAATGTGCTATGTAGAATATCAGAAAGATTCTGCCCAAAACTTCAGTTCATTTTATGTTCATACTAAGAATTACATGTTGTAACTATCAGCAGAAATTACTTTATAGCATTCGTTTTCGTTTTTCTGACTGAGTCTCCATCAAATCTTTGTTCCCAGTAGTATTTATCATACAATTTTGGGCTTTTTTTAATAAGTGGATCCACTTTATTATTTTTTTTATTTATTTATTTTTTTTAGAAACAAAGTCTTATTTATTTATAACTAGAGTTATATAACCAAAACATGAAATAATGTATTATTTTTCAAATAGACTTTCTAAAATCACATATTGTAGATCTTAATAAATTTACAGGGATCTAGTAGGTCCTGCTATCCAACCCATACATGCTCATTAATAACTAGGTTTTTCTTAAACAGTTTCTGCAGTAGATGTAAAACATTCTTTAAGTTTTCCTTATGAGATGAGAACTCTTTCAGTTTGTATGAGAAGTTGTTAAAATTAAATCGTATCTATATGGAAATGCAAATTTTTGAAAAATATTTTAAAATATTTTTATTTTTTTTTTTAAATTTAATTTTTATTGATGCTTTGTGCATTTCATACATTTTTTCCAATTCAGTTCAGGCTTATTTCCCTTTCCCTTCCCCCCCACCCCCACCCCATCCCAGATCATGCATTCTGCCATAACTGTCCTGCATCTTTCTCTCAGTTTTTTTTTTTCATTTTTTAGCTATAAGTGATAATCCATGAGTACAAGCATCCTTCGTGCAAAACCAATCTGCAAGCTGTTGTGCCCAAACTCCTTCAGCCCCACCATCCAGTGGGGGGTGACAGGTTGTTTGTTCAATCAAGTTGATCAAATGAGTGTCCAGACTACATTGCTGTAGTTTCACCATTCACCCCAATCGCAGCCCTTACATTCTAGCACGCCCCCACTTCCGCAGATTGTTCCCTAGGCTTAGAAAAGGGGCACAGGTGGATGAGAGGTAAAACAATCCACTCTCTCTGGAGCTGTTGATTTGGACTCTGGTCAATTCTGGCTGTTTCCTTTCATGAGCTGATAGTTTGTCCAGGAATAACCTTTCGATCCTACTAATGAAGCACAAGCAATTAGATATATAGGTATTTAAGCAGCACTAATAGTTATGGTAGGTTACTTTAGCTTAGACACATATGTTTGGATGATATGTTAATCCATGAATTACATTTTTCCCCCCTGTTAAATATGACAGGGTCTTACTGTGGCTTATAACATCTCCTAACCTGTAGAGGATGTAAACTTGTGGCATCAGCCATGGGTTATTCCTCCAAGGAGAGAGCCAATAGCCAATTAGATTTGGGATATACAGGCACATGGCTGCCTCTGCTGCACAGTATTTCCAGGCAGGTGAGGTGTAGCTGGTGCTGACGGTGGAGTCTTGCTTGACTCAGGGAGACCCGTATTTGCTTTATTGGTTTAGTGGCCTAAATAAACTTTTTTTCTTCCTAGAGCCAAGTTTCTTCAGCAAAACCATTGGAGCTCCCAACATATAAAATATTGTGTGAATTACGAGATTTGCATATAGTCATGCAATTTACTGTGCTTTGCTGATCTAAAATGAGTGTCAGATTTTCAGTTTAAGTTAATTGTGCCTATGTTGCAAACCAGACAAGTTAGGCATTTTTTATTCAACAAAATTAGTTAAAAATCAGGGTATTATAGAGTACTGAATCTTGTAGATGTCTAAAATGTTTTATCTGTCATTTTCTGGGATATGGAAAACATTTTATTACAACTATGTTGATGTGAAGTATGTATAGCGCATTGTAGTCTTTAGAAAGTGCTTTCCTTGGGGCTTATACTGCATGGTGTTTGTGGTGAGGAAATGCCATTCTTTGAGGATTCTATCAGAAGGTTGCTTTTTATTCTTGTCCATGTACTGGCTTTGTAACTGTCTAGGAACTGAGACCTTCCTTAGGAGGAGTGTGAGAGAAAGAAAAATATTTTGAGAGCCTAGTAATGATGTGGTGTGGCTGGTTTTGCAGGTACCTTGTGGTCCATAATCCTTTAGAACAAGAACGGAACTCGGTGGTCTCCATCTGTGTGAGCTCCCCCACGGTGCAAGTGCTGGCTGATTCAGGAAAACCTGTGGAGGTTCAAATCAGTGCAGTCTGGAGTGATACAAGAACTATTTTACAAGCAGCCTATGAGGTATGCTATGGCTGAAACTTAGAAACATTCTTAAAAAGATAAAGACACACAGAGAGAGACAGAGAGAGACAGAGAGAGACGCAGAGAGAAGCATAGCTTCAGGATAACCCAGGACAGGTCCTTTCCTTTGCACTCTGTGTTGGAATAAAATTCCAGAGAATTTAGGCAGTTAAATGACACTAAAGGAAAAATATTAATATTGTTAGTAGGGAATGTGTTGCTAATGGGGTATGTGGATTGTATATCTTCTTAAATTTGCATATTTTAATTAGGCTCTAAAGTAATAAATAAACTCAGATTTTCGAGGTTTTGTTTCTAACTCAATCTAATGATAATTATATACATAGAAACTGAGACAAATGACACTCTTCTTAATAATAATTTTGGTTATTCTCCATTTTTCTTTGCAAAGGTGATGTAACATGTCCTGAGAGAAAGACTTACTGAGATCATTAAGATTCCTTTTTCTGAGATGTAATTATGGAAAATTGGACTCAACCAATAGCAAGTGAGTGAGTGAGAGACAGAGAGACAGAGAGAGATGTTTCTAGATTAAACAATATTAAATGGAGTCAAATATCACTGGAAACATGAAGTATTTAGAGTTTGGAGCATGACTCAAACTTTTCTAGAGACAATTAAAAGCTAGGAAACTAAGAAGGAATTACTTCTGCACTTGTCAGAAGCTGTTGTGGTGCCTCACATCTGATCATAATCCTTCAGATAGATGAGAAGTGGAGTTCAGGTTTGTGTGAGATTGATGGGAAGCAGCCATCTAGAGAGAACACTCCTGGAAGGCAGGGCCCAGCCTTTATCTTTGCAGTATACTGAAACACACTGTATTAAAGGATCTTTGATTATTGGGGGGTAGGAAGGGCAACACGGTTGACATTAAATCCTTACCTTCATGGAGAATTTCTTTTTTTTTTTTTTTGGTCTTTTTTTGAGACAGGATCTCCCTATAGCTCCAGCTGGCTTGGAACTCACTCTGTAGACCAGGCTGGCCTTGAACTCACAGAGATCCACCTGCCTCTGCCTCCTGAGTGCTGGGATTAAAGGCATGCAACATCATGCTCAGCTTAAAGACGGTTCTTAGCCGCCATGTGGGTGCTGGGAATCGCACCCAGGTTTTCTGTAAGAGCAGTCGGTGCTCTTAACCATTGAGCCATCTCTCCAGCCCCACATTTCTTCCTCAGTGTATATGTTGAACACTTCAGAACATTTATAGGATACAGGATGGTCATATAATTTCACATGTGGGATGTAAGCATTAATTTCTTTGATAAGCCTTCCTGCCTAAAGTGATTGGATTTCCCAGATAAACTGAAGACTAATAGGACTTTTTTCAAAACATTAGTTTTTTTTTTTTTTTATTTACCCAAAGTATGAATGTTTTACCTTCAGGAGATAACATTTCTCCTTAATAAATCCCTTTCCTTGTCTTTAAAGATTTCTTTTCTAGCACATGTACCACCTTTGGGACTGAAAGTGTATAAGATTTTAAAATCAGAAAGTTCAAGTTCACATTTGGCCAATTATTTCCTGTATAATGATGGAATCGCAGAAAAAGGAGTATTCCACATAAAGAACATGATAGATGCAACGGATGCCATAACCATAGAGAACCCGTCCATGGCACTTTGGTTTGATGGATCTGGGCTCATGGAGGTACGTTCTGAATAGCTCTGAAGTTATAGAAAGCTTATCATATTTGCTGCATGTTCCAGTGACTGGAAGGTGGATGTCCTCCCACATAGTCTGCCCTAGACAGTCTGGGAGGCAGGAGAGATAAGTGTTGCTTCTCTCCTGTGATCAGTTTCTGCTCAGTGTGAGCTGCAGTGGTGTTGCTCCCTGGGCTGTGGGTTATCTTTAGATAAGTGTTCAAGTTGGAAATGTTTATTGACACTTGTGTCAGAATAAAACATCTGTTGGATACAATAAAAATGAATATTATTTGGTATATCACTTTAAATTTTAAAATTCTAATTTTTATTTTTTTATTATACTTTTGAATATATTAGCCCATGTTTATTGGAAATTAAAAAGGAAAACTAGAAAACCACCTCCTTCTATAGAAAGTCTGAGATGAGTTTAGAATTCTTAGTTCCTTGATGAAGTGTATTCCAACTTTGTTTCTATTGTGAAGGTTTAAGATATTATTAACTGTAAAATTTTAGTGTTCAACCAGATATTTTAATTAAGCTTACGTTAGCTTTTATTTTTTTTTTTTTAAAACAGGGTTTTCTTTTGAAGCCCTGGCCTGCCTGAAAATCAGTATGAACCCCAGGGTGGCCTTGAACTCTCAGAAATCCTTCTGCCATAGTCTTTCAAGTTATATGAGCATTTCCTATCCTGTCCTAATCAATTAAAATGTTAGTAGTGAGTTGGTGTTTTGTGTTTGTTTGTTTTTTAATGTTTAGAAAATGAGAACTAAAGAAGATGGTAAACATCATGAAATAAAGGTGCAATTTTCATGGTATGGAACAACAAACAAGAGAGACAAAAGTGGGGCCTATCTCTTCCTGCCTGATGGTCAGGCCCAGGTGAGCACTGCTGCAGAGGCAGATAGAGCCCATGCTTATTGAAAGAGTGCTAAGTCACAGATAAGTGCATCTCAACAGTTTATCTTCAGTATGGGTGTTAGAGCTAGATCAACTTTTGGTTCTAATATGCGTATCCTCATTGGAGCTTAGCAGTTTGTACTTGAAAATTAAATGAACAAATAATATATTAATGGTAGAAATCCATTAGGAAGATCCAACTAGTGAATGCTTGGCATGCAAAGTATGGAGACTTCTAGACTTGGCTCAGGAATAGGATGATGTGAGGTGTTCCATAATGATGCAGTGTAGTTAATGTGGAGACACAAAGTGCTCAGGCCTGTGGGAAAGATAGTATGCACCTGATCATTTCTCTGTTGCCTTTAGGGACTTAATAAACAATGTTTTCCAATCGTGATTATAAAAGAAAGTGCATGCAAAGTCTGGCACATTCTGAAAATATACTAAACTGAGGAAAACAGTGGCGTTTACTGCAGTTTTTAGCCCCCTTAAAATCACTGCCAGCACCAAGATGCTTTGTTATTGTCTTCTATTTTAGGCACATCATCCCTCCATTCTCAGTTTTGCCTTACAGTCTGTACGTGTTTTGTTCTTCATTCGTAACAGTTTGACAGCATGTTTTGGAAGCCCAGTTTTCTTACATATGCTGTGTTTTCTCATGTTACATGTGGACATTGCTTCAGTTCCTCACCAAGTGACACTGTAATAAGTTCTCTTTGTACCTTTTTAAATATTATTATTATTATTATTATTATTTTGGTCTTTTTGAGACAGGGTCTCCCAGTTTCCCCAGCTGGAAGTCACTCTGTAGACCAGGCTGGCCTTGAACTCACAAAGATCTGCCTGCCTCTGCCTCCCGAGTGCTAGGATTAAAGGCGTGCGCCACCACGCCTGCCTCTTTGTGCCTTTTTCTAATGTAGAGCTATTTCCTGAGAATAACTGTCTAGAAGAAGTTGGGTTTTTTTGTGGTCTATGAAGCAAGCCTCTCAAGTCTTTTTGATACGTGTTTATTTTACCTCTAGAAAGACTATAGAGATGTTCATTCCCACCAGTGTTTTTAATGAACTTTCTAATGCACCATTTTGGGCTCTGAGATTAGCCATGTTAAGAGCATTGCTTATAATAATTCTTTTTCCCATTGCTTTTATGCCTTATAGGTTTTCCCTATGTCAAGATAAGTTAAATATTTTCCTTAATGTTATGTTGCCTGAGGGCTGATCTTCTAAGAGAAAAGTTATATTTCTTCTATAATCTCGATGAACCTGCTAGCTAAAATCTTTGGATTTTTAGGGATTTTACAAGCCACCTAAGCCCTCTACGGTCCTTTATTTAAATGTTTTTTTTTAAACATTTTATTTATTAGTTTATCTTAGTGAATAAGTGTATTACTTGCATGCATATAAGTGCACCTGTGTCATGCAGTGCCTATGGAGGTCAGAAGAGGATGTTGGATTCCCCTGGAACTGGAGTTACAGATGGTTGTTAGGCAGCATGTGGGTTCTGGGAATTGAACCTGGGTCCTCTACAAGAGCAGCCAGCTCTCTTAACTTTGGATCCAACTCTTTAGCTCTTTTTTGTGTTTTTTTTTTTTTAAGTCAGTGAAGAATTATGGGTAAGTTTCAGTTCTACAGAACCATTCCAGAATGAGTGGAGAGTTTTACTCATAAGCTAGTTGGATGTATCTCACTTAATGGCTTTTGTCATTGGATAGTTATTGGTAGGAATATTCGTTTTGTTTTGATTTTTTTTTTCCCTTTGAGACCAAGACTAAGCCCAGTAATTATGCAGCCCAGGCTGGCCTCACACTTACTATGTACCTACCTTAACTTCTCTAGCACTGGGATTATACCACCATACCTATGGGGTATTATGTGTGGATAATGACAACTAAAATATTTTGTCTTTAAATATCTCTAATGTTAGATGGAAGGGTAAAAATTGTCATATTTTATATGTATAATATTAATATATATTAAAATGTCAGTATTTTAATATCAGGGAAGGAGGAAAGACAGCTGATTATATCTGAAGAGTATAGGAGACCAGAAACCTTTTTCTCTCATTCTCATCCCCTCCACTCAATTCCTAGGTTTGTAATCAGTAACTTCAGTATCTTTATCTTTGGAGGTAGGTTTGTAAAGAAATCACACAATTCTGAGACCCTCATAGTCCTTAGGTGTTCTGTATTGACATCCTCACTTTGCATGCTCATGTTGAGCTAAGATGTCTATATAGTACATAAAAAAATGCTTTGAATTTGTTCTTGGGTCACCTAAATTGTGTACTTTATTCTCATATTTTCTTGAATTTAGATACTGAATAATGAAAATGAAACTGGTGGTTTCCACACAGTATTTTTCTCTCTCTCAAGTTTGTGAGTTTACTTTCTATTCAGGTTTTTCCTGTAAGAAGTTGGGATGTTTCTGAGCTCAGTGAGCCCTACTAGGATTCAACTCTCTTTGAATATTCTCTGTACTGGTGGCTCCCCTGTTCCCACCTTTACCACGTACCCTGGGTCCTGGCCATCAGGGTGACCTTGGGTTATAAATGCTGGCTTGGGAGAAATGTCACCATTTAGAATGGTTTCAGTTCCAGTTAAATAACTATATAGACAATACAGAAAATTTTTCATTAGAAATGTTGTAGGTGAGGAGAATATTTGTAGATCCTCTAAGGCCAGTTAAGTGGTAACAGTAAGCATTCAAAAATACAGACTTATAATTTTTTGTTTGTTGTTTGTCTGTTTTTTGAGATACAGTCTCCCTATAGTCCCAGCTAGCCTATATAATCAGTCTAGCCTTAATATCAGAGATGCACCTGCCTCTATCTCCCAAGTACTTGGATAAAGGCGTGTGCCAGCACACTTGACTAGGCTTTATAATTTTATATCGAAAAAAGTTACCTTATGTTGGATGTTTATATCATGCATATCCTGAAATGATAAGGTTTTCATGTAGTTGTAAATATTGAATGGTACAGACTAACATAAACATTTCTTGGGAAGGTTTAGAAGTCAAAAGTATTTTTGCTAAAAATGTCATTTCCCAGAGACTTAGCATGGAAATGGGAGGGGGAAGTAGACCCCAATCTTAGCTGAGAAAATGTCGCCAGCTGATTACTGCTGGCTGGATAAGAGCTGATCTTAAAGTGAAGGACTCTGTATAGGCTGATTAGACCTCAGTAGACGAACTTGCACTGAGGAACATGTGGGGACACTAACTACACACAATAGGCCTTAACACAAATGACAGAGTTCATGAATTCCAGTGGGGGGAGGGGGTGGGAGGGTGCCAGTGGGGGAGGGGGATAAAGGAGATTAAGAGCGATTGAGATGTTTGGTATAAAATAAACAAAAATTCAACTAATAAAAATTTTATTTCCTTTTCAGCCATATGTTTCCCTAAAATTGCCCTTTGTCAGAGTGACTCGTGGAAGGATCTATTCAGAAGTGACCTGCTTCTTTGAGCACATTACTCATAAAGTCCGGCTTTACAATGTACAGGGTAAGAAAACACATACAGTTGTGAAACATGTGCTGCTTCTTGGATTCTTATATAGCATTTTTAATTTGGTATTGTTACAGGATTTAATTTTTAAAAATAGTTTCTTCTTCCTAGTCAGACTTATTTATTTGTATTTTATATGTATGTATGAGCGTTTTGTCTGCATGTATGTATGTCCACCATTTGCATACAGTTCCTGCAGAGGCCAGAAGAAGGTGTTAGATCCCCTGGAACTGGAGTTTATAGTTGTTAGCTGCCAGGAGAGTGCTGGAACCGAACCTGGCTCCTCTGCAAGAGTAACCAGTGCTCTTAATCTCTGAGCTGTCTCTCTAGACCCTGGATTTGCTCTTTTTAAAGTTGACTTCATATCTATGATATGATTTCAGATATAGTTATTACCCATTTAACAATAAAAATGATGAAGCATTTCACTCTATACATAGACACATAGACATGTTTTATCTTCTATATCCTCTATTAGCATTCATCTTAGTCACAAGTTTACCAAGAACAAATTGTGTTGTTAAAGCAGTGCAGCAGTATGATTTTATAAAATAATATCATATGTATATTTCAGATAGTAGACCACTGACTGTGAAACACACAGCCCCCCCCCATACACTAGACTGCCATTTTTGGACATAGAAGGTTGATGATTCTTTTTAAAAAATATTTTATTTTTATTTTATGTGTATGAGTGTATTGCCTTGCATGTGTGTAAGTGCACCTGTGTCATACAGTGGCCCTGGAGGTCAGAAGAGGGTGTCAGTTTCCCCATAGATGATTGTTTGCTGCCATGTGGGTTCTGGGACTTGAACCCTGGTCCTCTGCAAGAGCAGTCAGTGCTCTTAACTGCTGAGACATTTCTCCTGCCCCATAGATGGTTCTTGAGTTTCAAATTTCTATAAGGTACAATGTGGAATGAGCCAGGTTTTTAGTTTTCTGCAACCTCATTATTAATCAAAATGATCAAAAATAAATTTTAATTAGATTGGGGTCTTAACCTTGGGCCAGGGATCTGGATTA
Source organism: Rhizomys pruinosus (assembly GCA_009823505.1). Classification (NCBI taxonomy): domain Eukaryota; kingdom Metazoa; phylum Chordata; class Mammalia; order Rodentia; family Spalacidae; genus Rhizomys; species Rhizomys pruinosus. The sequence goes on along the minus strand of VZQC01007562.1, from coordinate 515,124 downwards.
AATAGCTTCCAAATCCTCACACTTGCAATGTTGTGTTGGGTAGTTTTGAATTGAATTAAATTGAATTAAATTAAAATTCATTTAAATTGAATTAAATGAATTATTCATTCATTTATTTATTTGTATGAATGTACTGTCTGCATGCAGGTCTGTGCACCTGTGTCGTGAAATGCTGCGGAGGTCAGAAGAGGGTGTTGGATTCCCCTGGAACTGGAGTTCTCCTGGAATTGGAGTTACAGACGGTTCTCAGCCGCCATGTGGGTGCTGGGGATCGATCCCGGGTCCTCTGCAAGAGCAGTCAGCGCGCTTAACCGCTAGGCCATCTCTCCAGCCCCTGAATTCATTGTTTTTAAGAGGGAGCACTTTTCTAACCACACATTTACCAGGTTATAAATTCTTAGAAAAGTCCCTTACATAAATGCTACTTTAAATTGTTTTACTGTTAGCTAAACTGAAAAAATTAGGAAAGGGTAACTCTACTTTCCCTGACTTTTCATACAGGTAGTAAATAAAGGATACTCCCAAATAGTGACAAACTGTCCAGAGTGCAGTCTTTTTTAGGCGATAGGTGAGCAAATGGTGCTCTAATTCATAGTGTGTCTGAGATAGCTGGTGCTCAATTTTTCGATTTCCCAGTCTAAAGTTAATTTTGATTCTTAACATTTTACTACTTACATCTTTTGTAAGGCTATAAAGCATGGTCAAACATTTCCTCCTATAATGTATTTTGACTAATATGATGTACTTTCAGAATAATCCATGAATTCTTACCTGGGCTGAATCAGGAAAGGTATTAGAGCTGTGAAAAGTAACACTAGACATCAACTTTGTGCCCTAAGTATGACTTCCATGCTGTCTGTAATCATTTTTCTGCCTACAGGAAAGCATACATTCCTGATTTTTTTTTTTTTTACACATTTCCCAAGATCTCTTATAAGGCAGAACATTTTTGGCTATTTTTTTGATAAGGTAGTCCCGAAAGCTCTAACATCACATTTTCAGCCATTGACAACTGCTTCATATTATAGGTGGAAAATAACAACTCACATACATGTGTTCATCTGTTTTTAATTTTACTTAGAAGTCCATAATCCCAGTTACTTGAGAGGCTGAGTGGGCCTGGGCAAATTAGTAAGATCCTGTCTCTAAATAAAGCAGGCTAGGGATGTCACTTAGTACTAGAGTGCCTACATAGCATGTGTAAGATCTTGAGTTTTGTCCTTATCACTGTCCTACATACATACATACACACACAGAGTTTTATTTGCATATATCAATTGTCTGAATAGTGGATTTCATTATTCCTGACATTTTCCTACATTCGTATACTGTGCTGTGGTCATTTTCACCTCCTCTGTTACTACTGTTCTGTCTTCTCCTTTTTCCCCCTCCATAAGAAGGCTTTTCCTTGAGTTCATCCTGGCACAGACCTGTGTCTTGATCTTTTCTTTCTCTTCAGTGGTATTTAGAGACAAGCTGTCTCAGAATAAATGCTGAAATGTCTCATCCTAAACTTTAACCTCATTCAAGTGTATTTCCCTGGTTGCTCTTCTTTAATCATGTGTCTCAGTGGTCTGTGGAAGGTGGGTGGTGGCTCTCCTCTGCTGCTGGAGGCTGCAGCCTAGCCTGCTGTTCTACCCTGCTGGCTGACTTGGAAGTTGATAGACTGTGACCCGCCTGCTTTTCTGCTCATCAGAACTAAGTAGTTGTCATCTCTCTGCTCCCACTCGTGGTCACTGCCCGAGCCAGCTGCTAACCAGCAGCTCTGAAGCAGAAGCAAGGGCCACTGAGATTGTACTGGCTTCTCCCCTTCCTAAGTAGCAGGACATACTGCCTCAGTTTCCCTCAGCAGTTGGTCTCTGGGAGTCCATTTTTGTGTGCTGGCTTGACTTACCCTCTTTTGCCTGTTTTATTTTTCTTTTTCTTTTTCTTTTCTGTGCCTATTGCCTAAGGAGTTGCGTTCTGGATTTTGATTCATTGTGTTTTTTTTTTTTTTTGTATTTTTGAGGCAGGGTCTCCCTTTTAGTACCAGCTGTCCTGGAGCTTGCTCTGCAGACTAGGCTGGCCTTGAACTCACAGAGATCCACCCACCTCTACCTCCTGAGTGCCGGGATTAAAGGCGAGCACCACAACGCCCGGCTTGATTCATTGAGATTTTTAGTGAAGTCTCTTGTCAAGACCTGGTAGAAATGGAGGCGGGGGGGGGGGGGTTGAGCCCATCCCATCTACCAAAAAGGATAATAATTGGGCATTTAAAGCATGGTGGCATTCCAAGGCATCTGCGTTTAGGAATGCCTGGAAGCTCTTAAGTATGCTGCAGTTTGGCCTCCTGAGTAAACCAGGTTTTTAGATAACTAATCAAAGTGTATAGTCAAAAGGCCAGTATCTTAGCTACAAAGAAATCTATAGTCAACTTCCATGTTTTTGTAGACTTACTCTTAGCTAATATTTCCTGAAATAACAAAATTATGTAATCTTAAATTTAACTTAATAAGCTGCTTTTATGTGTATTGTAATTCTATCCCTGTTGTTGGTATCAATTCTTTTCTTTTTAATTTTAATTGGCTTTTTAAAAAAGATTTGTTTTCTTTTTAATTGTGTGTGTGTGTGTGTGTGTGTGTGTGTGTGTGTGTGCATGTGAGTTCTCATGCCTATAGAAGCCAGGAGAGAACTTTGGATCTCTCTGGAGCTGAAGTTATAAGCAGTTCCAATCTGGGTGCTGGGAAGTGAACTCCAGGCTTTAATAAGACCAGGAAGCACTCTTAACCACTAAGACATCTCTCCAACCCCTTTATTGATATTTTAAATTAGCCTACACATTAATTGTTTTAATTATAGCATTTTCATACAAATACCAAATTTCTGAACCAGGAAGAAATAGGAGTTCTAGGAGAGATTATTATGGGTATATGATTGATCCCATACATGTAATTCATTAGCTAGTTGTATTAGTCACTTTTCTGTTGCTGTGATAAAACACCATGACCAAAGGAATTTATAAAAGGAAGAGTTTATTTGAGCTTACGATTGACGGTTCCAGGGAATTAGAGTCCATTGTGGCGGGAGGCATGGCGGCTGGAGCTGGAGCAGCAAGCCAAGGGTCACATCTCGCAATGAGCACAGGAAGCAGAGAGAGAGAGCGATTGGAGACCTCGAGGCTTGTTAAACTCACTAAGCCTGCCCCCAGTGACATACTTCCTCTAGCATGGCCACACCTTCTAAGACCTCCAAGAACAGTGCCACCAACTGGAGACAAATGTCTGAATACTTAAAGCCTATGGGGGACACTCATTCAAACCACCACATTCCACTCCCTGGCCCCCATAGGCTCCTGACCATATAAAATGCAAAATGCATTTAGTCCAACCTTAAAAGTCCTCATAGTCTTTACCAGTTTCAATGCCATTCAAAAGTCTACACTAGCTAACCCAGATAATTTTACCAAAGATTTATTTATTTTTCAGCAATGTAGAGAAACAAAATATGAGCTAATATTTCAGATTGTCTGTTTTGAGCATTTCAGTTTAAGGAGACTTTTTTTCCAAAATCTGAATTATAGACTATATATACCTGAATATATATACCTGATCAAGTATCCTCTCAGTCCTCAGTCTCTCTTTTAGTTGCCTTTTGGCCCTTAAGTAACCTTTACCTAAATTAAGCTTTGGGAGAAAACAAAATCAAGAACAGAAATCAAATACTTCTCAAATTGCAGAAACTGTTTGGTCACTATTGATTGTGAAGCCAGCTGTGTTGAGAGGCCTGATGCAGCCTTCTGCTTTGGGTTGGGTATTGAACTTCAGTTTCTCTATTTGCATTCTCCCTGGACTTGGTAAATGATTAGAAGTATGCTTAAAAAGTTATCTTTCTTGTCATCATTTTGCTACTTAAAGAAGTATCAGGTTTCAGGGGCTGGAGAGATGGCTCAGCTGTTAAGAGTAGTGGCTGCTCTTGCAGAGGACCCGGGTTGGATTGCCAGCACCCATATGGTGGCTAACAACTGTTCGTAAGTCCAATTCCAGGGGATCCAGTGCCTTCTTCTGACCTTCATGGGGATTGCACGACATGGATGCACTTATACACATGCAGGCAATACACTCATACACATAAAATAAAAATTGAAAAAAATGAAAAATACCATGTTTGTCTTTTCATTATCACACACATATCACATTTAAAATGTTTCTGGAAATATTAAAGGGAATCTTATGTTCACATACTTTAAAATTTCCATGAGATCAGAGCAGTTTCAGAGATGTCTAATGAAATTCCTTGTTTTATGTCAGGTTAAGCAAGAAATCCATTTTATAGCTTAGTCTAATAAGTCTTTTGGAGCCATTTTGTGTTTTTCTAAAAATAGCATTTTTCTGGGGGCAAAAGGTAGGGGAGATAGGAATTAATTTTTCTTGTAGTACAATCAGTTTCATTCCATTGAAGTTTGAAACCTCATCAAATGGGTTACTTTAGGTTTTTTTTCTGTTCCTGGATTTAGAAGATGGCACATGATATAAACGTAATATATTTGATATTGAACATTTACAAAAAGTACCTACTTTGGAGTAAAGTAATGATCAGTGAATGACATTGCCAACTAAAGCTTCATGTATCTTCAAAATTGGAGTAATTAGGCTTTAGGGCCCCAGTTTTCTGCCATCAGTAGCTACTTCGAAGAATTAGGTTGCTATAGGTTACCAGTATGCCATGTTCACTGGCAAAAGGTTTAGGTCCCAAATCTATTATACATTGTCCATCCACCAGCCCCTCCAGGGCTGTTTTCCTGGGCAGATGGTTGTGAATGAGTGAGTATGTATGTACAAACCATGTTTCAACCTTAGGAGAAATGTCTTAAATGCAATGTTTTTTGCCATTTTTTGCCCAACATATTATGAAACTACTATATGTAATGGATCTTGCAGAAAGAAAGCAAGTAGCCTAGAGGTAAAATGTAATGAACTGCTATCAAGTATAGAAAGAAAGACTTTTTTGACTGAAATGCTGAATAATTTCCTTGCATGGGTGTAGCTAGCAATCAGAGAGTTGCCTAGTTTTTCTCTGAGCAATTTCCAATATATTAGTTGAATCTCAGTGGATTTATCACATGATGCTTGGCTTTTAGAGACAAAATGAGTTTCCTCTGGTTAATCTCAGGAAATAATCACATGGAGAATTCTAGATCTTATTCCTTTTTTTTTTTTTTCCAGTCTATAAGTCAGGGATTAGGAAAAAGTAAGTCTTTGAATTCAAATGCATCCTGAGAACATCTTTAAGCTACATAAATATATACCTTCCATATTTTAATTGTGCCAATTTTTTAATTAATTAATTTATATATATCAAATCTAGACCCATGTCCCCCCCTTCGTTGAAATATGCTATTATAATATCAGACAAATTAAACTTCAAAGTAAAAGAATCAGAGAGAGAAAGAGGCCAAGTACATTTTTCAAAGGAACAAATTTCCAACCAGAAGATTTCAACAATTAATGGAATATAATTAATGACCCCAAACGCTGGTGCAACCCAAACTTTAGAAAGACAAATAAATCAATACAAAAACAGGCAACACACACAGTCACACACTCACCCAAGATACAAAAGCTCATAAGTAAGGGATTTACATACAAAACAACGTAAGAATCCTTTTAGATAGGTCAACAGGACAAAAGAATAAACAGAGAGACATATGAAATGAACGGATAAATGATACCCCAAATGGACCTCATAGACCTCTAAAAAATATTCTACCCTAATACCAAAGCACCCCATGGAAAGTCGCCAAAATTGCACGACTGGAAAAAGAAAAACAACCATCCACAAATACAAAAAGATTGAAATAATTTCATGAATTCTAGCAGACCCAGTGCAATAAGCGCAACATCAAACTAGGATAAGTCCTACTAAAAAAAAATACCAAAAAATACAAAATACACATGGAGATTAAACACACACTCCTGAAATAATGAATGGGTCCAAGGAAAAGAATATAAAGAAGAGAAATAAAGCAGTCCCTGGAATTAAAAATGAAAGCACATGAAAAAAATACCGCAAAAAAAAAAAAAAAAAAACACAAAAAAAAAAAAAAACACTATTGATACCATTAAAAAAAAAAAAAAAAAAAAAAAAAAAAAAAAAAAAAAGCAAAGTCCTAAGAGGGAAGTTTATAGCCCTGGGGCCTACATTAATATACAATAAAGCAAATACAAAAGACACCCGAGAATGAAACGATCTAAGACTACAGCTAAAGCACTTGAGAGGCAAACAACAGATGAACCCTAAAATGCAACAGACAGGAAGAAACAACAAAAAAAAAAAAAAACAAAAAAAAAAATCCCCCAAAGAGCAGAATCAATGAACTAGAAACAAAGAAACATACAAAAAAAAAAAAAATCATGAATCCAAAATTTGGTTCTTTGAAAGAATAACAAGATAGACAGGCCTCTAGCCCAGTTTACCAAAAGAAAGAAGGAAACAACAACTCCAAATCAATGACAATCCTGAATGAAAAGGGAATATCACAACAGACAAGGAAGAGATCCAGAAAATCATATGGATAACTTCAAAAACATAATACGCCTCTACCAAGTTTTAAATACCTAGAAGAAATGGATGAATATCTGAAATCCTGGGAATCACCAAAGCTCAACAATGAAGAGATCCCAGCGAAAACAGACCCATAATACATGAGAAATTGAAGATGTATCTACATACAAAACACAAAAACAAACAAAAACGGAATGAATATACATAAGAAAATAATAGAGAAAAAAATAAATCATAATCATATAATGCATATCATGTATTATGGGCTGTTAAGCTGTGTGTGTCTCTTCTTGGTGAGCTTGGGTGATTCCCAGGATTTCAGATTTCATCCATGTCTTCTAGGTATTCAAAAATTGGTAGAAAAAAAAAAAAAAAAAAAAAAGTAAGAAGGTGTTTTTGAAGTAGGCCCATATGATTGTCTGGATCCATATGATTATCTGGATCTTTATCTGTTGTGATATTTCCCTTTTCATCAAAGGATTGTATTGATTTGGCAAGTAATAGTTAGTTACCGTCTTTTTTTTTAACTGGGCTAGAGTTCTGTCGATCTTGTTTATTCTTCAAAGACACTTTGGAGTCATTGATTTTTTTTTTTTTTTTGTAGTGTTTTTCTTTGGGTGGATTCATTGATTTATGCTCTGATTTTTGATAAATAAGTTGTCTCCTGTCCGGTTGCATTTGGGGTTCATCTGTTGTTGCTCTCAAGTGACTTTTAGCTGTAGTGTTAGATCGGTCACTTGTACTCTTTCTGTTATTATAATGTAGGCACCCAGGGCTTAAACTTCCCCCTCTTAGGACTGCTTTGAAGGTAGCCCCGAGGTTTTTTTGTGTGTATTGGTCATTGTCATTAAACAGGTCAGAAATGCTTTTAGTTCTTTCTTTATCTCTCCTTTGACCAATTCATTATCCAGGAGAGTGTTATTGTGATATTAGTCCTCCATGTGTTCTTGTAGGTTTTTGGGCTTATCCTAGTGTTGATTTGAGCTTTTATTGCACTGTAGTACTGGTAGAATGCTGAAATTATTTCAATCTATTTTGTATTTGTNGAAGAAGACAATAGAAATCCACTGCCAACAGAGGAGTACATGGCAGGACAGCTACTGCAGGGGCTGCGAAAGAGAAGAGTGAGGTAAGACGGCAGGAGACTGTGGGCCAAGGTATCTCACAGAGCCAATGCCTTCTGAAGATCTGAGACCCTGGACACGTGTGTGGTGGTGGGGGGTCTTTCCCCCCACCCCAATGTTCTGACAATCAGCAAACTTTTTAATAGGGGGCCGTGTAAAGAAGAATGGGGAGAGGAAGAACAGAGTAAAAAATATATTTTTTTCTAGAAAGAAAAATACTGCCATACAGTGAGGATAGCAAGAGGAGGTGCTTCTAGAAGAGGGGATAGAAGATGAAATAGAGAAAAGAGGGAAGAAAATAGTCACATAAAGGAAGCTTGAGTATGTGGTGTTTGTGGAAAATAATGTACACACAGCTAGTTCAGTCACTACAGCATCTGTGGAAAGTACACTGGAAATTAAAAAAAATATAAGAAGTAAAGGCATAGTACTGAACAACAGTAAATGGGCTGAAGTCTCCATCAACAAAACCTGTATAAACTCACAGATTTTCTCCCTGAGATATATGCTATTCAATTGAACTACTTCAACTCGTGACAACTTCAATTTCTTATATGTTCACGAAACCATGGAATATGACCATTAGGTATGGAAAAAGAAGGATGCCATTGTTTTAAAAATGGCCACAATGAAAATTAGGGACCTGCCATCCAGCTTAAAAAGAAAAAAAAAAGAATAACAAACACCCACTCACCATTGACAAGTTAAGTATAAAATTTCACATATATAAGAGAAAATTCTTTGAACTAGGATCTCTATTAATCTGAATGCACACTCTATTACTATGTTTTATATTAGCCGAATGATTTCATCCAAAATGAAATGCATGTGGAATTTTAAGGAAACCTGAAACAAAATGTAGGTCTTGGGATGTTGTAGCTCAGTGACAGAGCATGGGCTCTGCAGATGAGCTCAATACCTAGGACCCAACCCCTCAACATGAGGGACAGCAACAGAAACGATGGTTCTCACATAGCACTGAGGGCAGCACAGGTGATGACAAGAAGTTAGTTACCCCTACTACTGGGAGCATTAGGATATTTAGTAGGTTTTTTTTTTTTTATCATCTTTCTTTCCTCTAGACTTAGTATTCTTCTCAGTGGGGCTCACAGACAACATGAACAAATGAGTCTCAGAGAGAACATCACTAATTTCAATTCATTGTCTCTCCAGAACAACATTTCACAACGAAACATTGCTTCAAGCAAACCATTAACTAATTTCACATTACCTCTAGCAATGATAAATTATCCATTGAGAAAGTCTCTTTCTCCAAGCCCAGCATTATGCTCAGCTCCTGTTGTGGCAACAAATACTTCAAGCTCCGAAAAAGGAGCCTTTTGTTGATTCACCAATTGGCAAGGCATTAATTTAAAATTCTGAGCCAGGACAGACTTCTAAAATAAGATCAAACTTAGTATGCCATTACGAACAGACCAAATAAAAGCTGTAATTGCTGTGAAGTAAGATATATCTGAGGTCTCAAAGAGATTGGATTGGTTTTGAAGATTGGGCATGTGTGAGATGGAAGACTGACAACTTTTCCTTTGCCTTGTCAAGAATTCCCTGAGCCATGCCTTCTCCAAAGAGGCCTGCCAATAGAAGACCCCCCTGGTGAAGACCTCCCTTGGGCGGCTGTAGGAGCAGAAGCACCGACGTGAGACTGACCCTGTGGGCAGGTCCTCTGCATAAGGAGCAAGGAAGAGCACCCCTGGGAGCAGGGTGAAGACCACTGACCCTGTGGGCAGGTCCTCTGCATAAGGAGCAAGGAAGAGCACCCCTGGGAGCAGGGTGAAGACCACTGACCCTGTGGGCAGGTCCTCTGCAGTAAGGGGCAGCAACAGTTTTTCTCTCTGACTTGGGTAGCCAAAGCTTTCCAGGTCACTCTACAAGGGTTTGCTGAATCTTGGGAAATAAAATGGTACTATTGCTACACGGTTAGTCCCCTAAGGAGAAGAAGGACCACCACAAGTGGATTGCACCAACAAGAAATAATTGCTTATTCTTATGGCTAATATCTCCTCTACCACAGAGCGCAATGAGAGCTATTTAGTGCTTTATCTTCCAATTTGAAAGCAAAAAGTTGTGCCAAAAAAGAATAACAGAGGCCAAGAAGTGTTCGCTCTTCATGACACGGCCGCTGCTGAGCCTCCAGCCCCGGAGCTACGGTGGGTTGGCTTGATTCTTCTTCCCGAGGTCCATTGGCTTCTCTCAGGCTGTTTTTTACACCAGCGTTACGTTTTAGTTCCTAACATTTGAGTACATGGTAGGTGCCTATATCCATGCTGACAGAAATCGCTAAGAAGTAAATTTAAGCCCAGCTTTCACACTCAGAAATGAGTTACTATGGAAAGAAACGCAAACTGTGATAAGTTGTGAACAGGCAGCAGGAAAGATGAAGAACAGGGGTCTTCACTATGGGCAAGCACATGTGTGCTGGAAGGCACTCTCCTATAGGACAGCACACGGGCATATTGCAAATGTCTAAGTGAAGAGTCAAAGCTAAAAGAGCAGGAGAAGGCCAAGAGATACTGACACTGACAACTGACTACACTCTTCCTGTGTGCACTTAAGCCTCAGAGGAAATAGCTGCTAAAGGTCCCAAGGCTGACAGCCCAGGGATAACCTTTCAACCACCACGTCTCCCTGACCGACCAATGCCTGGAAAAAGTTGAAGTTACTTGAGACCAAGGTCTGGGAAAAGCCTTGTAGTGGCTGAGTAGACAGATCTTCAGATACGAGGTGAGGGATGGATGGGTAGAAAGACAATGGGAAGTAGGAAAACTGGGGTAGGGAAGAGAGACAGCAAAAAAAGATAGATGTTGAACTGACAGGTGCAAGAGCTTACTGAAACCGAGTAAAATATAATTAAGGGACAATGCCTGCTAGCACCCAGAGCCTCTCTACAAAAACAATCCCAAACCCTGTTTTTAAAATGGCACACTTACTCTGAAAGTCAAAAAGAAAATAGCATTAAAAATCACAGACACAAGCTCTACTCACATCACTCAGCAGTTCTGCCTGACTGTCTACTCTCAAGCTTAGCCAGACTGCCAGGAAGGGCTCCGCCCCCATCTGGGGTGGGATGAGCGGAACTGTCAGCACAGGAAGCAAACTTTTGCCTGTCTTCTGCTCACTGCTACTCTGAGGAATATTCTAGATGCCTGCTGACAAGGAAATGATGAGATAAACGAGGTGTCACCATGACATAAAATGCAGTGCAGCAAACGAGAAGAACGAGGCAGCTGTCTCTCCTAGCAGAAAGAGCCCATGAAAAAAACAGCACATGTTCAGCATTATATGCTTTGCTGAAAAATGACACAAACACAGTGCTGTGCATTTCTAGAGGAACAGAGGTGTCTGCAGTGAATGCATGTGTGCACAGTACTGCATCTTCTTCCTACGGTGGCATGGGGCAGACCGACACCAGAGAGGCTTTACCTTAAATTTGTATGTGTAAAACTGTGGCAGAAGAGCTATATATTGTTATTGTATTTGTGAAATAATTTTAAGCACTTGTGTCAAGGGTTATACGCAAAGTGGGAAAGTCCTAGTTCTGATCAGTAAAAATGATAACAGGCTTTAGTGAGCTCTCCACATCCATCTCATTTGTGTGATTTACTGTGTGTTCTCCACCCTCTCTCCACACCCCCACTCCCATCGTCTCTTTGTCCAAATCTCACCTGGAGCATCTTAGGCTTCCATCCTGTGCTGGAAGCTTTAGTGTCAACTTGACACACCTGGGTTGAGGGAGTTCTCATTGGGACTATTGGCCCATTGGATGGCCTTGTGCGGCCACACTGAGTAGGAGGTATTCTCTTGCAGTTAGTATGAGCAGTGTGGAGGGCCCAGCCCACAATTCAGTTGGTGCCACCCTGGGCAGGTTGGTCTCTGTTCTTGTACCGTATAAGAAGGCGTGGGCATGAGCCAGGGGAGAGCAAGCCAGTGGCGCAAGCCAGGAACAGTCATTCCTCCATGGGCCCTTGTGCATTCAGTCCATGCCTCCAGGTTCCTGCCTCTGGTTCCTTCCTTGGTGCTCCCTATGAGTGCTGAACTGTGACCCAGGAGATAGTGTGATGAATACACCCTTTCTCCCCAGTTGAGTTGTGTCAGTCAGAGGTGTTTGTCACAGGCAATGGAAGCAAACTACAACAATCCTGAACTGCAGGAGTCAGCATTGGATATCTCCACTTCTCCAGATCATTGCTTCTAACAGTTCTGAAATTCAGAGTATACTATTTCAAGGAATATACCCTGAAAAATCGAGAGACATCATCACATCCAATCCGAAACCGAAATTAGAGAAAGAATCTTGGGATAAAGCGAACTAAGAGTCACTGCCCGACAGACCCAGTATTATCAGTGGCCCTCACCCATATAATAGGCACAAGTCATCAGGTTCAAGACGGACAGGCAAGTGGTCCAAGTCCTCTAAGCCTGTGCTAAATGATCCCCAAACATAAGATTACCTTTGGTTACAACGTAAGTAGGTAAAAAGTTCATTTGTAAGTAACTATTCTAAAATGCTAAAGGGGAGTTAACTGTCCATGGCTACAGTAAGGAAAAACAGAGGAGGAGGTTCAGAAGTCATTCCCACAGACAGGGAGATAAGGAGGCAGGTGAAAGGTTAACCAAAGTGAAGTTTGTATGAAAATGTTATATAGAAACCAATTACCTTGCAACTCAAGTAAAACAATATATAATAAGAGGGTAGAACACATATGATATGAAAGAATGGAGGGGAGCTGATGAGGATAGAGGTTTAAGGGACGGGGATGGGGAAAATAAGGGGACAGAGTGAGTTAAACTAAGACTGTATGATGAAGTCAGGTCTTGTAAGCTACTTAATCAATATATTTTTACACAAAAAAGGAGTTTGAACAAAGGTACCCCATGAACAACACTGCTCACAGAAGATATAAGGCAGTAAATGGAAGTCTCAGTGCCAGGCACCAGTTAATTTCTGGGAAGAAAAAGAAGGGAAGAACTGCGGAGGAAGGAAGGAAATAGAAGGATAGGTGATGCAATATGGGTTGGCCATGGAAGTCAGAAGAGGGCTGGCTATTAGGGGAAGGAGCGGCTAGCCAGAAAGGGGGGAGGGCCTCGGGGGAGGGGGGAGCGGCGTGAGAGAAGGGCTGCCACTAAGACCAAGGTACATACAAATAATGCCATTAAAATCTATTGCTTGTATGCTAACTCTAAAAAAACAAAACAATGATTTTCCTATTATATATTCAGATTTACAACATTGTTTTGTGAAAATTATCCAACTAATCTTGGAATTGACAGGGTTATTAATTAACATACATTATTTAATTCAACATGTACACTGAGATGACAGTTCTTACAATGATGAATAAAGTCAACATGGAACTATTGTTTGTAAAATGCAAATATTACAATGACTATACATTTTTGAAACTGCAGTTATATTGAAAGCATCGAGACAGAGATGGTAATAATTCTCACAACGGGGTGAACATTTTCTCCATGTTGACTCTCAATTCATCATCCATCTACAATCTAATTTATCCTCGGAGATGCTAGTTTCAGGTCTGTAAACGTTCATACTGATTATTTCTCACAAGTAAAAAAAAATTTATACATTGCTTTCTATGACTACAAATTTTAGTAAATTTTATTCCCACTCTCAAATTGAATAAAATGATGATACATTATTTTCTTCTACTCATAAAACATTAGATATCCAGGATTATTATGTATCGATCATTTATAAGGGTGGGACTAGTCTCCACAACTTGTGCTTTTTCTTTCAATAATCCTCATAAGAATGCCAGAAACTAATAAGGAGAAACAGAAGTATTTTGAAAAAAACAACAAAAGTGATTGTAAATTTTAGTTAAGATTAATCACATTAAGAATGACTCATTTGAGAGATATAATAAGATGCCTAAGAAAAGTAGAAAGCTCCTTATCAAAACACATTGAGTTCATGAAACAACAGGATTCAGAGCAGCACTTACCCTAAGACCTAGACTTGGCTGGCCCAGCCAGGGGAGCAGAGAACTCTAGAATAATCACTGCAATGGCTCTGCCTCCACTCGACTGAGGGTTACTCTGACCCCACCAACTTCTAGTTCTCCCAAACCTGCACTAGTCCCAGGTGTCTTTAACAAAAAGCTCAAAGTACATGAATCAACACTTTATACTGATCCACCCAAAACAATCCTGACAAGAGGGGAGGACTGATTTTACTTTTTTAAATTTTTTCTTTAATTTTATTTATTTCTGTATGTGTATGCATGTACTGCTGCATGAAGTTTGTGCACCCGTGTCGTGCAATTGCCCACAGATGGTCAGAAGAGTGTGTCGGATACCCTGGATACTGGAGTTATCCTGGAATTGAGTTTTGGACGGTTCTCGGCACCATTGTGGATGCTGTGGGGATAGAACCCGGGTCCTCTGTAAGAGTGGTCGGCGTTCTTACCCCCTAGGCCATCTCTCCAGCCCCTGATTTTCCTTTTTAACACTCTTTTACTATTTTACACAACAACGATGAGGGGACAAAGGAAGGAGAGAAGAAAGGAGAGAGAAAACGAAAGAGGCGAGAAGAGAAAGAAGAAAGGGTTGTAAAGATGGCTCAGCAGTTAAGAACACCCGTTGCTCTTGCAGAGGACCTGGGGTTCAATGCCCAAACACCCACATTGCAGCTAACACAACTTGTCCATAGCCCAGTTCCAGGGCATTCAATACCCTCTTCTGACCTCAGCTGGATTAAGACATGGTGCACTTAAACACTGCGACAATACACTCCTCTAATAAGATTAAAAAAAAAAACATTTTTCAAGAAGAAAAGAGAGAGAAAGAAGAATAGGTGGTGGAAAAAACACATCTTTCACCCATCCATCTCCACTCACATGGGTGCTCTGCAAACATAATTTGAAATACTGGCAACTGGTTGAACTTTAAGGAGTAACAAATATTTTTGTAAAATGTGGTTTCCAATTGTTTGCTTTAAACAAAACTGAAGGGCTACCCAATGAAGTTGACAGGCAGTAGATCATTAAAAATAACTAGAATGATGGATAGCCAATCTGGGACTTCCAGTGCCTAAGGAGTTCAAAGTGTTAAATAACATTCCTATAACAAAACCCTTTCCATTAGCCACTACTAATTTACATATCAATATTCCTTTGCATTAGTACTTAAGAAAACAAAAAGGTACAATTCATTGAGAAAAATGTTTCCATTAAAATTTGTAAAATAAATTATCAAAATGGTAATGCATTATTTATGTTGTTTTGACATCTGTGTACTTTAATAATAACCTTCATAATTTAATCAGGAAATGTAATACTTAGAGCCTTAGGACAAGTTTTAAACTCAAAAACACACATGCACACATGGGGGGGTGTGGATTAATGTCTTGGAGTAATTTAAAGTTAACCAATAAACAAGATTCTCAGCATAATTAAAATATTATTTTAAAATATTAATTATATTATATTATGGGGAGCATATAATGCAACACAAAGCAAAAGGAAAATAAAGTTGTGAAATTTTGTGGGTGTTAAAGAACAGTGCATTGCTTCCATGGATATGCTTATTTTATTTATTTTATTTATTATTTATTTTTTGGTCTTTTGAGACCGGGTCTCCTGTAGCCCGCCGTCCTGGACTCACTCTGTCGACCAAGCTGGCCTTGAACTCACAAATATCTGCCTGCCTCTGCCTCCGAAGTGTAGGATTAAAGGCATGTGCCACCACACCTGAGATTAGCTTTTTTTAAATGTCACTATTTATAATACCAAAAGAACATTCTTTGCAATATTTAAATGTTTAAAGAAAACAAAGTTTATTTTGAAAACACATAAAGAACTCTACTGGTTCTTCTAGTTCTCATGGAACCTGAGTTTGACTTTTAACCAATTTCCCATTCATACTTTGTCAAAGACCTAGCATGTTAAAACACTTCCTACATTAAATCTACCCATATAACTCTCAATTCCATTCTTTCTTATGGATTGCTTAATTTGGGTAGCCCACTCTGCTTCTAAAGTAGATACAAGACTTACAATATGCTGGGCCTCCTTTATTCAAACTCAGTGACTCCCCTCTAGCTTCTTGTGAGGTAGAGTCTATCACTGCTGACCATTTAGGGATGATGGAACTAAGGTCAGAAGTAGGAACCTGCACAAGTTCAAACAACCTGCAGACAGTAGAGCTGGGGTCCCTGCTGCAATGGCTGGAATTTGAGCATTCATGCTTCCCTTGTGCTTCTAATCCTGAGGCCCTATAACAGAGTTCAGCAGCACACACATTTGCAGGGCATGGCATTCCCTGCTTAGGAGCTGTGTCTCTGATGCAGAGCTGCTGGAAACAGCCCCCAAGAAAACCTGAGTCTGAATTTGTGTAACCAGAATGTGCTTATGGTCCCTTAAAATAACTTTCCTTCTATGCCTGTAGGGAATAATCAGGTTCCACACCTAATAGCTTATTTCAATTTTTAAAAGTTCCAATTAACAGGAAAAAATTTCCTATAACAGGCAATTGTGCATTATGATATTCTAAAAATGTTTTAATTACCTAAGTCTGCCTAGCCATAATGATTTTTACTCTTAAACTAAATATGAAATGTAGCTCTGGGGGAAAATAGAAGATTGATTGCAAACTGTTTTAGCATTCTCATGAATCTTTTTATAGAAATAAAGAGAAGTTAAATGAAGCTCTGGGATCTTGTTTACAAGTGGGGTGGACTCTAGGTGTAGAAGACCCAGACTCATGTGACTGCAGGAGATAAGTTCAGAAATAAGAAGTCAAGTATGAAGACTTTATACTCGTCCAAGTTTTATGGAAACTCTCTGATGGTTAGTACTAAGTGGCCTTGTGTACTCTTTCTATAGATTAAGAAACTGAGGCCCTAGAAATTAAAGGACAAATCTAAAAGGTTACTGTCCAAGGTTTTCAGGCAGTGAGAAGAAGGATTCCTCACTAAGGAATAAAGATCTAGGAGATCTCTGAGACCCAGCAAAGCAAAGAGCTACGGAAGAGATTGAAGAAGCTCCAAAGGAAGTTAGAAATACTAAAGAAATCAAGGATAATGAAAAAGGAAATCAAACCCTATCCAATCAAGAGGAAAGGAATGAAAAGGCCTCCGAAGATAGAATGAAGGAAGCAGAACAAAGAATATAAGAACAACTAAAAATCCTCAAGTAAACATTATGAAAAAAATTATGAAAAATTTAAAAAAAATACACAAAGTGGAACAACCAGGAACTGTGGGACACTATGAAAAGATAAATCTTGCATCATAGGTATAAGGGAAGGAGAAGAATCCCAAGAGAATGGCTGTGATCAGATCTTCAACAGAAAATAGGAAAAACTTCCCCAAACTAAAAAAAGACAAACCAATACAATAATAAAAGACGACATAGAACTCCAACAGACAAGATCAGAAGAAGAAATTCTCCATGCCCATCAAGTTAAATATCTAGACACCCCAAACAAAGATAAAATCCTTAAGTCACAAGAGAAAAACAAGTGACCTATAAGGGGAAACCTATCAGAATTACAACTGACTTCTCAACGCAAACTATGAAGCAAGAAGAATGTGGAGCAACAAGCATTCCCAGTGTTTAAAAGACAATAGATGCCAACCCAGGTTACTATACCCAGCAAAAAATGTCAATTTTTAGTTGAAGGGAAAGAGAAAAACCTTCCATGACATAAACAAGTTGAAAGAATAAAGTCCAGAAAACCAACCCTTCAGAAATACTTGAGCAATTCAAAGGCACAGAAGAAAGGAGCAACCAACCCCAGGCACTTAAAAGAGAAATCAATAAAAAGACATAACTGCAGAAGTAGAACCTAAACCCAACCACAAATGGATAATAGGCAAAAGGAAGCAACACAACCTATCAGTATAACCTAAATATTAATGGACTAATTCCCCAATCAAAAACATATAACTGGAAGATTGGATTAGGCAACAGGATCCATCGATATGCTGTCTACAAGAAAACACATTTACTACAAGGACAGGCACCACCTTAAAGGGGAAAGGATGGAAAAAATATTCCAAGCAAATGGTAACAAAAAGAAGCAGGTGGTGTTGCTATTTTAATATCAGACAAAGAGCTTCAAAGTAAAAGAAATCAGACGAGAGAAAGAAGGCCATTACCTTTTTATCAAAGAAAACAATTCCACCAAGACGATTTCACAATTATGAATTATATGCCCCAAACTCTGGTGCCACAAACTTTATAAAGACATTCTCCAGGACCACAAGTCACACACTATCCCAGTACACTCATAGTAGGGGATTTCAATACCCACTAAGTCCGGTTGGATAGGTCAACAGGACAAAATAAAACAGAGGAGACATCTGAATGAACGATATGGTACACAAATGGACCTCATAGACCCTACCGAAATTCCACCCTAATACCCAGCGCCCCCATGGAACATTCTCCAAAATTGGACCACCTACTGGGAAACAGAAGAAAAATCCAAAAAATACAAAAAGATTGAAATAATTTCATGCATTCTAGCACCACATGCAATAAGCTCAACATCAACCCAGGATAAGTCCTACTGCCTACAAGAACCCATGGAGACTAAACAACACACTCCTGAATATGAATGGGTCAAGGACGATATAAAGAAAGAAATAAAGCATTCCTGGAACTGAACGACAATGGGACAATACAACACACAAAACCTTGGGATACCTTAAAAGCATCCTAAGAGGGAACGTTATAGCCCTGGTGCCTACATTAGAAAGACAGAGCACACTGAACGATCTAACCTACAGCTAAAAGCACTTGAGAGCAACAACAGATGAACCCTAAATGCAACAGACAGGAGAAACAAGAAACAACAAAATCAGGCAGAAATCAATGAAATAGAAACAAAGAAAACAATACAAAAAAAAATCAATGAATCCCAAAAGTTGGTTCTTTGAAAGAATAAACAAGATAGACAGACCTCTAGCCAGTTAACAAAAAAGAAAGAAGGAACAACAACTCCAAATCAATACAATCCTGATGAAATGAAAAGGAAATATCACAACAGACAGGAAAAGATAGAAAATCATATGGGAAATACTTCAAAAAACTATACTCTACCAAGTTGAATACCTAGAGAAATGGATGAATATCTGAAATCCTGGGAACACAAAGCTCAACCAAAGAAGAGATCCACAGCTTAAACAGACCCATATACATGAAGAAATGAGATTAATAAGACACCTCCCAACTAAAAAAAGACCCAGGCCAGACGGTTTCAAGCAGAATTCTATACAACATTCTAAAAGACCTACAACCATTAGTACTCAAACTTTTAGAAGGTACAAACAAGGAACAACAGAGAAAATTCCGTCAAAGCTCCTCCTATGAAACCAGTGCACTCTACCAAAACAGGAAAGAACAACCAAAAGAGAATTATAGACCCATCTCCCTAATGACACAGATGCCAAAATTCTAAAACAGGATACTGGCAAATTGCATACAGACCCACATCAAGAAGATCATCCATCATGACCAAGTGGATTCACACCAAGATGCAGGGATGGTTCAATATATGAAAAATCAATAACATCATCAAATACTTATAAATGGAATGAAAAGACAAAAACCACACCATCATCTCATTGAGTGCCGAACAAAGCCATTGACAAAATCCAGCATCCCTTCATGCTTAAAAGTCCTAGCAGGCAATTGGATTGGGGGATCATTCCTCAATGTAACCCAAAGCCATATACAGGAAACCCACAGCCAATATCATCTTAAATGGGGAACGACAGAAACATTCCTTTATAGTAAATAAGGTAGGAACTACGACAAGCTGCCCCCTGTCAATACTCCTCTTCATATAATGCATGAAACACTTGCTAGAGCAATAAGGCCAAGAAAAGGAAATTAAAGGAGACATATCGGAAAAGAGGAAGTCAAGTCTATCCCCTATTTGCTGATGATATGATTGTTTACTTAAGGGATGCTTAAAAACTCACTCAGAAACTCCTAGAAACGAGTAACAGCTTCAGCAAAGTGGCCAGGATACAAATTAACCTAAAAAAAAAAAAAATCAATGGCCTTCTTTACAACCAAGAACAAGCACTGGAGAAAAGAATTCAAAGAGACCTTCCCACTACACAATAGCACTCAAAAACAATAAAATACCCTTAAGAACAGACCTAACCTAAAGACACCAAAGATCACTCTACAAACAAAATTTTAAACCTTTAAAGAAAGAAATTGAAGAAGACAATCAAGAAGATGGAAAAACCCCCATGCTCATGGATTGGGAAAATTAACATTGTAAAAATGTCCATTCTACCAAAACGCTTGTATAGATTTAACGCAATTCCAATCAAAATCCCCAAGAGTTTCTTTCACAGGCCTGGGAAAAAAAAGTCCTTAAATTCATTTTGGAAAAACAAAAGACCCCAAAATAGCTAAAACAACCCTGAGAGAAAAGAGCTAACAAGGGGTGAATCTCTATAACAGACTTCAAACTATACACAGGCGCTATAGTCATAAAAACAGCCTGGTACTGGCACAAAAACAGACCTGGTTGACCAATGGAGACAAAACCGAACATCCAAACCTGAGCACATACAATTTCAGGCCATTTCATTATTGACAAGGGGGCCAAGAAGACACAATGGAGAAAAGACAGCGTCTTCAGCAGGGGTGTTGGCAAACCTGGATCAACCACTTGTAGAGAATGAAATTAACCCCCTACCTCTCGCCCTGTACAAAGTCAACTGCAGATGGAATCAAAGACCTCAACATGAAACCCCAAACTCTGAAGGTGATAGAAGAAAAAGTTGGCAGCAGACTACAAGACATAGGCGTAGGAAAAGACTTCCTGAATCAGACAGCAGCTGTGCAAGAATTAAGGTCGAAAATTGACAAATGGGACCTCATTAAACTCAAAGCTTCTGTACATCGTAAAGAAACAAATCAAGAAGTAAGAGAAATCCCACAGAGTGGGAGGAAACCTTAACCTCAGTAACATCTGACAAAGCATGTGATTTCCAGAATATATAACTACTCAAAAACAAAGAAAAAATAAAACAAATGACCCACTCAATAGATGGAGCAAGACCTGAAGAGAGACTTCCACAAGTCAGGAATTAGAGATGGCTTGAGAAACACCTTAAGAAGGGTTCAACATCACTAATCATTAAGGAAATGCAAATCCAAAACCACTTTAAGATATCATCTTACTCCAATAAGACTGGCTAGGATCAAGAAAAAAAATGATACCAAGTTGCTGGAGAGGTTGTGGGGAAAGGGGGAACACTAGTACTCCACTGCTGGTGGGAAATGTAAACCGTACAGCCACTATGGAAAGCTATGTAGAGAACCTTGGAAGACTTGGAATGAAACTTGCCACCCGACCCAGCCCATAACCACTCCTAGGCCATGTACCCTCAAGACTCACCCCACTGTAGAAGATACATCATGGCCATGTTTATCAGCTCTCTTCACAATAAGCAAGGAGCTGGAACCACCCAAATGCCCCTCAACTGATGAGTGGATAGAGAAAATGTGGTACATCTACACAATGGAGTTCTATGCAAAGGCAGTAAAGAAAGACAACATCATTTGAGCTTTGCAGGAAAATGGCTGGAGCTAGAGGACATCATGCTGAGTGAAGTAAACACAGTCCCAGAAAACAAATGATGAATGGTATCCCTCATCTGTGGATGCTAGTGCCAATTACCTAGTTGTATGTATTTCCTGTGCATGGCCACTTTGAGCTTTTTTGCCAAAGCAGTTTGGGAGTGATGTAATATTAGAAACAACAACAAAAGCAGAAAGGACTGCATCAAAAGAAACTGACTGAAACAGAACATCTGCTCAAAACAGTCAACTTCCACATGGAGAATATGAGAAAAACTGAGAAAGGTGATGAAAAAGCATGTTGGCAGAAAGCATGAGCTCTGTGGGTTTTCTTTTTGGTACCATTTGCTTGGAATATTTTTTTCCATCCTTTCCCTTTAAGGTGGTGCCTGTCCTTGTAGGAAAATGTGTTTCTTGTAGACAGCATATCGATGGATTCTGTTTCCTAATCCAATCTTCCAGTCTATGTGTTTTGATTGGGGAATTTAGTCCATTAATATTTAAGGTTATGACTGATAGGTTTGTGTTGCTTCCTTTTGCCTTATTATCCATTTGTGGTTTGGGTTTAGGTTTCTACTTCTGCAGTTATGCTTTTATTGATTTCTCTTTGTAAGTGCCTGGGGTTGGTTGCTCCTTTCTTCTGTTCTTTGAATTGCTTCAAGTATTTTCTGAAGGGTTGGTTTTCTGGACTTGTATTCTTTCAACTTGTTTATGTCATGGAAGGTTTTTCTCTTTCCTTCAACTATAATTGACATTTTTGCTGGGTATAGTAACCTGGGTTGGCATCTATTGTTCTTTAACACTGGGAATGCTTTGCTCAACATTCTTCTTGCTTTCATAGTTTGCGTTGAGAAGTCAGTTGTAATTCTGATAGGTTTCCCCTTATAGGTCACTTGTTTTTCTCTTGTGACTTTAAGGATTTTATCTTTGTTTGGGGTGTCTAGGATTTTAACTGTGATGTGGCATGGAGAATTTCTTTTCTGATCTTGTCTGTTTGGAGTTCTATGTGCTTCTTTTATATATTTGTATTGGTTTGTCTTTTTTTAGTTTGGGGAAGTTTTCCTCTATTATTCTGTTGAAGATCTGATCAATACCATTCTCTTGGGATTCTTCTCCTTCCTTTATTCCTATGATGCAGAGGTTTGATCTTTTCATAGTGTCCCACAGTTCCTGGTTGTTCCACTTTTGTGTATTTTAAATTTTTCATAATCTTTCCTTGAGGTCTTTAGTTGTTTTGTGATATCTTCCAGGTCTGATATTCTTTGTTCTGCTTCCTTCATTCTGCTTCTGAGGCCTTTTCCATTCCTTTCCTCTTGATTGGATGAGTGTTTGATTTCCTTTTTCACTTTCTCTTCTGATTTCTTTAGTATTTCTACTTCCTTTTGGAGCTTCTCAATCTCTTCCTGTAGCTCTTTGCTTCTGCTGGTCTCAGGAGATCTCCTAGATCTTTATTCCTTAGTGAGGAATCCTTCTTCTCACTGCTCTGAAAACCTCGGACAGTAACCTTTTAGATTTGTCCTTTAATTTCTAGGGCCTCAGTTTCTTAATCTATAGAAAGAGTACACAAGGCCACTTAGTACTAACCATCAGAGAGTTTCCATAAAACTTGGAAGAGTATAAAGTTTTCATGCTTGACTTCTTATTTCTGAACTTATCTCCTGCAGTCACATGAGTCTGGGTCTTCTACACCTAGAGTCCACCCCACTTGTAAACAAGATCCCAGAGCTTCATTTAACTTCTCTTTATTTCTATAAAAAGATTCATGAGAATGCTAAAACAGTTTGCAATCAATCTTCTATTTTCCCCCAGAGCTACATTTCATATTTAGTTTAAGAGTAAAAATCATTATGGCTAGGCAGACTTAGGTAATTAAAACATTTTTTAGAATATCATAATGCACAATTGCCTGTTAAGGAAATTTTTTCCTGTTAATTGGAACTTTTAAAAATTGAAATAAGCTATTAGGTGTGGAACCTGATTATTCCCTACAGGCATAGAAGGAAAGTTATTTTAAGGGACCATAAGCACATTCTGGTTACACAAATTCAGACTCAGGTTGTCTTGGGGGCTGTTTGACAGCAGCTGCTGCATCAGAGACACAGCTCCTAAGCAGGGAATGCCATGCCCTGCAAATGTGTGTGCTGCTGAACTCTGTTATAGGGCCTCAGGATTAGAAGCACAAGGGAAGCATGAATGCTCAAATTCCAGCCATTGCAGCAGGGACCCCAGCTCTACTGTCTGCAGGTTGTTTGAACTTGTGCAGGTTCCTACTTCTGACCTTAGTTCCATCATCCCTAAATGGTCAGCAGTGATAGACTCTACCTCACAAGAAGCTAGAGGGGAGTCACTGAGTTTGAATAAAGGAGGCCCAGCATATTGTAAGTCTTGTATATACTTTAGAAGCAGAGTGGGCTACCCAAATTAAGCAATCCATAAGAAAGAATGGAATTGAGAGTTATATGGGTAGATTTAATGTAGGAAGTGTTTTAACATGCTAGGTCTTTGACAAAGTATGAATGGGAAATTGGTTAAAAGTCAAACTCAGGTTCCATGAGAACTAGAAGAACCAGTAGAGTTCTTTATGTGTTTTCAAAATAGACTTTGTTTTCTTT
The DNA here is from genome assembly GCA_009823505.1 of Rhizomys pruinosus. Taxonomy (NCBI): domain Eukaryota; kingdom Metazoa; phylum Chordata; class Mammalia; order Rodentia; family Spalacidae; genus Rhizomys; species Rhizomys pruinosus. The sequence goes on along the minus strand of VZQC01007562.1, from coordinate 491,256 downwards.
AAACATTTAAATAATTGCAAAGAATGTTCTTTTGGTATTATAAATAGTGACATTTAAAAATAAGCATATCTGCCAGGTGTGGTGGCACATGCCTTTAATCCTAGCACTTCGGAGGCAGAGGCAGGCAGATATTTGTGAGTTCAAAGCCAGCTTGGTCTACAGAGTGAGTTCCAGGACAGCTGGGCTACAGGGAGACCCTGTCTCAAAAAGACCAAAAAAATAAATAAATAAATAAATAAATAAAAATAAGCATATCCATGGGAAGCAATGCACTGTTCTTTAACACCCACAAATTTCACAACTTTATTTTCCTTTTGCTTTTATGTTTGCATTATATGCTCCCCATAGAATTATATAATTAATATTTTAATAATATTTTAATTATGCTTGAGAATCTTGTTTATTGGTTAACTTTAAATTACTCCAAGACATTAATCCACACCCCCCCCATGTGTGCATGTGATGTTTTGAGTTTAAAACCTTGTCCTAAGGCTCTAAGTATTACATTTTCCTGGATTAAATTATGAAGGTTATTATTAATAGTACACAGATGCTCAAAACAACATAAATAATGCATTACCATTTTGATAATTTATTTTACAAATTTTAATGGAAACATTTTTCTCAATGAATTGTACCTTTTTGTTTTCTTAAGTACTAATGCAAAGGAATATTGATATGTAAATTAGTAGTGGCTAATGGAAAGGGTTTTGTTATAGGAATGTTATTTAACACTTTGAACTCCTTAGGCACTGGAAGTCCCAGATTGGCTATCCATCATTCTAGTTATTTTTAATGATCTACTGCCTGTCAACTTCATTGGGTAGCCCTTCAGTTTTGTTTAAAGCAAACAATTGGAAACCACATTTTACAAAAATATTTGTTACTCCTTAAAGTTCAACCAGTTGCCAGTATTTCAAATTATGTTTGCAGAGCACCCATGTGAGTGGAGATGGATGGGTGAAAGATGTGTTTCCACCACCTATTCTTCTTTCTCTCTCTTCTTGAAAAATGTTGTTTTTTTTTTAATCTTATGTATATGAGTGTATTGTCTGCATGTGTTTAAGTGCACCCATGTCATGTAATGCCAGCTGAGGTCAGAAGAGGGTATTGGATGCCCTGGAACTGGAGCTATGGACAGTTGTGTTAGCTGCCATGTGGGTGTTGGGCATTGAACCCAGGTCCTCTGCAAGAGCAACTGGTGTTCTTAACTGCTGAGCCATCTTTACAGCCCCTGTTCTTCTTTCTCTTCTTCCTCCTTTCGTTTCTCCTTTCTCTTCCTTCTTCTTCCTCCTCCTCCTTTGTTAGTTGTGAGAAATATTAAAAGAGTGTTAGAAAAGGAAAAATCAGGGGCTGGAGAGATGGCCTAGTGGTTAAGAACGCCGACCACTCTTACAGAGGACCCGGGTTCGATCCCCAGCAGCCACATGGCGGCCGAGAACCGTCCAAAACTCCAATTCCAGGAGAACTCCAGTTCCAGGGGAATCCGACACCCTCTTCTGACCTCTGTGGCATTGCACGACACGGGTGCACAAACTTGCATGCAGGCAGTACATTCATACACATACAGAAATAAATAAAAATTAAAAAAAATATTAAGAAAAGAAAAAATCAGCCTCCCCTCTGTGGCAGGATTGTTTTGGGTGGATCAGTATAAAGTGTGATTCATGTACTTTGAGCTTTTTGTTAAAGACACCTGGGACTAGTGCAGGTTTGGGAGAACTAGAAGTTGGTGGGGTCAGAGTAACCCTCAGTCGAGTGGAGGCAGAGCCATTGCAGTGATTATTCTAGAGTTCTCTGCTCCCCTGGCTGGGCCAGCCAAGTCTAGGTCTTAGGGTAAGTGCTGCTCTGAATCCTGTTGTTTCATGAACTCAATGTGTTTTGATAAGGAGCTTTCTAGTTTTCTTAGGCATCTATTATATCTTCTTCAAATGAGTCATTCTTAATTGATCTAATCTTAACTAAAATTTACAATCCATTTTTTTTCAAAAATACTCTTTTTCTTATTAGTTTCTGGCATTCTTATGAGGATTATTGAAAGAAAAAGCACAAGTTGTGGAGACTAGTCCCACCCTTATAAATGATCGATACATAATAATCCTGGATATCTAATGTTTTATGAGTAGAAGAAAATAATGTATCATCATTTTATTCAATTTGAGAGTGGGAATAAAATTTACTAAAATTTGTATTCATGAAAGCAGATGTTAAAATTTTTTACTTGTGGAGAAATAATCAGTATGAACGTTTACAGACCTGAAACTAGCATCTCCGAGGATAAATTAGATTGTAGATGGATGATGAATTGAGAGTCAACATGGAGAAAATGTTCACCCCGTTGTGAGAATTATTACCATCTCTGTCTCGATGCTTTCATATATAACTGCAGTTTCAAAAATGTATAGTCATTGTAATATTTGCATTTTACAAACAATAGTTCCATGTTGACTTTATTCATCATTGTAAGAACTGTCATCTCAGTGTACATGTTGAATTAAATAATGTATGTTAATTAATAACCCTGTCAATTCCAAGATTAGTTGGATAATTTTCACAAAACAATGTTGTAAATCTGAATATATAATAGGAAAATCATTTTTTATTAGTTTTTAGAGTTAGCATACAAAGCAATAGATTTTAATGGCATTTTTGTATGTACTTGGTCTTAGTGGCATGCCTCTCTCCCCTCCTCCCCTGGCCCTTCCCCCCTTCTTGCTAGCCTGCTCCCTTCCTCCTAATAGCCAGCCCTCTTCTGACTTCATGCCACCCATATTGCAGTCACCTATCCTTCTATTTCCTCCTCCTCCTTAAGGTTCCTTCCCTTCTTTCCTTCCCAGGAAATTAACTGGTGCCTGGCACTGAGACTTCCATTTACTGCCTTATGTCTTCTGTGAGCAGTGTTGTTCATGGGGTACCTTTGTTCAAACTCCTTTTTTGTGTAAAAATATATTATTAATTAGCTTACAGACCTGACTTCTTCATACAGTCTTAGTTTAACTCACTCTGTCCCCTTATTTTCCCCATCCCCGTCCCTTAAACCTCTATCCTCATCAGCTCCCCTCCATTCTTTCATATCATATGTGTTCTACCCTCTTATTATATATTGTTTTACTTGAGTTGCAAGGTAATTGGTTTCTATATAACATTTTCATACAAACTTCACTTTGGTTAACCTTTCACCTGCCTCCTTATCTCCCTGTCTGTGGGAATGACTTCTGAACCTCCTCCTCTGTTTTCCTTACTGTAGCCATTGGACAGTTAACTCCCTCTTTAGCAATTTTAGAATAGTTACTTACAAATGACTTTTACCTTACTTTGTAACCAAAGGTTAATCTTATGTTTGGGGATCATTTAGCACTAGGCTAGAGGAACTTGGACCACTTGTCTTTGTCTCGTCTTGACCTAATGACTTGTCCTAGTTATATGGTGAGGGCCACTGATAGATACTGGGTTCTTGCTGGCAAGTGACTCTTATTCTTTATCCCAAGTTCTTTCCTCTAATTTCAGTTTCTGATTGGATGTGATGAAGTAGTCTCTGATTTTTCAGGGTATATTCCTTGAAATAGTATACTCTGAATTTCAGAACTGTTAGAAGCAATGATCTGGAGAAGTGGAGATATCCAATGCTGACTCCTGCAGTTCAGGATTGTTGTAGTTTGTCTTCCATTGCTGTGACAAAACACTCTCACTGACACCAACTTGGGGAGGAAAGGGTTTATTCAGCTCACATCTCCTGGGTCACAGTTCATCACTTAGGGAGCCCAAGGAAGGAACTCAGGGCAGGAACCTGGAGGCAGGAGCTGAAGCACAGGCCATGGAGGAATGCTGTTCACTGGCTTGCTCCCCTGGCTCATGCCCAGCCCGCCTTCTTATACGGTACACAACAACCTGCCCAGGGTGGCACCACTGATTGTGGGCTGGGCCCTCCCACACTGCTCTACCATCAAGAGAATACTCCACAGATGTGGCCACAGGCCAATCCAATGGAGCCAATTCCCCAATTGAGACTCCCTCAACCCAGGTGTGTCAAGTTGACACTAAAGCTATCCAGCACAAGGATGAAGCCTAAGATGCTCCAGGTAGATTTGACAAAGAGACGATGGGAGTGGGGGTGTGGAGAGAGGGTGATGACACACACAGTAAATCACACAAATGAGATGATGTGGAGAGCTCACTAAAGCCTGTTATCATTTTTACTGATCAGAACTAGGACTTTCCCACTTTGCGTATAACCCTTGACACAAGTGCTTAAAATTATTTTCACAAATACAAATAACACATATATACTCTTCTGCCACATTTTACACATTACAAATGTAAGGTAAAGCCTCTCTGGTGTCTGTCTGCCCCATGCACCTTAGGAGAAGATGCAAGTATGTGCACACATGCATGCACTCAGACACCTCTGTTCCTCTAGAAATGCACAGCACTGTGTTTGTGTCATTTTTCAGCAAAGCATATAATGCTGAACATGTGCTGTTTTTTTCATGGGCTCTTTCTGCTAGGAGAGACAGCTGCCTCGTTCTTCTCGTTTGCTGCACTGCATTTTATGTCATGGTGACACCTCGTTTATCTCATCATTTCCTTGTCAGCAGGCATCTAGAATATTCCTCAGAGTAGCAGTGAGCAGAAGACAGGCAAAAGTTTGCTTCCTGTGCTGACAGTTCCGCTCATCCCACCCCAGATGGGGGCGGAGCCCTTCCTGGCAGTCTGGCTAAGCTTGAGAGTAGACAGTCAGGCAGAACTGCTGAGGAGTGAGTAGAGCTTGTGTCTGTGATTTTTAATGCTATTTTCTTGACTTTCAAAGTAAGTGTGCCATTTAAAAACAGGGTTTGGGATTGTTTTGTAGAGAGGCTTGGGTGCTAGCAGGCATTGTCCCTTAATTATATTTTACTCGGTTCAGTAGCTCTTGCACCTGTCAGTTCAACATCTATCTTTTTTGCTGTCTCTCTTCTCCCTCCTCCCAGTTTCCCTCCTTCCCATTTCAGTTCTACCCATCTCCTCACCTCGTATCTGAAGATCTGTCTACTCAGCCACTACAAGGCTTTTCCCAGACCTTGGTCTCAAGTAACTTCAACTTTTTCCAGGCATTGGTCGGTCAGGGAGACGTGGTGGTTGAAAGGTTATCCCTGGGCTGTCAGCCTTGGGACCTTTAGCAGCTATTTCCTCTGAGGCTTAAGTGCACACAGGAAGAGTGTAGTCAGTTGTCAGTGTCAGTATCTCTTGGCCTTCTCCTGCTCTTTTAGCTTTGACTCTTCACTTAGACATTTGCAATATGCCCGTGTGCTGTCCTATAGGAGAGTGCCTTCCAGCACACATGTGCTTGCCCATAGTGAAGACCCCTGTTCTTCATCTTTCCTGCTGCTTCAACTTTATCACAGTTTGCTTTTCTTCCATATTAACTCATTTCTGAGTGGTGAAAGCTGGGCTTAAATTTACTTCTTAGCTATTTCTGTTCAGCAGTGATATAGCACCTACCATGTACTCAAATGTTAGGACTAAAATGTAACGCTGGTGTGAAAAACAGCCTATGAGAAGCCAATGGACTCGGGGGAGAAGAATCGCCAACCACTGTAGCTCCGGGGCTGAGGCTCAGACCGGCCGTGTCTGAAGAGCAGAACACTTCTTGGCCTCTTTATTCTTTTTTGGCACAACTTTTTGCTTTCAAATTGGAAAGATAAACACCTAAATGCTCTCCATTCTCTCTGTGGTAAGAGGAGAGTATTAGCCATAAGAATAAGTAATTATTTCTTGTTGTTGCAATCCACTTGTGGTTTCCTTCTTCTCCTTAGGGGACTAACCTTGTACAATAGTAGCCATTTTTATTTCCCAAGATTACAGAAAACCCTTTAGAAGGACCTGGAAAGCTTTGGCTACCCAAGTCAGAGAGAAAAACTGTTGCTGCCCCTTACTGCAGAGGACCTGCCCACAGGGTCAGTGGTCTTCACCCTGCTCCCAGGGGTGCTCTTCCTTGCTCCTTATGCAGAGGACCTGCCCACAGGGTCAGTGGTCTTCACCCTGCTCCCAGGGGTGCTCTTCCTTGCTCCTTATGCAGAGGACCTGCCCACAGGGCCAGTGGTCTTCACCCAGGGGCGGTCTTCTATTGGCAGGCCTCTTTGGAGAAGGCATGGCTCAGGGAATTCTTGACAAGGCAAAGGAAAAGTTGTCAGTCTTCCATCTCACACATGCCCAATCTTCAAAACCAATCCAATCTCTTTGAGATCTCAGATATATCTTACTTCACAGCAATTACAGCTTTTATTTGGTCTGTTCGTAATGGCATACTAAGTTTGATCTTATTTTAGAAGTCTGTCCTGGCTCAGAATTTTAAATTAATGCCTTGCCAATTGGTGAATCAACAAAAGGCTCCTTTTTCGGAGCTTGAAGTATTTGTTGCCACAACAGGAGCTGAGCATAATGCTGGGCTTGAGAAAGATGACTTTCTCAATGGAATAATTTATCATTGCTAGAGGTAATGTGAAATTATTAATTTTTTCCTTGAAGCATGTTCTTTGTAAATGTTTTCTGGAGAGACATGAATTGAAATTAGTGATGTTCTCTCTTGTTAAGACTTCATTTTGTTTCATGTATTCTGTTGACCCCTGAGAGAATATCTAATCTAGAGGAAAGAAAAGATAAAAAAAACCTACTAAAGATCCTATGAATGCTCCCAGTAAATTGGAGTTAACTTCTTGTCATCACCTGTGCTGCCCTCAGTGCTATGTGAGAACCATCGTTTCTGTTGCTGTCCCTCATGTTGAGGGGTTGGGTCCTAGGTATTGAGCTCATCTGCAGAGCCCATGCTCTGTCACTGAGCTACATCCCAAGACCTACATTTTGTTTCAGGTTTCCTTAAAATTCCACATGCATTTCATTTTGGATAGAAATCATTCTGGCTAATATAAACATAGTAATGTTTGCATTCAGATTAATATATATCCTAGTTCAAAGAAGTTCTCTTATACTATGTGAAATTTTTATCTTAACTTGTCAATGGTGATGGTGTTTTTTTTTCTTTTTTTTTCTTTTTAAGCTGGATGGCAGGTCCCTAATTTTCATTGTGGCCATTTTTAAAACAATGGCATCCTTCTTTTTCCATACCTAATGGTCATATTCCATGGTTTCGTGAACATATAAGAAATTGAAGTTGTCACGAGTTGAAGTAGTTCAATTGAATAGCATATATCTCAGGGAGAAAATCTGTGAGTTTATACAGGTTTTGTTGATGGAGACTTCAGCCCATTTACTGTTGTTCAGTACTATGCCTTTACTTACTTATATTTTTTAATTTCCAGTGTACTTTCCACAGATGCTGTAGTGACTGAACTAGCTGTGTGTACATTATTTTCCACAAACACCACATACTCAAGCTTCCTTTATGTGACTATTTGTCACATTCTATAAGCACTGGGCATTATTTTTCTTTCTAGAAAAAAATATATTTTTTACTCTGTTCTTCCTCTCCCCATTCTTCTTTACACGGCCCCCTATTAAAAAGTTTGCTGATTGTCAGAACATTGGGGTGGGGGGAAAGACCCCCCACCACCACACACGTGTCCAGGGTCTCAGATCTTCAGAAGGCATTGGCTCTGTGAGATACCTTGGCCCACAGTCTCCTGCCGTCTTACCTCACTCTTCTCTTTCTCAGCCCCTGCAGTAGCTGTCCTGCCATGTACTCCTCTGTATTGCATTGGATTTCTTCGCTGTTCTCTCCATCTCTTAAATTGACCCAGGCCTCACTGAGGACCTGCCAGTACAGTTAAAGTAGAACGACAGATAGATGCTAGTTTTAAACGCTTTAGGCTTGTCCAGAGTTTTATTTTTAATAGTGAGTTTGATACATCTTCAAGCTATCCTCTGCTTTATGAAGCAAAAGGCAAAATGGATCATGCCATAATGGGGATACAAAACTCAGTTAAAGTCACTTTAACTTCTAAGGCACTGTCAGATTGTAATCCACAAGTACTACCATAAATTATCCCACGGGATCTCCCATCTGCTTTCCTAGAAGTAAGCTGTGAGCAGTAATTCACTGTCTCTTGAACAAGCAGAGTGGAGACTCAGTGGCTCCTAATTTCCAGTGTGTAAGGAGACGATGTTGCAGGCGAAGGGGGCTGTCTGTCCTTCACGGTCCAGATCTGTCAGTTCATGTCCTTCTCTCCTAGAACTCACTGGGGATGCCCCGAGGTATTCTGCTTCATCTCCTTGTGTTTCCCTCCAGCCACATCATCCTTTTGTGGAATTGTACTTGCTCCAGAATAAATACTGTCTGCAGTCTAATATCAAAAAAGAAAATTACATTGTAAAACAAATTGTAGCACCATTTCATACATGAGAGGTGGTTAAAATAAGAATCAGAAATGATATGTAGTTTGGAAGGCATTCTCTATGCTATGTTTGAGAATAGTGGTGGCAATAATTGATTTTTAGTAATGTGTATATTCTTTTAAATTTAGGAATAGAAGGACAATCTGTGGAAGTTTCTAATATTGTGGACATTCGAAATGTACATAACCGTGAGATTGTAATGAGAATTTCATCTAAAATAAACAGCCAAAATAAATTTTACACTGACTTAAATGGATACCAGGTAATTTTCCCTGAAATCACTATTGTATTAGTGTACAGATTTTTATGTGCATATTTATGTTGTGTGTGCATGGTGTGTATGTGTTCATGTGTGTGGCATGAAATATTTAAAACAGGATAATTGGACATTTAATGTTGGGTTATTTGAAAAATATTCCTAAAGTTGCAAATTATTTCCAGAATAAAACTGATTTTTAGCAGACATTTATAGGTTCTACAGTTAATCAGATTTCCAGAGTTAGAACAAATATTTGAGCAACCATCATTTTTTTTTTTTTCTCAGAACATATATTTTTAAAAGTTTGTTTTTTCAAAGGGAGAGTTGAAGGTCTGGAGGGAGGGCTTAGGAGTTAAGAGTGCTAGTCCCCTTGCAGAGGACCCAGGTCCAGTTTGCAGCACCCATGCTGGGTGGCTCTGGTACCTCTAAATCCAGTTTAGGGGTACAACACCCTCTGGCCTCTGAGGGCACATGCGTGGATGTGACGCACATAAACTCATACAGGCACACACACATACTACATACATGCATTTCTTTTTAAGAAGGGGAGTAGTTGATGACCATAAGCATGTTAAATATTTTGATGTTAAAATTTAAATTTACTGGAAAGGAAACATAATTAGGGATTGATAAATACCTTTTTTTCTTCATAAGGAATTAATATATGTACATTTCATTTATTCCTTACGTATTTTTAAAATAATGCAATATTATAATGGCTTCTTTCAGGTTTTATGACAATTCTTTGCTTCTATTGACATCCAGTGGGCATGCACATTTATACAGCATGCATATGCACAGAGAAATATATGCTGCTTTAAAAATGGAGGCTGTTTACTTAATCAAAAATTCCATGCAGCAAGTTATAAATAATAGTAAGAAAATTAATTTCATCCATTTAAAAAATTGATGATTCTTTTTAACAGTACTTAATAGAGCTCTTTGTTACTTAATTTCTGTTATTTGGAGCATATTAGGTGTGACTATGTCTTTGGAATAATACAGCTAAAAACATGAGCATAGTTTTGAAACATTAGCATTTTAAATATTCCCAACTATGAATAGGAATAATTTTCATAACATATGCTTTTTACTTTGTCTGATTTTCAACTGGCTATAAGTGGAAATGGCTGTGATAATTTTCTCTTCTATGATTTCCTGCAGAAGTTAAATTTAAACCTTCTCCAAAGAACAAAAATCACCACATACATTCTGATTAACATGTTAATTCTACTACAGCCATTTAAGTTTCAAATAAAACTCTGACTTTATGGTGATTCATTTTCCTTGTATGAAAAAGGGAAAAAAACTTTCTTAAAAACTCACAGAAGCAATTATTTGTATGTGTGGGTGTATGCATGAATAAGAAAGCAGTAAAAAAAATGAATAACCAAGATGTACCTTTTCTTTCCGAAGATAAGACATTTGACTACAAATAATATTATTTTAAGTCCACATCGAAATATTTCTTAAAATGAGCCATTTTTTTTAACCTGTGGAAATGATAGCACTTCAGCAGAACTAACAAATCTAGACTCGTAGGTAAGGGTGGAAGGAAGCAGCTGTACAGTGGAGGCAGCGTTAGACGGTCTTTCACAGCTTCAGAAGATGCAAGCTAGCCGGGGTGGGAAGTTTGTGAAAAAGAAATAGAGAAGTCTTTGAAGGTAGCCTTCCCTCCCTCCCTCCTTCCATCCTCCCTTCCCTCCCTCCTCCGTCCTCCCTTCCCTCCCTCCTTCCATCCTCCCTTCCTTCCTTCCCTCCTTCCATCCTCCCCTCCCTCCCTCTTTCCGTCCTTCCCTCCCTCCTTCCCTCCCTCCTCTGTCCTCCCTCCCTCCTTCCATCCTCCCTTCCCTCCTTCCCTCCCTCCTTCCCTCCCTCCTTCCCTTCTGTGTTTTTACCACTATGTTTATTTCCTAGGCTTGCCATATATTTGTACTACCATAAACTGGTTATCTTAAAAGAACAGAACTTTCTTGTTTCATTGTCCTCGAGCATATGAGCAGGGCCATCTTCGCTCTAGTAGGCTCCTTGCTTACTTCCTAGTGGTTGTTTACAGAGGGATGATTCCTGGCATGCCTTGGTTTGTGGAAGGACCTCTCCAGCTTCTACTTCTCTTGCTACACAGTGTTCTCCCATCATCACTGTATGTGTCCATCTGTCCACATTTCCCTCTTAGAAGGGCACTGGGTATTTGGGCCATGTAATTTTCTACTCAAAGTAAGATCAAATTCATAGATTATAGTTAAACATGAATTTTGGGGCGATAATACAGCCAGGAAGTGGTGGGAAATAGTGAGGAGCTATTGAAAACATTGAAGATCAAATCTATAAATGCTCAGTCAGGACCATTTATCCCTTGGTGGGTACTCAGTACATGAGAACCACTATGCCAACCCAGTGCCTTTACTTGAAAGTTTCTTGTTAAACTTTCATAAGTTTAAACAAAGAGGTGGCATTTTTAAGTGGTGTTAGTCAGATTCAATGATAAGTTGGGTCCAGAGAATATAGAATGGCTTTCAGATGCTGCCAGTCTCTCAAAAGGTTAAATTCTATTTCATGCATTCAAGCACTAGGCTATGAAGTATTAGAATTTAGAACAATCTAGATTGAAACTAAACAAGAGTAAACATCATTGAATGATTTTAAATATAAATATGCACTTGGTTATAATGTAATATGTCAGAGGATTTGGTGGGGAGATCTGTGGTACTTATTAAAAGTGATTCAAGAATAATAAGAGAAATTTTTGAAGGGGATAGAGACCCATTATTCTCAGTGTTCATCACAAAAGCAGTATGTTAGATTTCGATGAGAAATGAATACTTAATACCTTTATAATTTGTTTTATGCAAATGTGGGAAAGCTAGAAGTCTTCTGTTAGGCATTTTTTATTCTGAATTTAAATAGAAATGCCTATTTTTAAAATCTGGACAAGTTCTACCTTTCCCACTTAAAAATTGTCTTCTGAGATCGATGTGATTTTTCTTCATATGGTTTTAAGGAATATTTTAATTCCTTATTTCTTTGCTTGAACAAGAAATGAAGCTACATCTTTTTCCCTTTGAAAAAGAGAATGCAATACTAAATAATTCTGATTTATGAAAGCATGCACCTCATTTATAAAAAGAAAAATTGCTTGGCTTCATAGATTCAGCCTAGACGGACCATGAGCAAATTGCCTCTTCAAGCCAACGTCTACCCAATGACCACGATGACGTACATCCAGGATGCTGAACATCGGCTGACACTGCTCTCTGCTCAGTCTTTAGGTGCTTCTAGTATGACCTCTGGTATGTGTTGTTCCATCTTCTGCTCTGGAAGCTCTTGGTCTTAAGTGTATATATGGTCAAATATATTAATTACCCTCTCTGTTAAAACCTGTGCTTTCCTTTAAGAACCAAACTAGTAGTTAACTTGGGGTTTTATGAGCACAATGTAGGATGAATATAACAGGGAATATAAGATACCATGCCTCAGTTGTTTTTAAAGATAACTGCATTAGTTTTTCCTCATTGTGTCAAAATTCCTGAAACAACGTCACATAAGAGAGATTTACTGTGGCTCATGGTCTCAAAGATTTCAGGCCATAATCACTTCACTTCTTGTTTTAGGGCTGTAGTGAGTTGGCATCACGGTAGTTAGGAAGAAGAGGGAGGAAGGAGAGAAGACACAGGGACAAGATACACTAAGTTGTTCAGCCAGAGTGACCTGCTTCCTTCAGATAGGCCTCACTCCTAATAGCCCATTCTGCTGTGAACTCATCAATGAGTTAATTCATTGATGAAATTGGAGCCTTGTGGTCCAGTCACTTCTGAATCCTGAGTAGATACGGACCAAACCTTGAATGCATGAGACTTTGTAAGACATACATAGATCGCAGGAATAATTACTTCTGCAGAGATCATTGTGTTGTCATCGTAATTTATGAATGTGAAAATTCAAACTCCAGAAGTTTAGACAACTTTCCCAAGTTTGCAAAAGTATGAAGTTGTACTTTAAACAAAGGCTCTTTTCTGGATGATGGTGTTGTGATGTGTCCCTTCAAAAGGCTTCGAGAAGTGATTGCTAAACATTAATGAAGAAAAGGAAAATTGGTACCCTCTTTTATGAATTTGTAGTAGCTGCTTAGATAAAGAAAGCCTGTTGTCTTTTGGGATGTCCGGATCTCTCCCCCTGAAGTAGAAGGAAAGTTCAAAGAAACACACCTGCATTTCTTCCTCAGTGGTCTTTGGTGAATGTCTGCATAAAATAATCCTGGTCAGATTGTTTTGCTTGCTTGTTTGTTAGGTCAAATTGAAGTCTTCATGGATCGAAGGCTTATGCAAGATGACAACCGTGGCCTTGGGCAAGGCGTATATGATAATAAGATTACAGCCAATTTGTTTCGAATACTACTGGAAAAAAGAAGTGGCCTGAACATGGTAGGAAACAGTAACTAGCATGTCTTGATGTTGGTTGCTCATTTTCATCCAAAATTTAAAGTGGTTATTTAAATTTTTAATATGATTTTTAGTACTGAGATATCTTTATAATAGATTTCACTTACATTCCTAGAAAAACTTCAAGTAACAGTTTTGTGTAAGATCTACAGTTAAGTCATTTTATTTTTATTTTTGTTTACTGTGTGGACAAAAATGTCAAAAAGCAGTTTGGGTGAAATTATTTTGAAAGAGCTACTAATTACAGAAGAGCTTGTTTAACTTACAGTCCTTTCTGCTCTAGGCTCACTGGTTTTCATTCAGGACCAGTGCCCTCTTCTCTGTAGCACTGTCCATCCTCTGCTATTTCCTGACCACATCATAACCCCTCTACCTCTTCTGAACTGTCCATTTCACATACCTGTGCCTGGTTGTTTGATCATTCTTTCTCCTACTTTGGAACATGAATTCTGAGAGTAGGGACTGTGTCTGTTTCTGTTTTGGGGCTCACTTCTATCCGAAGACAGTCCCAGCTTATCATATACATGGATGCCCTTGTGTGAGGTGAATACGGAGCCTTGTGCTCATGTGTTCTACTGTAATTCCTGCTGTTGCCTTGTCAGTGTGTCTACTTTGGTCCCCTACCAGGTAACAGGAGTTTGCCCACTTCATCGTCAGGTGTTACACAGGGTCACTTTCCTGTGTAAACAGTTTAAAATACTAATTGATGGAATTTTCTAAATGAAATCTGATGCTTTAAAGCAAAGAATATAGAATTATTTAGAAAAAAGTAATTAATATACATTTTAGTTGTTATGATTTATATTAGCTCTTGAGACTTAGGGTTTTAATCAATCACTGACACGATGCTTAGTTTTAAGAGTTGAAGCTGAATAGGAAAACCATTGTCTGAGTGTTGGAAGCTCCTGTCTTACTACTTTTGAAAATGTTTCTGGCTTATATATTCTCTCCATATTGACAGTAATGTACAAAACTTATGCTAACTATGGCAATAAAAATTTTTATGTCAGATCTATAAAGCTTTCACTTAGAGTTAAATCATTTGTTGATTCCTTTTCAAAACTCCTTGGATAGCAATTGATTTAAATTTGATCCAGTGTTTCATAATCTTATATTAGTTAAATTTTTCTTTTACTCAACTATAGATTCTAGAGTTTGAATCAATAGCTTCTTTTAAATAAAAAATGAACTAGAGAAGAAACTATACATTTTAATTTGTAGTCAAATTTATTAAAAAGTCACTTGATTAAGAAATGTCATATACCCTGTAATTTAATTTTTTCAAGAAAGTGTTTTTAATTTTGACTGTGACTTGGATATCTAAAATAATATAGTGAAATCGAAGTGGAGAGATGTTTGCTAGAAAGGTGGGCTGTTCAGAGCCCGGTGGAAATAGCCTTGGAGGGTCTTAGCCGAGATGGGTCCTGTCTTGGACTGCGCTCTGCAGAGGCTGCCTTGGAGGACTGTGGCTGTGTGAAATGAGCATTAGCCCTGTCATCAGTAGAACTGGGAAATGGAAATTGTCTCTGTGATTGACCTCTTCAAAGTGTGTTTTAACTCCCCCCACCCCCTTCCTAGTCATGAGTGGAATAGGAATAGGACCATTGGGGATTTGGGGATTTAGAAGCTCTGCAAGTGTTGCAGCCATTTTGTTTTACCTTTGGACACCAGCTCTTTTCATACAACATAGACAAGCAACATGTTAAAATATGGCATGGAGAGGTTGTCAGGTTTAAGAGAATATATTTATGTAAGTTAAGAACCGGAGCTCATTGGTGAACTTGAGGACACATATCCTAGTGTCCCAACAAGAGTCCCAGGTCAGCTCAAGCTATGACTTCTGATGGGAATGCTGGTCTACTATAACTCCAAATTCAAGTTTCTTGGTTAAGAAAGCAAAAGGCTCTTTGGGAGGATTTTTTGTTGCTGGTACTACTTTAAATATGATGTTTTTAAGAAATAGCTTAAGCCAGGTATAGTAGCACATGCCTTTAAGCTCAGCTGCCAGGTGGCATAGGTGAGCAGAAGAACTCTGTGTGTTTGAGGCCAACCTAATCTACAGGACCAGTTCCAGGCCAGCTAGCATTACAGAGTCTCAAAAGAAAAAAAAGAGGTAGTTTAAAAATACACAAACCTACTAAAACATGACTTGTTAAATTAATATATTTACTTTCATAAGCATTTATTAAGCTCTTACTTGTGTCAAGTCAAACTGAGGAGGCACAGATGACTTTATAAAATGCTCATGGGCTAGCCAGTGGCTTAGTGATAGTTTGCCTCCTGTGCAGCAGACCCTGGGTTCCATCTGCAACAATTCCTCCTACCCATTCCTTCCCCTGCCAAAATAATTGAAGACCTCTTTCTTACTATCTTACACAGTTTAACAACTTTTGATTAGATGAAGTAGAAACCTTTGATGCTTAAGGATCAGATGACTCAAATGAGCTTAGTAAAGGGCACCAAAGTTCGAACTTCTGATTAAAGACTGCAGCCCAAGGAGGACATTCTCAGCTCTGTGCGGTTTGGAACAAAGTGTGCTGAAAACTTTAAGAAATGTATTTATTGATTCAAGAATTTCATACAATATATTTTGATCATATTCAGACCCCCTCCACCTGGCCCACTCTTTACTCCCTCCCTCACTGACTTCATATCCTTTCTTATTATTTTTCTTCTTTTTCTAAGTTCTATTGAGCCTAATCTGTGTTTCCTCAGGGCTATCGCGTGTGAGTCTGTCCCTTGGAGTCTGGTCAGCCTACCTAGTGTCACACCAGTAAGGGAAACTGACACTCCATCTCCCAGCATCCATCAGTTGCCCATAGATCCTCGGCTAGAGCTGGGAGGCTTCCTGCCCACCTCCCCCACCCATGCAACTCTGTTGTTTGAACACCACAGGTAGTTGCCCATAGGAACCCCACAGCACTTCCAACAGTGTGCATAAGACCTGTATAAATCCAAGCCAAAGAGGGGCCCAGCATAGAAACTTTTTAATACCAAGCAAACTGCACAAGGAAGGTGAGAGCCACATAATGTGAAACCTTCTGAACAACAAGAAACCAAATAATGTATATAGTGGCAATATCTTACTGAAAGATCCTCTGATCCATTGATAGCTTAAACAAGCAGGTAACACTGACTATAGCAAATATATCAATTTGAGATTTACTAAAAGATTTACTGAAAGAGATCGGGTATGTTCAGGGTGGTATGGCCGTAGACTAAAAAGAGATTTTAGAAGATGGCTTTCCTGGGAGGGTAATTAACATGGTAGTTCTGGTTCATCAGTTAAATACCTTGTTGAGTCCCTTGTTGCTGTCAGTATTACAAAGCACATGAACAGTGAACAGCCTGAATCAGACTTTATTTCCTGACCTGGCCAGGCTCCAGCAGTGCTCTTTGTCCATTATACTCTTATGGGGCTGAACTACACACATATTAGCTCTCTTATCTTGCTGAGGACAATAAGCTGCCAGTTCTTTAGTTTTGCAAGAACTTACATTTGGGGCTGGAGAGATGGCTCAGCAGTTAAGAGCACCGACTGCTCTTGGAGATGACCCAGGTTGGATTCCCAGCACCCACATGGTGGCTAAGAACCATCTTTAATTCCAGTTCCAGGGCAATCCAATACCCTCTACTGACCTCCACAGCATTGCACAACACATGTGTACCAACCTACATGCAGACAGTACATGCATACACATAAAAAATAATAAATAAAAAATTAAAAAGAACTTACATTTATGACAGTTTCCTTTTACAAGATTTTTGTCAAAGCATCTTTGAGTCTGAACCTTGTTTATTTCATACAGAAGTCTACAGTGGCATTTCCCAGCACAGATCCACAGAGTGCTTTGTAGCTGGTTGCATGGGCCTCACCTGCAGAAGCTTTATAAAACATATTATTGAAGTTTTTCGATTTTCATACAGTGTACTTTGATGGTATTTAGATCCCCTCCCCTGTCTGTATCTCCCCCCAACTACCCCTGCCCAATTTAATAGATAGACAGATGGATAGACACATAGACAGACAGACAGACATGTATTAAGGCCTATAGTGTCTGATGTGTGTCCCTAGATGTCCTTCAGTGTGGGTCTATCCACTGGGCCTGCCAAGAGTCCCATTCCTGTAAGACACATAGTCTCTGTCTCTTCCCTCCCTCCCTCCCTCCCTCCCTGCCTGCCTCCCTCTCTCTCTCCTTCCTTTCTTCTCCCTCAGCAACCATCAATTGCCCGAATTCCTTAGGTTGAATTCTGGTTTCTTACCCTCTTCCCAAGGTCTGTGCTGGGATTTTTGTCTGGTTTGCTTTGTAGTACTCATGCTTACTGTCACCATTGGTGTGAGTCCATGAGTAACTATCTGACCAGCTGCCTAAAAGGCTGTTTCCTGTGGTTGTCCACCCCTCTGGCTCTTACAGTCTTTCCACCACCTTTGCCACAGTGATTCCTGAGCCTTGGGAGGCAGAAGTTTGAAATATGGATAAGCACCCTTCTCTGCACATTGGCCAATGGGTTTTATATTAAATAGCCTCTCTTGCAGAAGGAAACCTCTGGTGAGAGTTGAGAGATGCCTTCATCCTATATGTAGAAGTTTCATTGAAGATGTGTCATGTAGAGTTAAACATCTCACAGACACTCTCTGCGTTTGACCAGTTCTGGAACTCTGTAATAGTTTCTGTCTGTTGCCAAAAGAAGCTTTTTTGATGAGGGGTGAAATGTATAAGTATCTATAAATATGAGGATATATATTTAGAGTAAAGTAAAAAACTTAGATTGGTCTTAGGGCTGTGGCAAAAGTAGACTTGTCTCTGGGATCTATGACCTCTCTAGCCATGTGAATTTGGCTGTTTATAGTAGCACACATGAGTTCCCTCTGATTGAGCAGGCCTTAATTCCAGTTAGACATCTATTGATTACTTCTAAGATAAAAGTGCCAATAGTACCAATAGTAATAGTTTACTGAGCCAGTCGTTTATTAGGCTTTACAGCTAGGTAGGACCATTGACTGGTTTTCTCTCTTAGCAGTTTGCATAGTATCCTCTGATACTATGAGAACTAGTCTTCAGGCAGGAGGCTTCCAGGTTGGTTCCAGCTCGATCTCTCCAAGTCCACTGTCTAAAGTATGACTTCTCTTTAGCAATAGAGTTTTACCTTCAAGTTCTGGGAGGTAACCAAGGGCCTACGTAATTTTGGGAGTCTCTTAGACTACCCTGACCAATAACTCAAAGAGAGATTTCTCCTGTCTGGCACTGTGATTTTTGTTATATAGCCTTTAGCTATACACCTACACTAGTATGTTTATTGTATGTGTATTTCTGAGTAGGATTTTGAACTAATACAGTTTCTCCTGGTTTTTCATATCATATAAATATTACTTACCTCTCCTGTCACTCCCCCTGTGTAACCCTTCCTACTCTCTCCCCAATTAAAGTCCCGCCCTACCCCCCCCCCCAAGGTTTAAAGCTTTACATTGCCAAGGCCTCAACTCTTGAAGCTCTTGATTCTGTAGATTTGGATTAGAATTCATGAGTCTCTGTTTTGTAAAGCCCCCCTCCCCGCCCCGCCCCCAGATCCCAGCTATGTTGTGTGGCTATTTCAGGGAAACTCCAGGGTCAGGAACACTGTTCTGGTTTGCAGGATTGGTATACATACACATCATTTTCAGGTATAGGTCATCAGTCAGTGAAGTATTTCATCTGTCACTGAGTCTCCATGAATCCTCCAATACAGAGCAAAGCCAGGGAGTGTTTTCTGAACATGTCTTGACCTAGAATGGACTGAATGTCTCTTGAATCATCTGAAAGGCCAGTGTTTTCCTTTCTGTTGGAACCTTTTATCTTTCATTACTCAAAAATGATTTTGTCAGCAATCCTGACCCAGATTATGAAGTCATTTGATCTGAGAGTCCATTTAAGTGCTTTGCTGAAAATGTTCTCTTTCTAGTCATATTATTATTTTATAAGCTATATTAAATGGCAGCATTGTTAGAGAATATTATTTATGCTTTATTTAATCTTTATTTAAAAAAAATGTGGAACGGAAACATTTAATGTAATTCTTTCAGACCTAATTTTTTTTTATATCAGTATTTGGATAATGCAATATCTCTCTGCTGCCATTAAGATCTTTTTTCTTCCCATGGTCTGAATTGTAATGACATCTACTCTTAGCCACTGGCACAATGCTAGTTGCTTTTTGTTAGCACCCTCTGTCCATTGTTAATGTGACATTCTAAATTTTAAGCTCTGTCTTTATAACCCAGTCTTCACAGATCAAGTCTTCACAGTCCAGCCTGTGAATCTTATATTAAAAAAAAAAACAGAATGCGTCAGTGAAATAGCCATTTAAAAAATTAATTTGCTTCCATTGTAGCTGGTGATCACAGGACTAATTCCACAGCTTATTCTCTCCTCTCAATTCTTCCATGTTGGTCTTTACTTCTGAGTCTGTTTAGGCATTGCTTTCATTAATTTTTATGTCATCTAGCTTATGTAATGTCCCTTACCCTGGTAGGCTTATTTGACATTTCACATGTAGAAGAAATGTCCATTCCTTAAGGAAGACTACATCATGTCAAAGACTAAATTTTTAAAGTGTGAAGAATAAAAGGTACTGTACACATGTATATATAAAAACTATATAACAGCATTTTAAAAATTCTTATTACAGAATAAAATAGAATTAAGCAGTTGTTTAGGATGCGCCAAATTTAAAGAAAAACATTGATGTAGTTATGTCACTGATGCCATGTTTCTCTTAAAAACATCATATTTCTTTTGAGAATTTTGTTTTATTTTGCTTTTTGGTCTTAATGCAACTCATGATGGCTGTGTAGACAAGGCTGACCTCAAACTCCTGATCCTAAAGCATTTCTTCCTCCTGAGTTTTGGGATCATGGGCATGCACCAGCACACCCAGCTAGATTTTTTTTTTTTATTATTGTATCCATAGATAATGATTAGATTTCAAAGTTTGTTACAGTTCATGAAATACAGCTTTGGACCCATATATGCCTTCATGGCCTTGGTAACTGTATACAATTTACCCAGAATGTAATGGGTGAAACTAGAGAGAAACGAGATGCCATCTGACATTGTAAGGGACACGAGGGTATTATCTTGCTTGTATTTTGAGAGTTTTGTAGCAGATCGGGAATTTTTTTTAGGCTTTAAAAAATTTTTATTTTTCTATATAAATATATGTTATTTTTAAGTACACCCTTTTAAACTGCAAACCTTACAGAGTGGATTTTAATGACTGTCTTCCTCCAAGCTCTTGGCCTTCTTCAGGCCTGGCATGAAAACCTGCTTTAAAGACTTTTCAGTTTCTAGCTTCTTTTTTTTTAATTTTTTTTATTTTTATGAGTACAAGCATCCTTCATGTAAAACCAATTTGCAAGCAGTTGTGCGCAAACCCACACAGCCCAAGGCTCCCATCATCCAGCTGGAGGGGGCTCATATGTACAATCAAGCTGATCAAATAAGTGTCCAGTCTATATTGCTGTAGTTTTACCATTCACCCCAATCGCAGCCCTTACATTCTACCATATCCCCTCTTCCGCAGATTGTTCCCTAGGCTTAGAAAAGGGGCACAGGTGGATAAGAAGCAAAACAGTCTAGTTTCTCTGAAGATGTCGTTTTGGACTCTGATCAGTTCTGGCTGTTTCCTTTCACGGGCTGACAGTTTGTCCAGGAATAACCTTTCAATCCTACTAATGAAGCACAAGCAATTAGATATATAGGTATTTAAACAGTACTAATTTTATTATGGTAGGTTACTTTGGTATAGACAGAGATGTTTGGATGTTATGCTAATCCATGAATTATGATTTTTTTCTGTAAAAGATGACAAGGTCTTACTGTGGTTCATAACATCTAATCACTAGACAATGTAAGCTTGTGGAACCATCCGTGAGTTATTTCTCCAAGGAGAGAGCTAAGAACCAAATCTATTTGGGTTTCCAAGCAGGTGAGGTGTAGCTGATGTTGATGGAGGAGTCTTGCTTGACTCAAGGAGACCAACATTTGCTTTATTGGTTCAGTGGCCTTTGGTAACACTCTCTGGTATTCCAGAGACCAATTGTACACTTGCAAGTACGGTCTCAATACAACCTTCCCATGCTTACATCAGGTCTTTGACAGCAGGGCCTTACTGCCTCTCTTCTTGCAGGTATCCCAGTTTACAGGCAAGAAGCCTTTACCTTTTGGAGGGGCTTGGATCCCTGGCCAACATCTCCTTGGCAGAATAATCCATTGCTGATATCAGAGCTCTCCTGTATTAATATGTTTTGCTTATATGCTCAGCTTAAAGAATCTTTAGTATTATATTTGTTTCTGAATAGAGAATAATCCTTTTCACAGTTCCTATGTCTATTAGTCAATTAAAGAAAGCAGTTTTACCAGTTTTATAAGAGATTACCTCTATAACAGTCAGCTCTAATTTACAGTTAGAGAATGACTTCATTACAATCATGTTTTTCTTTGTTCTATGAAAAAGAGGTAAGGAAGTCTCTCATTAAAGCTATGAAGCACCTAGAAGGTAAGGTTCATTAGGACTCACTGTAAACAGTTGTTACAAATATGATCCTCAGAGATGTTTGATGCCTGTAGCAGTCTGAGGCTTTTCTTCCTTTTAGTGTTAAGATGGGCCAACTTCTCCGCTGGTATTTCTTGGTACAACCTACACGATGGAAGGCTGTATCTTTTCTTTCTCAGCCATTAAGTTGGTGACATTTCGACCTGTGGGAACATACACATCTTTTCCCATACATAGTTTTAAGATTAAATTGAAAGTTTTTGACAAAAATGTTTAATATATAATTGTATCCCCCCTTTTTTATTTTAGGTTTCTATTTTTTGACCCATGAGTCCCAAAACAGCAGTTGTAGTACACATACCTATAGGCAGGAATCAAGGTGTAAATTTCATTAAATTTGTCCAAGCTGTTTTGGGTGACTGTATGTTGTTAATATGGGAAGCAAACTTAATTCCTTAAGTTAAATATCCTACAGGTAAAAGAGAATGTTACAAGATGATACTGTATAACACAAAAATTATAGAGAACATTTGTATATGTTAATCCCAAAGTATTTCAGTAGAGATTTACACAGAAATACAAAATAAACCATATAAGTTAATGGACTTGATTTCTCTGAAGTCATAGTCTAGTCATATAGCTTTAAAGAGCAAAGTGTATATTGGTTAAAATTTATTTAGCAGGTACTCAACTCTGCCCAAGCTTTGTCCATATTATAGGATATTTTAAGGCTTAGTGAAATGTTTAGATTAGTTAAATTTGGTTGTAGGTTTTGGTGAAAATGGTAATATATTCGAACTAATTGGGAATATAAAATGTTAATTGTTTTATTTATAATTTGTATTGAACTTCCAACAATAACTTTGGGGTTAAGGTACACAAATGATCTCTATATTTTTCTGAGTTATACAATATCACCTTGTAACACTTTCTTTTACTTGTAGGACAATTTAAAGGAATTAAGTTTAAGTTTACTTCCCAAATAAGTAGCATACAGTCAATGATAAACAGTTTGGGTAAATTT
>VZQC01007562.1:432942-465029 GCA_009823505.1 Rhizomys pruinosus | reverse complement strand
GGCAGTGTCTGGAGAGTCTAGAAGAGGGTGAAAGTGCACCCATGACAGGCAGCGTCTGGAGAGTCTAGAAGAGGGTGAAAGTGCACCCATGACAGGCAGCGTCTGGAGAGTCTAGAAGAGGGTGAAAGTGCACCCATGACCGGCAGTGTCTGGAGAGTCTAGAAGAGGGTGAAAGTGCACCCATGACAGGCAGTGTCTGGAGAGTCTAGAAGAAGGTGAAAGTCCACCCATGACAGGCAGTGTCTGGAGAGTCTAGAAGAGGATGAAAGTGCAACCATGACAGACAGTGTCTGGAGAGTCTAGAAGACGGTGAGAGATTCCTTGTAACTGGAGTTATAGACAGTTGTTGGCTGTCATGGATGCTGGGAACTAGGCCGAAGTCCTCTGCAAGATCAACCAGTGCTCTCATTAATCCATATCTCTAGTACCCATGCGAGTTTTCATAAAAACCTATGAATGTTCAAAAATGTTTGTAGAGGAGACTGGAGACATGCTTAGTGGTTAAGAGCAGTGGATGCTCTTACAAAGGACCTATGTTCGATTCCCAGCACCCATAAGGTTGCTAACAATCATACTCAACTCCAGTTTCAGGGGATCTGATACCATCTTTTGATCTCTTGACCATATTGCATGACATAGGTGCACTTATATACACACAGGCAATACACTCCTACACATAAAATAAAAATAATAAACAAAATATTTTTAAGACATATTTGTGGAAATATTTTAGTATCTTCTGTGTTCACTGGGTAAAAGAGATGGTTAAAGCATGAGTTATGTGAACACCATTCTATTGCTTTCTTTGAGCTTGATAGTCTACTGTGTATTTTCTAAGAATAGCATCTGTGAAATACACTTCAGTATTATTATATTTTTGTAAACATTACCAGATAATTCAGATAATTAATGGGTGCTGCAAATACAAAACTCTAAAGCACTTTTGGCTTTCCTTATAGGAAGAAGACAAGAGACCAGTCAGTTATCCTTCACTCCTCAGCCATATGACTTCATCCTTCTTGAATCATCCAGTCCTTCCAATGATAATGAAAGTAAAGATCTCACCCAGCTCTGAGCTGCTCGGTGAATTCCCTCCACTGCTCTCATCTTTACCCTGCGACATCCATCTGGTTAATCTACGGACAGTTCAGTCAAAGGTATATCCGCAAATAAATATATCTGTACAAAATTGCTTCCTATAGCATATATTTGGTTTAAGGGGTAAGTAAGAAGGAGAAAATACAGTAAGCTTTGGAGTTGGAGTGATGGCTCAGCACTTAATAGCACTTTCTGCTCTTCAAGAATTGCTGATTTCAGCTCCCAGCAACCACATCAGGTGGCTCACCACCACCTGTAACTTCAACTCCAGGTATTTCAGATCCTTTCCAGGCTCCCACACATACACATAGGTGGCATACACATGCACAGGCACAAACACACATGCATGAACACACACACGTGTGTATGTATATAAATATATAAATCTTGAAAATTAAAACACTAAGCTTTACTTTACTATGCTCTACAAAATGATTACAGAGACTTCCTCTTTTACCCAAAGTCCTTATATCTTGGGAGTTTAGAGCATATTCCAATACTGATTTATTTGCCTCTCAGAAAAGTCCTATGTGGTGAGCAGATTAGAGCTCTCAGCTTTTTTTCACACATGGAAGGTGAAGATGGCCTATAGTTATATAATCAGGGGACAGAGCGAGGCTTACTAGCTCTAGTCACTTCTGCTGTGCACTTCTTGTCAGCAGTGTTTCTCAGAGTCAGAGCAATATGAACTGTAGTGCTTAATCATTTCTATAACAGATGCCTTGTATTTTCATACCTTTTGTTTAAAAGCATTGCAACTCAAACCCCATATTGAGAAACCAGCTTTTAGGACAACATTTGAGAAGGAACATGGGAAGAGTTTATTAAACATCAAATTTCAGTGTTAGACTGCTTTAGTTTACATGTATGTCTGTATTTTAAGGTCTGCATTTGGAATAAGTATGGATTAGATCTTGGCTGTCCTTCACTGTTTTGATGATGTGAGTAGACATACAGTTAGCCAGATGTAGCAAGCGCTGATCAGATTTGTGGGAAATACCTCATAGTAATGGCTTTAGCATGAGAAGAAGAGGATAGTCATCTTAAGAGAGAATGTTTAAGGAGAAGTAAAGCAAACTAAATAAAGGAAGGATAAATCCACAGAATGGCTATTTAGGGATTTGCAGACTTTATGCCCAAGATAAGGGATAAGGAGACTATATGACTTGCAGTAACAAAAACATGCTGCGGAGTAGTGTGCATATCTGCATTGACACACTTGCTTTGTCATGTGAAGTGAAATTGCAGAATTTACTTCATGCCTGATTCATATTACTTTCTGCCATAGGTACTGTACTTAAAGGTATCAATAAAACAGACATCCCTCAGCTTCTCAGGATTAGGTTCTAGTGATAGGGTAAAAAATAAAGAAGAAAAAACAAGAGAAACATAAGTTAGGTGGTGATAAGTGTTGGGGCAGGAGAAAAGACTGAGTCAGAGAAGCTGATATGTTTCCTCTGGGTGGATAGAGAGGCCCCCATGGAGGAGGTGATCACTGGAGCAGAAGCCTGAAGGAGTTCAGGAAATAAGGGACTAAAAACAGACTTCTGGGGGAGCGTGAAGGATGGTAGGAAAAGGTTCCGGACAAATGAAGAGCGATTAGGAAAGCTGTGAGGTGGGACGGGCCCCCGCTGGAGAGCTGGGCTTTCTTTCCTGGCTGTTCCTTCCAGGACTTTTGCATGCTTTTTATGGAACTTCTTTTTGACCTATGGAGACCAGTATGGCCCATGGAAAGAACAGCTAAGGAATAGATAGCCTCTCTGAGGTAATATGCTGTCATTTCACAATCCAGTAGAGGCTACCAAAGACTGGTCTACAGGTCACCACTTGCTGACACAGATCCAGAGGACATTAAACCTGAGGATCCCAAGAGCTTCTAACCAGTGGAGCGAGAAGGAGCATTCTAGCCACTGTCTGCCTGCCTCCTTTCCTGTAATTTTATCAAAGAACAGGTTTCACTCAGGCTGCCTAGAATCAGTCATCGTAGGGTAGGGTTGTACTTTTGTCATCTAACGCTGGTACTGTTTCTCACATGACTTCCTTTGAATGGTAACTTCTTTTCTAATTTTGTATTGGCTCTCTTCCACTTATAAGATTCTAACCATCTCCCAGATGAGAAAATTTCCATTGCCTACCAAGTTGCTTGATAACCTTGAGCATTCTGGCCCCCTACAGTCTAGACTCCGCTCACTGCAGCCACTTGGTTGCTCATTCTCCTCAAACCTTTGTACAGGTGGACTACGCTGTCTTCCTGCAGCCTGACAGAGCTTAGTTTTTCAGATGGGGCCATATGAATTATGCCTGCCTTAGGCCTAGTGTGAGAAACATGAAATTATGTGACAGCCCTTGAAGACAGAAACATTGTGTTCACTTTTTGTTGCTATAATATGCCACTCACAAAACCAGCTTGGGGGGAAGAAGGGATTTATTTGACTTACACCTCCATGTCACAGTTTATCACTGAGGGTACCTGTGCAGAACTCAACAGGGAACCTGGGGGCAGAGACCAAAGAGGAAGAGGAGCACTGCTTTTGTTTCCACCTGCTTTGCTCAGTGACCTTTCTTTTTTTAAAGAAAATATTATTTTTATTTTATGTGCAATGACCGAGGAGGTCAGAAGAGGGCGTTAGAGCCCCTTGAATTGGAGTTATGGACTGTTGTTGGCTGCCATGTGGGTGCTGGGAACTGAACTCAGGTCTTCTGCAAGAGCAGCCAGTATTCTTAACCAGGAAGCCATCTCTCCAATAGCCTCAGTTACAGGCCAGACCCACCTACCTAGGGATAGTGCAGCCTCAGATGGGCTGGGCCTTCCCGTCAATCAGCAGTCATGAAAATGCCCCGTAGGCACGGCCTTGGGCCAGTCTGATGGAGAGAATTCTTCAGTTGAGATTCCTGCTCCCGGTTATGTTTTAAAGTTTGTGTCAAGTTGATAGAAACTAACCTTGACCCACAGTAAGCACGTTATTAATCCTGACGACGCCACAGTGTGTGCTAACTGGGGTGCAGATGATATTTTTTGAGCACAGGGAAGACAGGACAATTTTTGTGCATCCAGATTTGAAAGGAAAAATAAGGATTAAAATGTCAAAGGCTATCATACCACACTGGCATGTAATCAGACTGTTTGGGACCATTTTACATTATCAGATAAGTTGGTCTTAGTTCCTAAGTTTTCACTCAGCGCATATTTGAAATAGTTGTTTGAGAACCCACTAGTAATCTATTAGATTTGTTTGTTTATTCTTATGTGATGAATCTTCTAGAAATAATTGCTTTTTGTCCCTTAACTTTTGCCAGAAGAAAGATCCTGAGCAAACGTGGTGGTATACACCTCTAATCTCAGCACTCTGTGAGATTGAAGCCAGCCCGGTGTCTACATAGTGAATGCCAGGCCAGCTGGAGCTACAGAAAGACCCTATCTCAAAAAAAAAAAAGTGAAGTTGAAACAAATATTGGCTCAGAAATAGCTGCTGCCTAAAAGTATCCATTGTAA
Source organism: Rhizomys pruinosus (assembly GCA_009823505.1). NCBI lineage: Eukaryota > Metazoa > Chordata > Mammalia > Rodentia > Spalacidae > Rhizomys > Rhizomys pruinosus. The sequence continues at coordinate 460,438 of VZQC01007562.1, read as the reverse complement.
TTCTACCAAGGTGCCAAAAAATGACAATGTAATGCTGAAAGAAAGGCAAAAATGACTGGGTGGGTAAATACAGAAGCTAGGCCTAAGCATACTGAACTCTGTTCCTGGTTCTGTCTGCTGTGGCATTCAGTGTGTAACAGCAGGGTTCATTTGCAGATTGCAGTTCCCCCTAAGCTTTGCAGTGACAGTTTGTCAGCATTTTCTTGACTAATAGTTCCAAGGACTGCTTAGCCTGATGAAGGCACATGTCATCTCTTGCCATCTCCCTGCCTCCCAGAAACATCATAGAAAAGGGGGTACCTTTTCTATCCATCTCCCCAGCCATTGTCCGAGATTCCTCAGTCCTAAAACTCAACCTAGTCTTCTTGACTGTTCAGGGATAAAAGAATTATGGGTTCAGGGACCAGCGATAGGCCAAGGGGGAGTGGAAGTATAAGAGTGAGAAAGACCAGTAGGAATGGAAGGTAGCGCTGCAGTTCCAAGCAGCAGTTCTCAGATTCTCTGCTTCCGGTTCACATCAGAAAGAGATTCTGACACATCCCTGAAATTCTGATTCTCCAGGTCTGGGGAAGAAAGCCTAGAGATTAGTGGACAAACAACTACTTTTAAATGTAGAAATTGCTGAGTAATCTGATTCTTAAAAAGAAGAATAAGGGTTAGAGATTCGATGATTAAAATAAAATCACCCATGTGCTGAATACATGGCTCACCAGTTAAGAGCACTGGCTGCTCTTGCAGAGGACCTGGGTTTGGTTCTCAGTACCCACATGGTGGCTGACAACTGTCCATAACTCAGGTGATGCTTCTATAAATTTGAAAACTGGGTTACCAGAGAACCACCCAAGTGCACCCAATAGAAAAGACTAGGACATCAGAAAAGGATGACTGTTTAAGGAAAAGGAATCCTTGGCAGAGAGGATGCTGAGAGAATCCTGTGGAAAGACAAGTCATGAATCAGGGTTCTGAAGGCAGATCACACCTCAAACAGAAAGAGCCAGAGTCTTGGTCAAGCATTTAGCTTGCAGATCGTACCATTCAGTCTTCATATTTTGTAAAGCAATATGTAGCCCAGATTTTGATTCTCAAGTTACTTCACAGCTTTTATGTTTTGACATTTGCATTTAATATGCACATATATAATACTTTTAATGCTATATTCTCTGTGGATTTTGTTTGCTTTGGTTAACTGTATTCTTGCCAATAGTTTAACTAATCATTTCAAAACCAGTGCCACTATTAATGTAAGATTTTTGTCACCACTTCTTCATGCCACCCCTTCTTACAAATGGCAGTTTAAGGTTTTTACTATGTTTTGACTTTTTATAAGAATTGATTTGTAGCTGGGCGTGGTGGTGCACGCCTTTAATCCTAGCACTTGGGAGGCAGAGGCAGGCAGATCTTTGTGAGTTCAAGGCCAGCCTGGTCTACAGCGTGAGTTCTCGGACAGCTGGGGCTACAGGGAGACCCTGTCTCAAAAAGACCAAAAAAAAAAAAAAAGAATTGATTTGTGCTGTGTCGATCTCCATACCTTCTGAAATGGTGATAATTGGGGGAGGGGATGACCTTTGTTGTACATACGTAAGAAACCCACTCTTCTCTCTTCCTCTGTCATCTCATCTTGTTGATCAAAACAGGAGAACTGTTGCTGGGCATTTTAATGAGCACCTTGAAAAATAAATTTCTACTGGTTAGTTCTTGTTTCAGGACTTACAATGAAGTATGTAATTTTTTAACCTTTCCAGCTGCCAGAACTGATCAGTGTTGTATGATTAAATTGTTTCTAAAAGTTCAATATTCTAGAAGAATCTGTGCAGATTGGAGGAATGTACCTGCCGAGTATTTAGCTGTGCTTGCTAATCCCTTGATGAAGAGCAAGTGACTTAAGTGTTTGAGTTCTGATTTCCTCATTGGTAACTTGAGAATGTTACCAGTTCAAACTTAGAAATGTTTTCAGGCTTAGAGGTACTGGTTGGGAGGTTTCAGGCTTAGAGGTACTGGTTGGGAGGTGCTTGGCATTGCCTGGCTACAGGCAAGCACTGTAAGACCCACACAGATAGACCTTCCTGACCATCATCAGACATGAGTTGTGACTGTTAGCAACAGTCAAGTGAAAATAACTGCCTTGCTTTTTATGAAATAGAGAAGATTGATGACATTTGTTGCCAAAGTATGTCTTGATGTCACTTTGAGTTTTATGCTTGGTACAGTTTATTAATAATTACTCAGATGTATTAACTACATTCCCCAAATTGTTTTATGTTAAGCTTCTTGCTAGGTGCTTTACATGAATCTTTTTAAAGCTTCCATACTATAATAAGGTAAGTAATATTGTTACCTCATCTTTGGTAAAGGAAACTAACTGACCTAGAGATGGCAGGTAATGTTCCAGGCCTCCCAGGTACCGAGTGGTGAGGCTCCCTCCCAAGTTCCTGTTCAGATCCCTGTACTGCTTCTTGCATGGGAATTAGAAAGGAGAGATAGTGCCAAAAATGTGAACTGCTCTTTCTCTGTCACTACTCTTATAGATGGTCATACTAACCATGTAGAGGTAAAGATCATGGATGGCTAAAGCAAGGTCGTTAGTGATCCTGGGCTGTAAGAGAATGCTTTGTGATAGGGATTTTCCTGTGCATAGAGACATCTCAGCATAAACTTGAAGCCATCTTAACTGTCTTAAAGTTTGTTGTGAGATTAAAGTGAGCTAACCAGTGAAGAACTTTGTACATCTGGCATACAGAGGTACCCATCACGAATTAGCAGTTACTGTTATTGTCACTGTGGTTGGCCTTTGATCCTCAGAGGGACTCTTCAGGAGTCTAACTTAGCTCCTTGAATGTACAGAAACTGATTACTGAGCATCACATAGTGCTTTACAGTGGGACCAGACCTTGTGCCAATCCAGCTCTCTCTAATCCCAACTTTCTCTGTGGGTTTCGCTTCTGCAAACTAGTTCATCTTCCCCCACCCTGCGTCTACGTTACAGAAAGCGCTTTACAGCCCAGCTTAGTCCATCAGCTGGATGCTGGTTTTTATCTCTAGAAGAGAGTTTTGTAGTGGACTTTCCCTGTGACTGTTGCACCTAGCCTGACTTCAGTGACTCCTCTTCAGATGTGATCCTGTTTTTCGAAGACAGTTAACTAGCATAGTGTTTAGTACAGTTTCGTGGGTTGTAAATTTTCTCTCCCATATCCTCCCCTCCTTTTCTGGGTTCCAGATATTAACATGTTAGCAAATGTAAACAGAAGTTATTCTAACCTCTTTTATACTTGACAGGACTCCCAAGTGCTTGCAGGTATCTGCTTGCTGCATTCATAGTCAAGTTAAATTTAGTTTCCTTACTTTGAAAAACAGTTTTCTTGAAAATAACATGTCTAGACAGACTTTGAAACTGAAAAACTGCTACTTGGCCTCAGGTACTTTTACTTGAAAACGTTCATGAATATTTGATTTTTTTAAAGACTTGAACAACATGATTGTTATTTCACTTAGTCCAGACAAAATGAAACAATTTTATTTTGTAGAAAAAGTATAACTTTTTCTATTAATGAAAATTAATTCCTGTGATTTTATCTTTACCATGTGTCTTGGGTTTAAACCTCTCATACACTTGGGGTGCAGAATACAAAGCTGTTTCCCTCACCACATTCTTATCCTCCATTAGCAGGTGCTAATGGCCTTAGAAATTCACCAGCCCACAGAAAGAGCGCCTTACAGAAATGTTAACAATGCATACTTATCAAGTGGCTTTTTAAAAACATATTTTATATTTTTATTTTATGTTTCTGAGTGTGTGCTTTCATGTTCGTAACTGCATCCATGTTGTACAATGCTCATGGAGGTTAGAAGAGGGTGTCAGATCTCCTGGACCAGCAGTTACACACAGTTTTTAGCAGCCATGTGGATGGTGGGAATCAAACCCAGGTCTTCTCCAAGAGCAGCTTGGAAGTACTTAGCAGTACTTCTAAAGAGTTTAATTAGGAGGACACCTAATCTGTAAATCCACATCAAGACCTTGTTATGATTTGATATGCAACTGTGGATATATAATTTGACAGGTCTCTTATTCTTTAGTTACAAAGTTATAATGTCAACAAGGAAATTTTTGAATAAAAATTTAAATGAGAATATTAATTTGTAATATTTAGAAAATAATCGTCTACAGTTATTTAATGGATGGCTTTAATAAAAGTACAAATAGCGAACATACCAATGCCATCTTATGTGTCAGGGACTGGACCACATCCTCCTGTTATTTTATTTCATTTCATCTCTATTTTATAGAAAAAGGAAAGCCTGGTTTTACTGAAATCAGGAGCTGTAATATTGCAGAGCACAAAGCCAGAGCTCAGGCTGACTGTGTCCCAGCCCAGGCTGACTGTGTCCCAGCCCAGGCTCTGCACTGATTTCTCCCCTAGCACATTCTGTCCTGCAGGACTGTGCGAAGGCACCATAGATAGTATTTTCAGTAGATTCTTTCATACGATGAAATCATTAAGGATAGTTCTATTTTTTTTTTTTCAAGACAAACAAGCTAATACTTAAAAAGAAGCTGCTATTCCCAGGCTTCATGATTAGCTTGGTATTGAGTTCTCATTGTTATTTCTCCATCTTCTGCATATAATAAATGAAGGATTTTCTGTGTGCTATTTTTATGCTGTGATATGTCAGATAACAAAATTTTGTTGACGTTTGGTTAGATATCTTTATCACATAGATTTAAATTCTCCGTGTTGATCATGGACCCATGATGACTCAAGAGTTCCTTAAATTACATTGTTCTCTCCCTTCATACAAAATCCTACAATACCACTTGTGCTACCACTGCCGAACCTGAGTATCACAATAGGTTATTCCACCTGAGACACTGAGGTGAGGACAGCGCTAAACTGTGCAGGCAGCTCAGCATCAAGTCTGGGTAGAGGTGCTGGCAGCTAGTCAGAGAAGGCACCTCTGTTGCACAGTAAACATTTTCATCCTTTCACGTGGATGATCAGGAACTTGGACATGTTCAAAGCTTTGGCCAGAGAAGGAAGAAAGAGATTGTGTTTTCATAGAATCAGTGCCGAGGAGCATGGGGCTCTTTTCTCTCAAATTTTCAATGATTTTTAATTCATTTTGTACATTATCACACATTTCTTTACTTATTATTTTTATTCTCATTCCTCTGTGTGCATGAGTGACGTATGACTGCATGTATGTGCAGGTGCCACAGTGCACATATGGATGTTAGAGGACAGTACTTGGCTGTGGTGCTTGTCTTCCTGCCTTGTTTGTACAGTGTCTTTGCTGCTGTGTGTAAACTGGGCCACCTGGCCTGAAAGCTTCCAGAGAGTCTCTGCTTCTGCCTCCCATTTTCTGGGAGGGGTGTTGGGATACACTGAGCCTCCAGCTTTTTCATGGGTACTGGGCAGCTGAACTCGGCTTGCTCAACAAGTTCTTTTTCCATTGAAGCATCTCCCTGTCCTCTGTGTTTATACTTTAAAAAACAATATCTTAGGGTGTTTTTAAGTTGAGGATATTTTAATCCAAAAATCTAAGCTGTTCATTCCATTAGCATCAAAAAGGATGCAGGAGTTTCCTGCAAGGAAGTGTTCCTACTTCTCATCACTGACTCAGTCTGTTCAGTGGTTTTCTTTTCATCTGCCCAGGAAAATTTCTGTAAAGTGAATTTAAATGATATATAAACTTAATAAATATGGGCTGACATGGCATAACTAATTCAATTTAAATGTTTTGTGCATAAAAATAATGAACTAACACATTAAAGATTAAAAATGTTAGTGCACTTAGCAAAAAGTAGAGTTTCATAACAAAGCATGTTTTAGTTTTAGGACAGATATTATCTCTTGACCAGATTGGTACATATAAATTCAAATATGTTTTATTCAGCAAATATAAATAAAAACCAAAATCCTTTATTTGAACAAACAATGGCTTTAAAAAAAAAACAGTACTAACATGTAGGAAAGCTGGGTCTGGCGGTGCATGTGGGTCACAACTCCAACACTTAGGAGGCCAAGGAAGGCAGATGGCTGTGAGAACAAGCCCAGCCTAGGAGAGTCTACATAGCATGTTCCAGGCCAGCTGGGCTACACAGTGAGAACCTGCCTCAAAACCAACCAAGAGAACAAAACAAAAACCACATGTAGGTAAAAAGAAATCTAAGTCCTTAGGGATCATAGGGGAAACAGAAGCCTGAAGTTACTTAACCAGGTAACTTAGGGATCATTTTACTGGATGCAATGGGGACTGGGGTAGAAATAGAGGTAGATGGGCTTAATGAATGTAGAACCTGGGAAGAAATAAATTTATGATATTTCATTGCTGAATAAATACGAGTTAAGGATGCAGACATCAAGCATTAGGGTGTAAAGTATTACTGTAAATCCTTGCTTTAACGTTCTGTGGTGTGTTGATGTTCTCATTTGCAGGTGGGCAATGGGTATTCTGATGAGGCAGCCTTGATCCTCCACAGGAAAGGCTTTGACTGCCAGCTCTCCAGTCGAGGCATGGGACTTCGTTGTTCTACTTCTCAGGGAAAGGTAAGCTAAGAGGGTGTGTTTACTAGTCAACACTGAGTACTTTGAGTAGATCCCAGTGGGAAGATGATATGTCATTGTCTCTTTACCAACTCATTCCCCTCGGCCTATATCTTGAAACTGCAGGCCATCTTAACATGTCTTCCGTGACCTCCTCTCCTATTTTCAACACCTTCGAGGCCCCCTCCCCCATCCTCACATACTATGTAATTCAGCCGTGGTAGAGCTCAAGTTCCACCGAGGCCAGGAGAAATTTTAAAATAACTGAAGCTGATTGGCATAGTAATAAGGAAATGATGGTGTAAACATTGAGACTGTGGTCAATAAAATAATTGCACACAACCCAGACGCAGCTGTGCAGAGCTCCAATCAGTTGATTCATTTGGAGAACTAAATGTGTGTCTGAGTCCTCTGATTGATCCAGATTTGCATATGAGTCAGCACTGTGTGGGCCACGTGGCTCTTTATTCTGCACTCTGATGGCTGGCTGCCTGTTCTTGATTTCTCCTCAAACTGGACTTGTGGTAGCTGAGTCAGCCCTTGCTTAGAAGGATGAGCCTCCAGTCTCCTTCCTCGAAAAGAACTGGGGCTCAAGGCATCTGGGCTTCTTGTACTTAGCCAGTTCTGCCCACCCAGCAGCTCAGGTGAGCCAACCCTCTGCCAGAGCACAATAGCCATGCCATACAGTCTAGCCCCCAACTTTCAAATTAGCATGTCTGCTAAGATCTGAAAAGAAGAGGGATGGTAGGGACCTAAATTGACTTGGACTTGGCTTTATCCCACTCTCTATGCCGTTGTTGTTTGTTGGGGGGGGGATGCACCATATTTTATTCCACCTGGTTTCCTCATCTTCAGAAAGTACTCACTCTGCCTGCAGTGCTGTTTTCTCATTATCAGAATTCATGGCTGGAATCTGTACTTTTTTTAAGGCAATGTTGATTGCTTCTTTGATCTTCCATTTTGAGACTCCAAGGCATCTTCCATCTCCCCCTCCTGTTTTCAACCGCTTTGCCCTGCCCACATCCTCACAGACTATAATTCAGCCATGGCATAACTCAAGTTCCATGAAGGCCAGGGATAGAGTATATAGAAATATATTCCTTTATCTCCTCCCTGTTAGTGGTGATCTGAGTATGTATGGCGAGTCTTCTAGTATTAAGGCATTGAATCTAAATCGAGTAATAAGGGCATATAACCCCAGGAGATACATCAGGATAACCTGGCAGGGGTGAAAGAATGTCTTTTCCCAGTAACTCTGTAGACTGGGATTGGCAGCATCATGAGCCTTCCTTGTATTTGCCTGTGTCCTATTTTTCACTTTTGTTGAAAAAGAAAAAATGGTTCAGAATCACCAATTTTAGGGACAAGTATTGACTGAAAGAATCTGATGATTTTCAAGTCCTTGGAGACTGTGGGAACCTTAGGCTCATAGATTTCCAGCCCCGTGCGGACGTGGCTATGGCCATGGGTCTCTCCGGGGAGAGTTTGTGTGTTCTGGAGTGTCTCTCCTTCATTTTCCTTACATGGGAACTTAATCATATAAATATATTCCTTCTCATACTTTTTTTTTTACTGAATTTATAAATGTGCTGTTACTAATCCTCTTTCAGCATTGATCTAAATATGCACATTTGTCATTGACTTTTTTAGATACCAGTACAGAAACTTTTTAACAAGTTTTCTGTGGAAAGTCTCATTCCTTCATCGTTATCCTTGATGCATTCACCTCCAGATGCCCAAAATTTAAGTGAAATCAGCTTGAGTCCTATGGAAATCAGCACCTTCCGAATCCGACTGAGGTGAACCTGACCTTCAGATTTGAATTGAGAAGCATTGGCTTTTTACTTTTCTTGATTTCAAGTGCAATAATGAAGCACATTATTTTAGCTTCTGGCTACTGTGAGAACATGAATTCTGTGATTTTTTTTTTTTTTACCAGTAAAATAAGAAAAGAAAAAAAAAAAAAAAAGCCATGCCACAAACCAGGTTTCTTTTTCGAAGTTTGTCCCACAAACTGCAGCTGTCAGTGTGCATTGTCGCAACAAATGAAGACATACTGAAAGACAATCCCCCAACAGACTGTATCTCAGGTTAAATGCTAATAATTATGTTTGTGTTGGGGGTTGTGAAGAGATTGTTAGTAATCATGTTGCTGATCCTTCATTAATTTTATAAAAATACCTATTTGACCAAAATGGGGTGAGGGGAGCCAAGTTGGTATGTAATAGCTTAGTAGCCAAAATGGTTGTAATCACTGAGACAAATTTTTAAAATTTTCTGTGTTGAAATATGTGGAAAAGTGCAATCTCTCAACCCTTATGATAATGTAATTGATTTTCATGCCTTTTCCTAATGAACCTCTTGACTGACCCATTCCTATCCATAGATTTCCAAAAATAACTGATTTTTGAATCATTCAACAGTAGAGAGAAGCATATTTTCATTACTTGACAGTGTGGGATAGGTGCAATTTATTCCATTGTCACTAAAATAGAAGAAGCAATTCCATTGGTCCCTAAACCTATTTTAGGTACCACAAGGTGTCTTTTTACACAGCTCATTTGAATACAGGTGTTCTGAGGCGGGGTTTTCTATTTTTAAATTACCATATCAAAATAAATGTGCCTTATTTTTTTATAAGTCTTGTTAAATCTTTTGGTGTCCATATTACTGTTTGGGAAAGGGGGGATATTGGGATGCTGGGAAAAAGGGTGGGTTCTTTCTATGACACATAAATTATGTATTTTTTTTTTTGCCTGATAATACTGGCCACATTCTGATCTGTTTCATTAAATTTGTGGTGGTGTTACTCTAAACATTTTGACTATTTGAATGTACTGAGATGTCAGAAAACAAAACAAGGAAGAAAAATATTGTTAATTAAAATATGCTGCTGCCAAGGAAACTGCAACTTGAAGCAAGGATTTTGTAACACACAAGATCCAGATACTGTTTGCATTTCACAGTAGTTAACCATATTGAAGAGACAATGCTTTAAAATAGACTATTTTGCAATCCACTGTGTGTAGCTCATCTTGATGTATCTTACTAAAGAATATGTTTGTTCAGTCAGTTCCAAATGTCTGCGTGTGCTAAACTCAGTGTTGTTCTAAGCCCATGTGCCATCACATGACTTTTTAATAAAGTTTATTTGGGATCACTATTTCCTTAATATGAAAAATAACAATCATATTCAATTTCAGCCTAGAAAGGATCTTTTGGATATGTACAGTTTTGAAAAATTCTCTTTGCTGTGCTAATCTAATTTAGTATTACCTGACTTCAAACTTCCATTTACCTCTCGTCATTCCAGTACCCTTACAGAGAAAACAATTTCTCTTTCATTATGCATTCTGATTATCTTCTGGATTTTCACTCAAGATGCAGCTCCTACGATCACTGTTACATTAAATTCATAAACTCTTTGCCTTTAACCATTAAAGAAACAATACCAGTGTTGACAGCAATGTGACAAGGGGGTAATTTCCTGCAATAAACATGTGATATCCATTTCTTTCCTGGGAAGATAAGCAACGGAAACACAACAAAAACAACTTCTTTCTGTGGGCATCTACGGACTTTAGGATTGCCAGGAGAGAATACCAGGAATGTGATCAGCATTCTCGTTGCATCCTAAGTGTGTACTTTCCTGTGGACGTTCACTGTGTTCTGTGGTTAAGTGGGTGTACTTAATCACTCTGAAAATTCTGATCAGATGAAATGAAAACTGTTGCAATAACCGTGGCTTTGCCACTTGGAGTTTGAGGCAGACCTGCCACTTGTTAGTCAGGGTCAGACCCAGTGTGTACCTTTACCACCAGCTGCTCGCAGGCGAAGCAGAAATTCTCTTTAACCAGCAAGTTTCTGCTTTTAAAAGTTATTTTCAGAGTACAACATTAGGGAAGTTAAGAGAGGATATCCTGTTTTTAAAGCTTTGGGTTTTGGTCAAGAACTGACTAAATAATTGAGTGTCTCTGGCACAGGCTAACAACCATGCTTCAGCTATGATCTCAGTGATGTATCTGTTTGACTAGGTTTTATTGCATTTGTTATCACAGATGTTCAGTTGACCAGATAGTTACATCACTGCCCTCTCCCTACTTTTTGAGATTTTAATTTGGTTTTATAAGTATTGTTAAAAAAAAAAAAAACCTCAGCATCCTTATTTTCTACAAATAATTGATTAAAATGAAATGCTGTAAAATGTTACAAAACATTGTAATTATCATCCCATCTTTGTTGTGCTTGTGCTGAAGTGTTTTCACATTCCTTTGTCTAGAAGAAAATGTTTACTTTCATTCTGATTATTTTGCTCACCTTGAAATCAACAGGTTTTAATATTTTTCTCTTGGAAGATTTTTATATCTTTTTGGGAGTATGTAATATAAGATCTCTAATAAAAGATAATATTATCCTGTGCATAGTCCTCTCGAGTACTTATCCTGTTTTGTTAACAGAAACGTGGACACATTTATAGCAAACAAGTAGAGTGTAGTCCTGAGGGCCTGTTCTTTCTTCCTTCATGAAGGAATCCTCTTTCTTCAGCCAAGCTCTAGTAGAAAAAGGGGCTTCTACAAAGCAGGTGGCAGGTGGAGAATGTCTAAGTTTCATGTCTATGTTTAGAGCACCTTCGGATTGAAGTTTGGATACCTTCCTACCTGCACATGGGTCTTTCTTCAATCAGCAAGGAGATACGGAGATGGTAGTCAGATTCTATATACAGTCTGAACAGGACAGAGCCAAAGAAGGAGGTAAACCAAGATAAGAAGGTCCCTGTACGTTGACCCAGAAAATAGGGCTAACAGAAAAAGGAAACTCTGGGTGCCTTCTTCCCCATGCCCCCACCCCAGCTCAAGCTAGTGCATAGCTGTAGTGGCTGGGGATGGAGGAATTCCTTCAAAACTTCCCAGTGGATAAGGGTAGAGGATAATATTGCAGGGATGGCTGAGAAACTTAGGCTTATTTCCGATGACATGAAGTAGATTAAGCAATTTATAATATGTATACACAAGTATGTAAAAAAGCTAGAAAAATAAGCCAAAGATTTCACTGGGGCCGGGTGTGGTGGCGCACGCCTTTAATCCTAGCACTTGGGAGGCAGAGGCAGGTGGATCTTTGTGAGTTCAAGGCCAGTCTGGTCTACAGAGCGAGTTCTAGGCCAGCTGGGGCTACAGGGAGACCCTATCTCAAAAAAATACCAAAAACAAACAAACAAAAAAGATTTCACTGGGAAGTAATGAAAATTAAGTCCTTGACTCAGATTATCAGCAGGATAAAATAATTTCAGTAATAAAATTGGTAAAGAAATTCTTGGTGTAGGTAGGCATCTGTTCCTAAATCCTACAAACTTTGACATGGAGCTAGCTAAGGCAATCATGATTTTGAATGGTTGGATCAAAGCACACAGTAGAAATGGAATTAGCAAGGGCGGGTAGCTGTCATAGAACAGAACATTAATGTCTTAAGAGGCTAGAACGAACAAGAACCTTGCAGCCTCAGCAGGCTTAATCTGAATGTCCTCAGTAAGTATTGTTCGTGGAGGAGAGCACCCCACGTTCAGGAGTGCCGATGTGAGGTGCCCTCCAGGTTCTGGATTTACTGTTGGTTTTTCTTCCCCTGCATTGTCCTCATTCTCAGGTTGTCTGTTGGATGGCAACATGACTGCCAGGAGACCCAGACCTGTGTATAGCTAAAGACCTCGGTGGAAAGGACAGCCTTATTTAATTGTTCTTTATACATATCCTACAGTTGGTGTCATTGGCTGTCCTCTAATAAATGTGCCAGTGATTGCAGGGATGACGTGGAGTTAATCATATAGGCAAATGGGTAGAAGTAGTACCTTGTCCACAGTCCATGGAAAAGGGGATTCTGCAATCAGGGAAATGGAATTTGGTTGATAAGGGTGCTTTGGATGGGAACTCTGTGGATGACAATCAGGCAAAGGACAGTAGAAACACATCGCTGAGGAAAACCAAATATGGATTACAGACTGAGAGAACGAAAAAACTGCAGCTGATGGGACTTCCAGCTAAGGTTTATAAAAGGAACTTTGAAATAATTCATAAAAATTAATCTGATCTTAACATATAAACATTTTAAGTGTGTCCCTTATTAAAGACCAGAATAAGGAAAATCTGGTAACATGCATATCACGACCTTGTGAACTGGAACACATTTCCTCCCTCTTCACAGAGCTGATAGTTCAGCCTTGGCAGAGGAAACACTCTATACATCATGTTCTGGTGTGGTAGCCGCTAGCTGTATGTATATCTTGGATGTCTGAATGTGGTTAGTGCACCTGTTTTGAGCAGCATGTGACTACTCTTCTGGAGCATGTGATTGTATGAGATTAGAATGAGCACCTATAAACTGAAGCAGAGGCCATCCTTCGCACCAATGCTGCTAGTACTGTGGTGGTCAGACCAGAAGCATCTACCTGTCCTAGAAATTTGTTGGAACTACAGACCCTCAGTCGACACCCCAGACCTAGAATCTGTATTTTATCTTTTTTTTAATTTTATTTATTTTTGAATATACTGTCTGCATGTAGGTTTGTGCACCCGTGTCGTGCAATGCCGCTGAGGTTGGAAGAGGATGTCAGATTCCCCTGGAACTGGAGTTAAAGACAGTTCTCAGCCGCCATGTGGGTGCTGGGGATCGAACCCGGGTCCTCTGCAAGAGCAGCCAGCTCTCTTAACACTAGGCCATCTCTCCAAGCCCTAGAACTGCATTTTAACAAGCTTCCTAATCTGTCCTCACTGAGCTCAGGCCTAGCACATTTTCTAACGAGTAATGACTCAGCATGTTGATCTCTTTCTTGTTGATAAAATTCCTATGCCCTAAAAGAAAAAAAAAAATTCCTATGCCCTACAAACTTCAGTGCCGTGAAATATCTCATAAAATTGGTTCATGCCCAGTTTCAAGTGCCAAGACCATCTAGTCTGCTGCCTCTGCCTCCCAACAGCTGTCTGCTTCCAGTCCTACTGGTTTTAGTTTCTTTTATTCACATAGATGCCTAAATGAGCTTCTAGAAGAAATGTTTAGAAGGCTTCTTCCTTGTTTCTCGTTTATTCCTATTTTTCTTTATGCTTGAAATAACATAAATTTGTGCCAAGGCCAAAAAAACCACCCTGGCCTGGTCCCTGAAATATATTGTGTAAGTTTAGTAACCAGCCACCCTTGTCTTCTGCTGTCCCCATCTCAGTGCCATCTATCCTTGTGGGTCTCTCATAGGCCACATCATTCCTCACAGGGGCTTTGCACACGGCAGCCTCCTCTTCTTGGTCTTGAGTCAAAGGTCACCATGAGAGCTCCCATTGGCTAGTCAGTGTCTCGTAGCTCCTCCTCCACTGCTTCACTGTCCTTTTCTTGCCCTGCTGCTTTTCTCAACAGCAGAGCCAAGCTTGGCTGTAGGTCGGACTTCCCCAGAATGCAAGCCTTCCATCTTCTTAGCTTTGTATCCTTTACAGGTAGAGCAGAAGAGCCTAGTAAGTAAGCAATATATTCAGACACTGTACATTTCTCTCAAAATGTTAATATAACTATGATTAATTCATTATATTGCCAAGGGAATGTTTTGGTTTTTTTTTTCTCCTTGAATATAAGCTGGGAAGAGGGAATTTAAAAAACTGCCAAGTGGTCAGTGATGTGAGAACTAGCAGAATGCTTGGATTTCAAATTTACTTTGGCATATATGCCCAAAAGAGTGCTTTAATTCAGATGTGGATTTGGTTGGCTACTTTGAAGTAACCTGAACCTACCCAGTACCAACCCCAAACCCAAGTCAGAGAGGAAGAGGAAGAAGGTGCTGGATGTGGGAGTAATGAGTCAGTGATGGCTACTTGAAATATCCTCAGACTTTTTCCAAATAGATTCACATCATTGAAGGACTAAGTGTGAATGTCTGAATCTACAAGCAAAGGAAGCGAGTCGGAACAGTGTGGAATAAAAGTACTTGTTTTGGGGGTTTTGGTGTCCTTGGCCTCCATGCCCCATGTTGCTTTCTAGTTGTTTGTTTGTTTGTTGTTCATTTGTTTGATTTAATCTGAAGCCTAGCTATGCAGCTTGCTTTGTGGTCTCAGTCCTATATAGCAATATTAGCAAAAATGATGTGTGCCTGGGATCTGGAATTGGAAGACTCTTCTCTAACCCAAAGGGAGCTCTCTCATTGGTTGGCTTTTCAAACCCAATCTGAAGTTGGGGATTAGCTCTTGTTTTGACCCAAAACTACCCGTTGGAGCTGAAGACTCAGAGCTCTTGTCCTTCCTGTGGTGGGTTTCCTTGTCACATGCAGAATTGAAATAAACTCATACTGACTGTATTGAGTTCACCAGAAAAAAAAAAAAAAAGGCTGTGTCTAGCTCATGTCTTGTCTCTTTAGATGGATTTTCTGAATGCAGTGAATAGGATTATTTTGAAATAAAAATTTATGTAAGTTTCAAAAATTTCCCAAAATTTATGGGATATCTTTAATCAACCTGCAGGTAATTAATTTTGGGGATTTTTTAAATCACATTTTCAATTAGTAAACATTAGCCCAGTTTTTCATTCGTGTAAGGGACCTGTGCTGGGTTCTAGGGAGAAGATCATGATAATCTTTGGTCCTCCCTAAAGTAAGAAGTCCGGCTAGAATTCAGGGGCTCTGAGATGAGAGACCAAAGGGTCACATTAGAGGCACAAATGACAGATGCTTGGGTTACACAGGAAGGAGGTCCTCCGGTAGCATGGGAGAGGACAATGGGTTGGCATGGACGTAATACTGAGGTCTCTTGGGCCTGGTGGAAGTTTGAGTAAGGAAAATTTCTACAATTTGAACTGGTAATTTTTTTAAAAATACATACTCTCTAGACTCCTTATCTAAACTTTGTACTCTACAGAGGGGGAAAAAATGGTAGTCTATTAATATTGATTTGAAAGATATTTAAGGATATGAAAGAAGATAGGTATATTGTAGTTTTCAGAAAATCTTAAGATACATAGAATTATTTCATCTCTGTAAAGGAAAGAACATGTATATCTCTAAATTTGATTTTTTTTTTTTTTTGAGTCAGGGTCTTCCTTTAGTCCCAGCTGGCCTGGAGATTGCTCTGTAGACCAGAGTTGGCCTTGAACTCACAGAGATCCGCCTGCCTCTGCTGGGATTAAAGGCCTGTGCCACCATGCCCGGCACTAAAGACCGTTGTCTCTTAGCCGTCATGTGGGTGCTGGGAATTGAACCCTGGTCCTCTGCAAGAGCAATCAGTGCTCTTAACCTCTGAGCCATCTGTCTGGGACCTGAATTTGATTTTTTATGTTTCATTAAGGAAAATACAAAATTCGAATGGATTATACATAGGTCTGTTGACTCTAGACCTCTGTAATAAAATAAATAACAATGAAACCTGATAAGTGAAATCATAAAATATAATCTAAGTTCAGGCAGAACAGTTCTATAGGGAATTAAAAGAACTTCATTCATTACTCCATAGTCTACTTCAAGACATGTCTCTGGGGTTTAATTTGTCAACCATAAACTAGGAATATTTGTCACACAGATAAGAGGTTAAAGAATTAAAAAGACACATATTAAAATACTTTTAGCTTTGAAAGTAATCTATACTATTTTAAAGTTCAGTACTTCCATTTCCTTTTTGAGCTCCTCACATGTAACAACTATTTATAATGAGTCCTAATGAAACTTATACTTTCTATGTGCCACAAAGGTTTTGATATGAGAGACTTTCTTGCCTTCCCCCCCCATAGAACAAGTAGAAATATGACGATGATGAGGTCGTTCTCCAACTGTAAATTGGAGACAACTATTATAGAGGTAATCTCTTATAAAACCGGTAAAAATGCCTTCTTTAATTGACTAATAGACATAGGAACTGTGAAAAGGATTATACTCTGTTCAGAACCAAATATAATAATAAAGTCCTTGGGCTATGCACTTAGGCAAAGTATATTAATGCAGGAGCTCTGACATCAGCAATGGATTGTTCTACCAGGGGGATGTTGGCCAGGGGATCCAAGGCCCCACAAAAGGTAAGGGCTCCTTGCCCCTAATGTAGTTTTTACAGTCTTATCCTTTTTACACAGGCATAAGAGGTTACACTATGACAAGGTCCTATTGAACTTTTTATTTTAATTTAATTTTTATTGAAATAAAAAAAAAAAATGCCTTTTTTGGTTTGGGGCAATTTTTCCGCTTACATCATTTTCCAATTCAAGATCAGCAATATTTCCTTCCTATGCTTCCCCCACCCCCACTCCAATCCCAGATCATGTATTCTGCATAACTGTCTTGCAATCTTTCTCTGTTTTTTTTTTTTTTTTTTTTTCATTTTTTTAAGCTATAAGTGATAATCCTAGAGTACAAGCATGCCTTCGTGCAAAACGCAATCTGACAGGCTGTTTTTGCCCAAACCCACAGCGCCCACCATTCCAGTGGGGGGTGCAGGTTGTTTGTCAATCAAGTTGATCAAATGAGTGTCCAGACTACATCGCTGTAAGTTTCACCATTCACCCCAATCACAGCCTTTACATTCTACCCACGCCCCCTCTTCCGCGATTGTTCCCTAGGCTTAGAAAAGGGGCACAGGTGGGATGAGAAAGAAAAGTCCATCTCTCTGGAGCTGTTGACTTGGACTCTGGTCAATTCTGGCTGTTTCCTTTCATGGGCTGACAGTTTGTGCCAGGAGTAACCTTCGATCCTACTAATGAAGCACAAGCATTAGATATATAGGTTTTAACAGCACTAATAGTTATGGTAGGTTACTTTGGCATAGACACATATAGTTTGATGATATGTTAATCCATGATTACATTTTTCCCCCCTGTTAAATATGACAGGGTCTTACTGTGGCTATAATAACATCTCCCTAACCTGTAGAGGTGTAGGCTTTGTGGCATCAGCCATGGTTATTCCTCCAAAGGAGAACCAATAGCCAATTAGATTTGGGTATACAGGCACATGGCTGCCTCTGCTGCACAGTATTTCCAGGCAGGTGAGGTGTACTGGTGTTGACGGTGGAGTCTTGCTTGACTCAGGGAGACCCTAATTTGCTTTATTGGTTTAGTGGCCTTTGGTAACACTCTCTGGCATTTCCAGAGGCCATCTGTACACTTGCATGTGCGGTCCAATACATCCCTCCCATGTTAACTTCATGTCTTCGGCAGCAGGGTCTATCGCCTCTCCTCCTGCAGATATCCCAACTTAGGGGCAAGGAGCCCTTACTTTTGTGGGCCTTGGACCCCTGGCCAACATCCCCCTGGTAGAACAATCCATTGTTGATGTCAAGAGCTCCTGCATTAATATACTTTGCCTAAGTCATAGCCCAAGGACTTTATTATTATATTTTGGTTCTGAACAGGGTATAATCTTTTCACAGTTCCTAGTCTTTAGTCAATTAAAGAAGGCAGTTTTTAACCGGGTTTTATAAGAGATTACCTCTATAAGAGTTGTCTCCAATTTACAGTTGGAGAACGACCTCATCATCGTCATATTTCTCCTTGTTCTATGGGGGGGGAAGGCAAGAAGTTCTCTCATATCAAAACCTTTGTGGCAACTAGAAGGTATACGTTTTATTAGGATTCATTATAAATAGTTGTTACATTGTGAGGAGCCTCAAAAAGGAAATGGAAGTACTGAACTTTAAAATAGTATAGATTACTTTCAAAGCTAAAAGTATTTTAATATGTGTCTTTTTAATTCTTTAACCTCTTATCTGTGTGACAAATATTCCTAGTTTATGGTTGACAAATTAAACCCCAGAGACATGTCTTGAAGTAGACTATGGAGTAATGAATGAAGTTCTTTTAATTCCCTATAGAACTGTTCTGCCTGAACTTAGATTATATTTTATGATTTCACTTATCAGGTTTCATTGTTATTTATTTTATTACAGAGGTCTAGAGTCAAAAGACCTATGTATATATCCATTCGAATTTCGTATTTTTCCTTAATGAAACATAAAAAATCAATTGCAGGTCAGACAGATGGCTCAGAGGTAAGAGCACTGATTGCTTCTGCAGAGGACCAGGGTTCAATTCCCAGCACCCACATGACGGCTAAGAGACAACGGTCTTTAGGTGCCGGGCATGGTGGCACAGGCCTTTAATCCCCAGCAGAGGCAGGGGATCTCTGTGAGTTCAGGCCAAATCTGGTCTACAGAGCAACTCCAGGCCACTGGGGACTACAGGAAGACCCTTGACTCAAAAAAAAANTTTGTGCCCAAACCCCACAGCACCACACATCCGTGGGGGATTGACAGGTTGATTTGTTCAATTCAAGTTGATCAAATGAGGTGTCCAGACTACATCGCTGTAAGTTTCACCATTCACCCCAATCACAGCCTTTACATTCTCCCACGCCCCCTCTTCCGCAGATTGTTCCCTAGGCTTAGAAAAGGGGCACAGGTGGGATGAGAAGTAAAACAGTCCACTCTCTCTGGAGCTGTTGACTTGGACTCTGGTCAATTCTGGCTGTTTCCTTTCATGGGCTGACAGTTTTGTCCAGGAGTAACCTTCGATCCTACTAATGAAGCACAAGCATTAGATATATAGGTATTTTAACAGCACTAATAGTTATGGTAGGTTACTTTGGCATAAGACACATATGCTTTGGATATGTTAATCCATGAATTACATTTTTCCCCCCTGTTAAATATGACAGGGTCTTACTGTGGCTTATAACATCTCCCTAACCTGTAGAGGATGTAAGTTTGTGGCATCAGCCATGGTTATTCCTCCAAGAGGAGCCAATAGCCAATTAGATTTGGGATATACAGGCACATGGCTGCCTCTGCTGCACAGTATTCCAGGCAGGTGAGGTGTAGCTGGTGTTGACGGTGGAGTCTGCTTGACTCAGGGAGACCCATATTTGCTTTATTGGTTTAGTGGCCTTTGGTAACACTCTCTGGCATTCCAGAGGCCATCTGTACACTTGCATGTGCGGTCCCAATACATCCCTCCCATGTTAAATCAGGTTCTTCGGCAGCAGGGTCTATCGCCTCTCCTCCTGCAGATATCCCAAACACTTAGGTGAAGAGGTGGCTGCAATCTCCCAAATCCTACCCTGTTTGCATAATAGCAAATAAGAGAGCTTTCAACAGAGTTGTAGCAGAGACAGGGGCCCCAGTTCTTGATGCTTTGACAGGAAAAGTGAAGCTCTTTGAAGTATACAAGTTAAATTCAAAGTAAATGCATCAAGCGAGGCAGCGCTGGCAGAAATCGCTGCTCTTTGAAACGTTGCACCTGGCATCACTAAAGTCGCTAGAAATAAACAATGAAAACGAAAGCTGCTCAGTATTTAAAAAGAAAACTACCTATTTGAACACCAGGTGTCAAGAAGCCAAGAGATTGTCTGGACTCCAGAATTTTCCAGGGCCTCAAAGAGAAGGCAAGCTATCTCAGCCATGCGGAGCCCCGAGAGCGTCAAGGGTGAGGCCGAGGCCGAGTCTGTGTAATGGTGACAGTGAAGTTTGGCAGGCAGAAGTCAGCTCACGCTGGTAGGAGGAACAGGGGAAAGAAGAGATTGCTAATGTCGATTTCTTGGTTTCTCTTCCTCTTGCAGAAGCAGAAGGATCAGGAGTAACAAGAACCCATACGTAGTGCACCACATGCCAGGACCTGGGAGCACATGGCATATCCTCTATGACTGAGTTGTCATAGCCACCCGACGATGGAGAAGTCTGTTTACACTCATGTTAAAAAAAAAAAAAAAGCAGAAAAAATGTAGCCCGGTGTTGTGGCGCACATCTTTAATTCCAGCACCCAGGAGGCAGAAGCAGGTGGATCTCTGTGAGTTCGAGCTCAGCCTGGTCTACGTTGTTAGTTCCAGGCCAGCTGGGGCTACAGGGAGACCCTGTCTCAAAAAGACAAAGAAAAAACATGAAGGACTGGTGAAACTTTAACCTAGTTTGTCTAGGAGTCTGAAAACTCTGGACTTATGGCCAAAGCTAGCCCACAGCTTGTTTTCATAAATGAACTTTATTTTAAACAGTGATAGCATTTATTTACAAATTTTCTATGGCAACTTTGTATCAATAATGGCAGCCTTGAGTAGTTTAGACAGAGACCATATGGTTTGCAAAGTTGAAAATATTTACTAATGTTCCTCCCAGGAAAAAAAGTTGACCTCTTATCTGACTACAGAATAGAGGTCTTCTTTTCAGGACTCTTCCATGTCAGGGAGAATACTGCTGTCACTTTGGGGGATGTTTTAATTACAAAAGAGAATGGGGAATGGAATGAAAGAACACTGGTTTGCACCTGGCAATCTGGATTCTAGTCTTTTGCCAGACATTGCTGTGACACCTTGAGTAAGTCACTCCACCTTCTAAGAAATCTTTTTTTTTTTTTTCTGGTCTAATTAAAGCCACACTGCCAAGTTCCCAAATTAGAAGTTTTCCCAAGCACATCTTAGGGTTTTTGAACGAGTTGTTTCAGCAGATGAAGTAAAATGTATTTTGACTGGTTCTCCATGGCAACACGTACAGCTATCTCCAAATAACCTTTTGAAGTCCTGCTTCTCAGGGGTCCGGTTGTGACGCCTTTGGGTGTTTAGGGATGGAAATAGAATGATCTCCTTAATGCAAAAATGTATTTTTGTTTTGATTTATTTTTGTAAAGGCCAGTGATCCCCTCCCTTGAAACAGCCTAAACCTGGAAAAATATGTACTTGAAGCTTTCCCTGGTGAGGGTGAGGACAGAATTTGAAAGGTGCTATGAAAAATCCTGAAAGGAATGTGTGCAAACAGCACTTTTCAACTGTGACTCAGCACGGGAAGCTCACAAACACCATGGATCCAGACTGGCTCAGGGATCTCAAACAGGAATGCTCTTCAGTAGAATGGCTGAGAGGAGAAATCACTAGGTCTCAAGATATCTTAGTTTTAGGGCTGAAGAGATGGCTCAGCAGGTAAGAGCACTTGCTGATCTTGCAGAGGACCTGGGTTCAGTTCCCAGCACCCATACCCTGTACCTCACAACCTCTTGTAACTAACTGTAGCTCCAGTGGATCCAATGCCTTCTTCTGGGCTCCAGGGGCACCTGTACTCATGTGCACAAATCCACACAGACACAAGTATATACACATGACTAAAAAGAAAATAAACACCTAAAAATTAAATCTTAAAAAAAAGAAATCTTAGTCTTGGGCCACCTGTAGTTAAAAATTAGCCCAACAATAAATAGCCTTATCCTGAAAGACTTAGGGAAAGGACTGCCTACGAAAAAGTAGAGGCTACAGTTGTAGGAAGTGCTTGAGCAGTGAGTACCTTACATGGCAGTTGGTGACGGTAGAACTTTTATCTTTCCTCAGGCTGTGTCACAAAGAAAGAAGCATGTGTTAGTCTCTTGCTACTGTCCTGACTTTTCTATATACTGCGTGAAGATCTGGAGTGAGAGCAGGAAGAAGGCAATTAAGTGTACATTTAAAAGTTCAACTTCAAAGTTGAGTCCAAGAGTAGTTTTATGTGTATTTTAGGAACTGCTAAATGTCAGAAGTTCAAGCACATTATCTGAGAAAGCTTTCATTTAGCTAATGCCAGCTGTTGCCTGATGCCTCTCAACTGACTAAGCTCTTCATGTGCTGAGCTTACTTTACATTCATTTCCTCCTAAGAAATGCTTGTAATGGATTGAATAGTAGCTTTCAAAATGATGCATGGGTATCCCAACCTCCAGAAATTCTAAATGTGAACTTACTTGGAGGTAGATAGGACCTTTGTAGATATGGTTAAATTAAAGACCTAGAAAGGATACCATCTTGGGTGTCTTGGGTAGGTCCTCAGTTCACTACCAAACTCACTTGTGAGACGAAGAGAAGATATGGAGAGAGGAGGCAACGTGAGCTTGGGAGCAGCCACTGCTGTAATGTGACTCCAAGTCAGGGACTGCCAAGGGCAAACAGTAGCTGGAAGAGGCCAGGGAACATTTGCCCTAGATTCTCCAGAGGAAGGGCGGCCCTGATAACACCTTGATTTCAGAATGCTGGCATCTAGAATTGTGAGAAAACAAGTTTCTGGTTTTTTAAGCCACCCAGTTGGCTGCCCTTCAGAAAGACAACCTCAGGAAACTGGTACAGCACTTAAATCCTGATTGCCTTCCAGGACAGGCCCAGGAAGGCTCCAGGTGCCCTGTGGTCCTGCCAGAGAATGAGGGGCTAAGGGAAAGATTATGGGGATTCTTGACAGATATGGGTGTGCCAGGATCACAGAGGCACTAAACTAGACCAGGATTCTATCAGTGCTGGATTCGTCGTGTGGGATGCCTTAGCCAGTGGTAGTTCAGCACACACATTTGGAAGGAAAATCGGAAGATGTTCTCAATGATTCACCTCCATTTACCTGGCATGCTGCTCATCTCAGGTCCAGTCAATTGGAGTCATTTCCTGGAGATGAAATCACTGGAAACATGTCACTAATATGGTATATGAGTAATATGAATAATATTCTCTCGTCAGAAACTTTTAATTTTTAGAACATTTTAAATATTCAGATCAAGTTTCACTCTTCAGGTCAAACCTATATGATGCTGGATCTCTGAAAGCTTTGGGGTCTAAAGCCAGGGAGCTAATAAAGAAAACCAAGTTGGGAAAAATAATTTTTCCTGAACCAGTGCTCTGCTTATTGGATTACCTGGGAGGGAATGACTGTCAGACTGAACAGCAAGTTGACAAATTCAGACTGCATTTACATGAATATAGTAAAAAGTAAAAACCAGAAAAGAAAAACAGACAGTATTACATATATGTCTACCAACATAGAATCTGGTAAAAGATTGTGTTTTATCAACCCAAGTGCCCCTCAACTGACAAATGCATAGAGAAAATGTGGTACATCTACACAATGGAGTTTTATGCAGTGGTAAAGAAAGATGACATCATGAACTTTGCCAGTAAATGGATGGAGCTAGAAGATATCATGCTAAGTGAAGTAACACAGTCCCAGGAAAAAAAACGACGAATGGTATCCCTCATCTGTGGATGCTAGACCAATTACCTAATTGTATGGCAAACTGAGAAACATTAATGTGTTCTGAAAACAACTGTGCTCTTATACAGTGAATCCCTTAAAAATAAATCAAAAATTTTTTAAAAGATTGTGTTTTATATAGATAGTAAAGGTTGATTATTCAATAAATAGAACAGTATTAATCAGAAGAAAAATAGAATTGTATATCTGTCCCAAACAGATGAAAATTGACTTACACATTAATGATCCAATTGTAAAAACTGAGAGTAGACATACTAAAGAATAAAAAGGAAACACTGGTTATTTGAGAGTAAAGTCCTTTCTAGCCATTGTATGAACTTGAATTTCTTGTCAAAAATGCTACAAAGCTAGAAGAAAATGAAAACAACATGCAGTGACAAATATTTGAAATGTATGTGTGGTTTAATAGCTTGCTAAGCCATCATTTCAGAGCACTAGCTGTGAGCTGGACACTGCAGTTTGTGCTAGGAACAAAATACACTGGGACAAGTAGTCTTGACCTGATGAAACATATGACCTAGTGAGTTAAAGACATACACTGAACAAGAACTTCAGAATATAGTAAGCATTATAAATGTCAAATGTTGTTGTCATGGGAACACATGATGTGGATGACTAAACAAGACTTGACACCTTTCATGTATAAAGCAATTATAAAAATCAATGTGAAAAATATTAACATAGAAAAGTTTGGGACAGGAGAGATGGCCTAGCGGTTAAGAGCGCCGACCGCTCTTACAGAGGACCCGGGTTCGATCCCCAGCACCCACATGGCGGCTGAGAACCGTCTGAAACTCCAATTCCAGGAGAACTCCAGTTCCAGGGGAATCCGACACCCTCTTCTGACCTCCGCGGCGTTGCACGACACGGGTGCACAAACTTGCATGCAGGCAGTACATTCATACACATACAGAAATAAAAAAAAAATTAAAAAAAAAAGAAAAGTTAACCGAAGAAGAAGATATACATTGGAGATTCCTGAATTAAAATATTTATCTCACCAATAATCATGAAGATATATTTATCTTCATGAATAATCAGAGGCATGCAAGTCAGACCTACATATTATGTTTACCTATTAAATTATCAAAGAATAAAATACGTCATGATAAAAGGTATAAGGGTGATCTGCAGGGAATTGGATGTTCTCGCAAAACTTTGGTAGGAGTGTAATTATAGAAAATCTGGTGATATTTATCAATATTTGTAATTTAAAAATCCATTCTTCTACTCAATGTTAGGCACTGAAATTTTTTTGTCCTCTTAAAACTCGTAGGTATGCCGGGCGTGGTGGCGCACGCCTTTAATCCTAGCACTCGGGAGGTAGAGGCAGGTGGATCTTTGTGAGTTCAAGGCCAGCCTGGTCTACAGAGTGAGTTCCAGGACAGCTGGGGCTACAGGGAGACCCTGTCTCAAAAAGACCAAAAAAAAAAAAAACCTTGTAGGTATGGGGTCTAATTTCCAATGTGGTATTTGGAGATGGAACTTTGGAGGGTAATGAGAGTTAGACGTGGTCAGGACAGCGAGGTCTTTAGGGTGCCCTTTAGTGTCCCTGTAAGAAGAGGTGGCCTTTAGTGTCCCTATAAGAAGAAAGAGTTCACTCTTTCTCCCTGCATCAAAAACCCCATCAATATCACAATGACCACAAAGAAACTGGTCTTGGTATGATAGGAAGAGAATGCGCATCAGGAACCAAGCACAGGAGACTTTGATTTTAGATTTCCAGTCTCCAGAACAGTACAAAACAAATTTGTGCTGTTTAAGCCCCTACACTATGATATTTTTTATGATGACCTTCTTTGGCATTTGTATGTATGTATGTGTGTGTGTGTGTCTGTCTGTCTGTCTATCTGTTTAAAAGCAATTAATAGCAGTGAGAAGATGTAAACACAGCAGTACTAATTAGAGCATTATCATAGAAATTAACAAGCTATAGACCATGACCAAGTCAAGCCTAATGCCTAGCTCTGAAAATGAAGTATTATTGGAATAAAGCCATATTCATTATTCCATTTATCATCTCTGGCTGTTTTATTGTCACAACAATAGAGTTGAATAATTGCAACAGGGACTGCATTGCTTGCAAAAGCCTAAAATATTTATTATCTGACTCTTTAAAGAAAATCTGCCAACTTTCCTCTTTAGAGTAGATTAAAATCACAAGATCTGGAATAATCTTTAGTTAGAATTGTCTAAAATTATTGTCTATCCATAATGTGGAACATTATAGAGAACTTGATAAAGTAGATTATTATTTAAAGACATAAACATGTGTGAAGGTATTTTGGTAAGTGAGAATTAGAACTCAATATGTATAGCATGGTCATTTATATGAACTCTATGTATAGAGATGAATATTGACATATGCTTCTATCTACTAATTATAGCCAGTGAGTTGTGATAATTGTGGCATTAATGTAAATTAATTGAAACCTGTCATTTAGGATCATTTCCTAATCATTTAATTAAGCTGTTATCAGAAAATTTATTCATTTTATAAATGAAAGATAGAAAGTATAACATTAGCTATTTCTCTAGGAAACTTGAGAAACAGGAAAAACATTCCATGATCATCTAGGGTGATCACCGAGCATGGATTTCTAAAAGTTCCATTATTGGAGAGGTTCAGATTTTCCTGCTGTGACGTTGTGACCTGCTGGAAATAAGTCTCCACTCCAAATGCATTAGGTTGAATTAAACCAAGATCTGCATGTTGTGTTGGTTAGTTATTTTTCATTCTTGACACAAGCAAGAGTCTCCTGGGAAAAGGGAACCTCAAATGAGAAATTTCCTCCATTGGATTGGCCTACAACCTACAATGTTTATAAAGCATTTCTTCATTACTGATTGATGTGAGAGGACCCAGCCCACTGTGGGTGGTACTATCCCTGAGCAGGTGGCCTGGGCTGTAAAGAAAGCTAGCTGATCAAGCCATAGGAAGCAAGCCCGGGGTCAGCATTCTGCCCATGTCCCTGCTTCAGCTTTTGCCTCCAAGTTCTTAAGTGAGTTCCTGCCTTGGTTTACCTCAAAGATTGACTGTACATCAGATGTGTTAAATTACATACCCCCCCCCAGTGCTTTTCTATCACAGCAACAGAGAATCAAACTAGATAAGAAATTGGTACCAGAAATTGGGATATTGCTGTGACAGTCATTAGCCATATAGTTTTTGTAGGGAATTATAAAAAGGGTTTGGGCTGGGTGTGGTGGCGCACGTCTTTAATCCTAGCACTTGGGAGGCAGAGGCAGGCAGATCTTTGTGAGTTCAAGGCCAGCCTGGTTTACAGAGTGAGTTCCAGGACAGCTGGGGCTACAGGGAGACCCTGTCTCGAAAAAGCAAAAAAAAAAAATAAATAAAGATAAATAAAATAAAATAAAATAATAAAAAATAAAAAGGGTCTGGACTTTGAGGCTGGAAAAGCCAATGAGCACACAGAGCTTAATGAGCTGTTACTGTGGTGGTGAAGCAGTTATGCTGAGAGAAATGTGGACAATGAAGACCTGGCTTTTGAAGTTTGAAAGGGAAGTTTGAGAGTCCTTCAAAGACTTTATCTGATGCATTCATGTGATATTTTGGACTGAGAATCTGTGCTCTCTAATTAGATACAGCTGAAGACTCAGCTGTGCTCAACAAGGGCAGCATGACTGAAGTGAAATTGTACTGGACAGCTCCAGTTGTCAACTTGAAACTCCTGGGAAGAGGAAACCTCAACTGAAATATTTCTTCTGTCACAGTGGCCTGTGGCTAAGTCTGTATGGCATTTTCTTAATTGCCTACTGATATGGGAGGGCCCCGCTCGTGGTGGGTGGTGCCAGCCCTGGGCAGGTAGCCTTAGGTAATATAAGAAAGCAGGCTGAAGCCAGCACAAGCCTTTAATCCTAGCACTGAGGAGGCAGAGGCAGGTGGATCTTCGTCAGTTCAATGCCAGCCTGGTCTAACCCTGTCTCAAAAAGACCAAAAAAAAAAAAAAAAAAAAAGAGC